>JAOSBP010000007.1:22492128-22537913 GCA_027563825.1 Erythroxylum mucronatum | reverse complement strand
GATTGTGTATATTTTTCCTCTTTCATGTAGTACTTTTGTATTAGGTTTTGTTGATGTACATATAGAAAATGTTGAAAAAAACAATGTAGACTTTCGGCTTTGTGAAGTGAAACGAGGAAACATATGGTTTTAAAATAGTGTGGTTTTTTCTATTGATGCTTTATAAGTGAATATTGATATGATGCCATGTGAAGTGATTATAATGATCGAACGTAGCTCGCCCTTATCGTAGGTTATGTACCGGAATGACCTCCAGGCGTCCCGATATGTACCCTGCAGTAAGGAAGCGCTACAATAACGACTTCCCTTGGTTTCCAGCAGGGTCGTGATAATGCTGACTTCCCTTGTTTTCTAGTAGAGTCGCGCTCATGCTGAGCCACGATCGTGACATTCCACGTGCTTAAGCATAACTTGCACAATCACGACCTCGTATGTATGTTTTCTTCCTTCGTTTTCTTCCTTTCCTATGATTATTATTAATTTTCGTTGTTCCTGTTAATAATAATAATAATTTATTATTATTATTATTATTTCCTTATTGTTTTTAATTTTATTAATTATATTTACTATTATATAATAGTTTACTTAATATGGGAGGGGGTGTTGGTTTGACACAAATATGCACTTATGAATTTACAAATTAAAAGGAAGAGATCGAAAGTGAAAAGCCATATGCAATTATGAATTTAGAAATTAAAAGGAAGAGATGGAGAGTGAAAAGTCACGGGTGTGACTTTTCCCTCTGACGGCCGTGAGAAAGATAGGAGGTCGCGATCGCGATGAATGGCCATCGCGACCCTTGTTTTATAGTGATATATATTATCTGAGTCCCAGACTAATTATTTTTATTATATTAGTTATTATTAATAAATTTATTAATAAATTTTATTTCTTTTATTATTATTAAATTTCTTACTATTATTAAATTTCTTCTTACTATTATTAAATTTATTATTCTTATTATTATTGTTGTTAATTTTCTACTTTAGTATATATACTTATTATTATTAATTTTATTAATTACATTTATTATTATTAATAATAAATTTCTTATTATTATTAAATTTCTAGTTACTGTAAAAAATAAAATAATAATTATTATTACTATTTTTATTTTATATTTATTATATTAATTTTATTATTAAATTCCTTATTGTTTTTAATTTTATTGATTTTATGAATTATATTTATTATTATATAATTGTTTGGTTAATATATATATATATATATGTATGTATGTATATATATTGCACACCCATGACATGCAAGCATATATATTTTGTCATTATTATTATTATTATTATAAAATTATTATTATTATTAAATTCCTTATTATTATAAATTTTCTTCTTATTATTATTAAATTCCTTATTATTATTAATTTAATTTAATATTTAAATAATTATATAATTAAATTGTCTTCTTATTATTATATAATTAAATTTTAATAAAAATAAATTATTAAATTTATTATTAAATTATATTAAGGAATTAAAATGATAATGAACAAATTAAAAAAATACAATATTAATAAATTCTATAGAAATTAATTTACAATAATGATGATTTTGGAAATGTTTGTTATTTTTAAAGCAATTATTACTAACATTTCCCGTCATTTAACTTATTTGTTTATCCCGCCATTTAACACTTCCACGCGTCGCGATCGCGACTTTGCCTCCTCCTCCCTTTTTTCTTATTCTTCACACCTGTTTAGTGAAATGGGCATAACTTTCACTACAAATATCGAATTAAGGACATTCAAAGACCGTTTTAAAGAAGACTTCTAGATCTACAACTTTTATGATGAACTTAAAAACAATTTCTGCCTCTATAAGGGTCAAAATTTCATAATGAAGTAGCTATCCCCAATGTCCCTCCTATGCAGCATCACAAACTTCTAAATATCATATCTCTCAACTTCAATATCCAAAAATTTCATACTTTATATTGATGGAAAGCTAAAACAAAAATCTACAACTTTCATAAAGAAATTTTGTCAAAATCTATTTAAATAAATACAGTAAAATCACAGAAGTTCAAAACTAGATTTTTCCTCTCTTATCTTATTTTTGTGCTTCATTTTAGTGAACTTCTCTTACGTGTTTTTCATCACTAATCGCAACACTTCAATTTTTTTTCTCTCTATTGTCATTTTCCAAACATTAATTTCCACACAATTAATTCAAAAGATCATTCAAAACCATTCAAACACCAATTATATTTCAAATCACTCAAAACCATTCAAACTCCAATTATATTTCATATCACTCATATTTACTATTCTAACCTTCCCACACGTAATGGGATGTTACAGCGATCGTGCCTCAGCACAATCGCGACCTCGTATGTTTGTTTTCTTCCTTCGTTTTCTTCCTTTCTTGTCATTTTTATAATAATACTAAATATAATAATAATACTTAAAAAATTGATTTTGAATAAAAATTATAACAATAAGGAAATTTATTATAGTAATAGAAATAATTTATTAATAATAATATAAGAAATAATTTATTAATAATAATTAAAATAATTAAAATAATAATAATATTATTATTATTATATTAATCATAAATGGATAAAATATACTAACGAAATATAAATATAAATATTCTTATTCTTATTTATTTATTATTATTAATCTTCAACTTACCATTAACAATTATTATTATTAAATTCCTTATAATTTGTTATTTTATAAATTATTTTTAGAATTAATATTATTTTTGCTAGTTTTATATCCCTTATTATTATTATTATAAATTATATTATTAAATTATTATTATGTTTCTTTAATTATTCTTATTAATTTAATTATTTTAAATTATGATAATTATAAATTTCTGCTTACTATTATTCTTATTCTTATTTAATTTTATTTATTAATTATATTAAATAATATTATTCAATTCCTTATTATTATTAATTTTATTCTTAATATTAATAAGGATAAAAATATATGTTTATACTCATCATTAAGATAAAAAAATTAAACAAATAAACAAAAATTAAGGCACTTTTAGAATAAAGACAAATAATTTATTATGTACATAAATGAAAAATAAATAAATAAATAATTTACTAAATACATTATATAAATAAATTATGTATCAGTAGAAGTGGAATAGTTAACATTGAAACAAAAATCTAGAAGTGCAAATTTTGTCACGGCTGTAGGCGGCTTGTACTGCACAGTCCGGACGCGTCTCTTAAATTTTTAACAAAAACGATGCTGTTTTAACGTTAGACAGAGTTTGCCAGGCTAATTTTGGACAGAGAATCCGAACTCTCTATTTAAAGATTTATCTTCTTTCGCTTCCAACAAAGCATAATACAATAATAATAATAAAATTAATCAATTTTTAAATTTAATTTATTTTTATAATATATACATTAATTAGATAATTTTAATAAAATATCATTTTTTAAGATTTATTTTTTTTCAAATTTTTATTTAAAATTTAAAATTAAAATAATAGAAAAACAAAACTAAAATATGTGTCACGGTGTAACTTAATAGTCATGCCTGTGACCCAAATGAAAGCAATTTTTAAATTTTAATTTTTATCATAAAATTTTATTTAAATGAAATAAAATTTTATTAATTAAAGAAACATAATAATAATTATTAATAATATAATTTATAATAATAATAATAAGGAATATAAAATTAGCAAAATAATAATAATTCTAAAAATAATTTATAAAATAACAAATTATAAGTAATTTAATAATAATAATAATAACAATAATAATATTTGTTAACAGTATGTTGAAGATTAATAATAATAATAAATAAGAATAAGAATATTTATATTTCGTTAGTATATTATATCTATTTATGATTAATATAATAGTAGTAGTAGTAGTAGTAGTAATAAGTATATTTTATCTATTTATGATTAATAATACTAATTAATTTTATTTCTATTATTATATTTACTGTTGAATATTATTATTAAATTTATTGCAGAATATTTATGAAATTTATTATTATTATTATTAAATTCTTTATCACTATTATTATTGTTATTATTGTTGTTGTTGTTATTATTATTCATAACTTTGTTAAAATTTGAAGTGCTATTCATGTTATTTCAAAATCATTAGAGTATAATTTTTTTTTTTACAAAATCTTATTAAAATTTAGAATATTAGTAATATACCTTTGTTCATCCACAACTGACCAAACTTGTCCTTGCCTAATCAAATCAAGGAACAAATGCTATGAATCGGAATCAGGGCATGTCTCTGGAAACCAACCGGTGCATGATCAAACGGTCAGCGTTGAATCTAGGGGATTGAACCAAATTGAATCAGAAGCTGATCCAATCCCAATGAACAAAAGTGATCCATTTAATAAACACTGAAAAGGGTAGTAGAAAAGTGCATCAAAATTGGATCTTGGCAGTGTTTGGAGGCAGACCCAGAAATAATAAGGCAGGTTTTGGTAATATTAGGAAACAGGGATAGGGATAGAGGCCTAAAGCAAATAGGACAGGCCAGCTTTAAACAGGTCTCTGTTTCTTTCTCTATTGCTCATTTGCTTCAGACACTTGCCTCTGCCTTGTGATCAACCTTTTTTTTATTGCCTATAAGTACAAACCCTAGTTGCTAGGAAACGGTAGTTGGAGTTAAGTTTGATTCTATTCAGTTTAAAATCAACTAATCAAATTCAATTTGGTGTCTGGCTAGATAGACTTTTGGAAGATTAATAAGTACTTTTCTCTACCATAAAAGTATTTTTAAAAAATAAGTATTTAACTATGAAATAAAAAAATATTTCTTTAATATATATGACTTTTTTGGCAGTCAAAATACAGCTTTTTAAGAAGCTCAAATTTGAAGCTTGTCAAAAAAACCTCTCAAATAATTTTTTAAGTAGATTTTTCAGATTAATTAATGAGTCTATTTTTTAGTTCCTTTTGTACTTATGTTTTAAATATAATTTCCCAATACCTACAAACTCATCTTCTCGTTTATTATGTATTTAACCGTTTACTCAACTTGAATATTTATTTTATGATTTATATAACATTATTTAGCTTTTTTTATATGTTTTAATATTTATTTTTGATATTAATTTATTTATGTTATAATCCATATAAAAGATTTGATTATATATATTTTCATAATTTCATTATATGGTTTAAAAGTATATAATAATTAATAAATTATACTTTGTATATTGTTTAATATACTTTAAATAATATTTATATGTATAAATAATTTTATTATAAAATAAAATATAGTTAAAATTAAAAGTACTTTTTATATTTATGTCACGAAATATTTTAATGTATGAAGTTCTTTCAAAATAGAGCTTATTGAATGAATGAACTTGTTAAAAAATTAAATAAAATAACAAAATAATTAGAAAGCAAGCAAAATTATATAATATTATTTTATTATTAAAATAAGATATAAGATTTCTTGAAAACATTTTTAATATGATAAATTACTTATAAAATGTTTTACAATATTAAAAGATATTAAAATTTTAATAAATTAAAAAAATTCGAGAAACCTCTCTCTCTGTTTTTTTTTAATCTTAAGCAAATCTAACGGCTTCCCTTCCATTCATCGAAGTTCCGTGCCAATTGGATACAAAAGAGAGAGCTCTAGTCACATTATCCGACCAGCTGTTCTGTCTCCAACACGCGCTTCGATACTGCGCTTGGCTTTTCAATGAAAAGTAGTGTAGCAGCTGTTGAAAACCGTAACTACTTCCGGAAACGGTAATACAAATGACGGCAAGCACTGATTCGCTCTCTCTCAGCCACTCTCTCTCTCTCTCATCGCCAAATCATAACCCAAAACAAAAAGCACCAAAACATATAAAACACCAAAAGATCTGTTTAACGTCAATTCACCGCCGTTTAACACCCCTCAAATCCTCTGTGTCATGTACCATGTCCCAACCCTGTCCTAACTCATCAAAACCATCCATTTATGTGGGGTTCACATAAATAGATGGTTTGGATGAGTTGGGACAAGGTTAGAACCACATAAATGGATGGCTTGGATGAGTTGGGACAGGGTTGTGACATGTACATGACACAGAGGATCATGTCCCCGTTTAACGTTGTCCTTGTCCAGTCCACACACTCCTGCTGCTGCTACTATACTGTACCCCCGCTTCTGTTTCTCTCCTCATAAAGACTGTTTTTAAGTCATTCCTTCCTGTTCACGCTAAAAGCCTGCTCCTTTTTTTTCTCTATCTCCATCTACAACTACTGCAATTTGGCCGTTTCAACCCAAAGTTCATGACTTTCTTCTTATTTTGTTCGTCTTGTTTAGTTGGTTTCTGTAGTTTTTGGCAAGCTTTCTGTGTGTAGTTTTGTTGGGTTGAAAATGGTGGAGGTTCAGAGGAAGAAGATGTTGGTTTCGTCGATGTTAATGGCGGTTTTTGTGCTGCTCTGTCCTCTTGCTTCACCACTCAACGACGAAGGTGTTTTTTTCAAATAAAATTTTCGGTGTTCTACTTCGAACTTCTGCAGTTTACGTTCTTTTCATATTTTGCTTTTGCTGGGGGGTGTTAGCTTGAGCTTCCACGTGCTGCCATATTTGGAAAGTTTCGAGCTTTATTCCCTTTTTCTCGTTTTATGCTTCGAAGCATGAGTGTAATGCGTTACATTGTAGCAGTTGAGTGTAGTGTAGCAGTTGATGGTTATTTCACGTTGCTTATAGTATAGTGATTGCGCGAGCTTTTTCTCATGTGAAGGGCCAATTATTTGATAAAGAAACTGCAAATGGCTTAGTTCTCAATATCTTTAAAGAAAAACAGTGAAAATATTTAGTCTTGCAAGTTAAACGTTGCCTTGACTCGTCAAACTGGCATGGTTTTGTCTCTGTAAGTATCGAGTGAAGACTAACAGTTGTGTTTGTTGCAGGAAAAGCGTTGATGTCCTTGAAAGCTTCATTTAGTAACGTGGCTAACATACTTCTTGACTGGGATGATGTTCACAACGACGATTTCTGCTCTTGGCGTGGCGTCTCTTGTGACAATGTGACTGTCTCTGTCGTTTCTTTGTAAACCTCGACCTCATATTCCCTTCTTTCAAGTTTGTCTTTGGACAAGTCTTTTCAGTTGGATTATCTTGTTCTTTTTTTGTGACTTCTGTCCCTTGCATGTTTTCTTAGGAATCTGTCAAGTTTGAACTTGGGTGGGGAGATATCTCCAGCAATCGGGGATTTGAGGAACTTACAGTCCATGTATGTCCTTTTCGCTTATAAGTCTGTAAATCTCATTTGAAGATTGTGTGGTCTCTTAAATTTCTTTTCATGTGTCAGAGACTTGCAGGGAAACAAGTTAACGGGACAAATTCCTGATGAGATCGGCAGCTGCTCTTCCCTTATTTATATGTAATCTTCTAATAACTGAATGGATTGCTTGGGATGAGTGATATTATGCTCTGTTTCATGTGTTTAATCTTTGACGTTTTAACTACAACTTTCATGTGGAATTTTTGTGAAACTGCAGAGATTTGTCGGATAACATGCTCTGTGGAGATATACCCTTTTCCATATCCAAGCTCAAGCAACTTGAGTTCCTGTAAGTTTTCAACTGTTTCTTGATACCTTCTAATTCTTTTGTTTCATTACTTGGTTTTGTGCATTTTAAAATTTTGGAGATAGTTATTTAACATTTGTGATTCTTCATGTTAGAAATTTGAAGAACAATCAGCTTACTGGTCCTATCCCTTCAACCTTAACTCAGATACCAAACTTGAAAACTCTGTAAGTCATTTTCATTGTAGTTCTTTAGATGTAAATGCCTTTGGAGTTGTATTCTTCCAGCTGATTACTTATTTATCATGTATCGTTCTTTTAGAGACTTAGCGCGAAACCAGCTCATTGGCGAGATACCAAGACTAATTTATTGAAACGAAGTGCTGCAGTATCTGTTAGTGTTTCCTTTCGTACTTCCATCTGATGAACAAGCATGAGTTATATTTTTCTCCAGAGGCTGTGTTTTGTTCTTTAGAGAGTTCTATTTGTGTGTGTGTAATAGCTTGTGTGACCATGACTTTCTTGAAGTGACTGAGTATGCATTGCAGTGGTTTACGGGGTAACAACTTGACTGGAACCTTGTCACCTGACATGTGCCAGTTGACTGGCTTGTGGTACTTGTAAGGACTTAACCTTCATTTTGTTATTTTATTTTTTTCCTTAGGTTGCAGCTGATTATGGTCATGTTGGTTTTTATTTCCAGTGATGTAAGAGGAAACAATCTAACTGGTACAATTCCTGATGGCATTGGTAACTGCACGAGCTTTGAGATATTGTATGTGTTGGCATTTCAATCAGGCTAAGCTCTAATTCTTTTCATGTGTGGAAGATATAGATGTTAAGTTTCAATGGGATTTGGATTTCAGGGACATATCATACAACCAAATCACAGGGGAGATCCCATACAACATCGGTTTCTTACAAGTAGCTACTCTGTAAGTGTTGTCTCTTGTGCTGTTGGATATCAGTGTTTGGGGTCAGATTGTATGCAAACTGCATGATGGTAAGAATACAAGATGAAGTTAGTTTTTATGAAATTATTTTTCTAGGTCTCTCCAAGGAAACAAGTTAACAGGCAAGATTCCAGAGGTGTTAGGATTAATGCAGGCATTGGCTGTGTTGTAAGCGCTGTTCTTTAATTTTGGGAAAGGATTTTCAATACTAGAGCTGGTGATGTTTGATATTTGAACTTGTCCCATTTCACAGGGACTTGATTGAAAACGAGCTAGTTGGTCCAATCCCACCAATCTTAGGGAATTTGTCCTACACTGGAAAACTGTGAGTTTTGTTTGACTCATTTGTCTAACTTTCATTTAAAAATTGTCTCGTAATTTTAATCTTTGGTGGATCAGATATCTGCATGGCAACAAACTAACTGGTGCAATTCCTCCAGAGCTTGGAAACATGTCTGAGCTTAGTTATCTGTATGGTGCTCTCCTCCTTTTGCTCAATTCTGTAGAAGTTCTGCTTATAGACATAAATTTTTGCTTGGTTTGGGTTTGTTTCTGGTTTTAATAAGCTGATATTTTGACAGGCAACTTAATGATAACAATCTGGTGGGCAGCATTCCTCCTGAGCTCGGAAAGCTGGGAAAATTGTTCGAATTGTGAGTATTGGAGGACTAGTGTTTGTTTTTTCTTCATTTTTCATGTTCAATTATTTTAGCTTCTTGTTTTTTGTGTAGGAATCTTGCTAACAATAAACTCGAAGGGCCCATTCCATTAAACATCAGTTCCTGTACTTCTTTGAACCAATTGTAAGGAGTCTTTGTTTCTATTCATCCTTGTCTATGATCTTCCACCTTAACATGAATGTAGGATATGTAACTGTTGATGTTTTATTCTTTTTCCAGTAATGTGCATGGTAATCATTTGAGTGGAACAATCCCACCGAGTTTTAGAAGTTTGGGGAGTTTGACTTACTTGTGAGTACTACACCTTAAATTCTTGGCTGATGACATGCTTTTGCCTCAATCTCTTTCTTCTATATTGACCATAAGATCTTACACTTCAGAAATCTTTCTTCAAACTATTTTAAAGGCAAGGTGCCTCTTGATCTGGGGCATATTATCAACCTTGATACACTGTAAGTATGTTGATATCTCTTGTCTTGTGTGTTGATATCTCTTATTTTGTGATGTAACACGTTCATAAATTTAAGATTGTCATTCATTTTGGTGTTTAAAGGGATCTTTCTAGCAATAGCTTTTCAGGACCCGTACCAGCTTCTATTGGTGACCTGGAGCACTTGCTTACTTTGTAGGTCACATTCATGAAATAATCAATTGTTATGCATTAAGGCATCATTTATTATTCTCTTCCTGAACTACTTATGGGATATTTTCAGGAACCTGAGCAGGAATTATCTTGATGGGCCATTGCCTTCTGAATTTGGGAATCTCAAAAGCATTCAGATTGTGTAAGTTTTTGATCAGTACCATTTTGCTTGTTCTTTTCTTGCAATCATGATGTCAATTTTATCTCCTTATTCTAATTTTCAAACTATGATTTTCAAGTGATGTGTCGTTCAACAATGTCACGGGCTCCATTCCTGTAGAACTGGGTCAGTTGCAAAATCTTGTTTCACTGTAAGTTCGGAAGCCACTTTGCCAGTATGTTATTGAGTTCACAATCACAGTAGCATCCTTTTGATCTACTTGTCTGCTAGGATCCTGAACAACAACTTCTTACATGGAGAAATTCCTGATCAGCTTGCCAACTGCTTGAGTCTTTCAAACTTGTACGCTTTTTTCTTAATTCTCATCTCGGTCAATACGAAATTCTATGAAACATTTGCTGATATGATTTTGCTACTGTTAGGAATTTCTCTTACAACAATTTATCGGGCATTCTTCCTCCTATCAGAAATTTCTCCCGGTTTTCCCCCGACAGGTATTTGAAATATTTGTTGTTTTGTTCTTCTTCTGAGGTTATTTTGGTATTGATGTTATGTTTCTTGTGCCAGCTTCATTGGAAATCCTCTCTTGTGTGGCAATTGGTTGGGATCAATATGTGGTCCTAATGTGCCCAAGTCTAGAGGTATTTGAAGGATTTTGTGACGCAATTTTATATGTTTTATATCTGATGCTCACCTTTCCACAAGTGATGAAAGGATTGAAGATTTTTTTCTTACATTTTTACTTTCCAACAGTTTTTTCCAGGGCTGTAGTTGTTTGCCTGACACTGGGCTGCATCACCTTATTGTCTGTGGTTATAGTTGCAATTTACAAATCCAAGCAACAGAAACATTTAATGGAAGGATATATGGATACAACCGAAGGTGTGCACTTTTAATTTTTTACCAATTAGGTTTGCATTTGTATATATCCCTGTGGAAGCTCTCTTCCTTTTTTCAGGTCCACCGAAACTTGTGGTTCTTCATATGGATATGGCATTCCACACCTTTGATGACATAATGAGGAACACTGAGAACTTAAGTGAGAAGTACATCATTGGTTATGGTGCTTCTAGTACAGTTTACAAGTGTGCTTTGAAAAATTCCCGGCCTCTTGCAATCAAGCGAATCTACAATCAGTGTGCATACAACTTGCAAGAATTTGAAACAGAACTTGAGACAATTGGTAGCATCAGACATAGGAATATTGTCAGTTTGCATGGTTATGCATTGTCTCCCCTTGGAAACCTCCTCTTTTATGATTACATGGAGAATGGCTCTCTTTGGGATCTCCTTCATGGTTGGTGAATTCAACTTTCCTTATTTATTTACAATAAAATCTTCTATATTGCCTTCTTTTACTATAAATTGTGGCATCACTTTATTCAATAGCTAATCCTCACTACAGGTCCAGCCAAAAAGGTCAAGCTTGATTTGGAAACACGGTTAAAAATTGCAGTTGGAGCTGCACAAGGACTTGCTTATCTTCACCATGATTGCATCCCACGAATAATCCACAGGGATGTCAAGTCCTCAAACATCCTCCTGGATGAGAGTTTCGAGGCTCATATCTCCGATTTTGGAATCGCTAAGTGCATTCCAACTTCAAATGCCCATGCCTCAACTTATGTCCTGGGAACTATTGGCTATATAGACCCAGAGTATGCTTGCACGTCACGGCTAAATGAGAAATCGGATATCTATAGCTTTGGCATTGTTCTGTTGGAACTTCTAACTGGGAAGAAGGCTGTGGACAATGAGTCAAATTTACATCAACTGGTAAGTATCAAACCCAAGTCAATGAATGCAGAAATTGCTGCGTTCATTTGTGTTGTTCAACATGAAGTTTATAATAGTCTCATGTCTGAATGAGCAAGTTGCTCATTAATTTGTTTCTTTTGTCTCGAGTAACAAGCTTGTTTATGTTGTACTGTTTCAGATACTGTCCAAGGCAGATGATAATACGGTGATGGAAGCTTTAGACCCTGAAGTTTCTGTCACATGTATGGATCTAACTCATGTAAGAAAGACATTCCAACTAGCCTTGTTGTGCACGAAGCGCAACCCTTCTGAGCGACCCACCATGCACGAAGTTGCCAGGGTGCTGGTTTCCTTTCTCCCAGCTCTTCCGAAAAAACCTTGTTTAGCTCCTCCAATAGCCGTTGACTACACCAAATTCGTGATGGACAAAGGACTGCAGAAGGTGGATCAACAACAGCAAGCACAGATCGAGAAAAGTACATCTGATGCTCAATGGATTGTTAAATTTCGAGAAGTAATATCTAACAACACCCTTTGATATCATTTTATCTCATCACTTAGGTGAACAGAGTTAAAGAAAGTCCCAAATTTTGGCTCATATCAAATGTTTTGTGGTTAACTAAGATCATTCATGGGGTATATTGATTGGTGACAGGACTTTTGTGGCATATACTAACTGATACTGCCTACTTCGATACTTGTGTATATTTCATGGCTGCAAGCTACAGTATGTTTCTAGTATATTTCACACTTAGGCAGCAAAGCTGGATGAATGTTTTGTTGGGTGTCGAATTTTCTGACGCAAGTTAGGAGTAATCTCATCTTGTTGAGTAACACAGCCAATACCATGCTAAGGATTGTAAGCAAGAAAAAAGAGTACACAAACCCTCGTAACTTGCCAAGGTTCTTAGATTTTTAACAAGATTATAGTCAGCCGAAAGTGATCTTTGCAGAGATCAGAACGTTATTACTACAGTTGGAATGAAATAGATTGAGGAATTCTGGTGTATTCACCTTCTAAATTGTTACTGTGAACTGAAAGACTTTAACTTTTTAACATTCAAACTCTGATGAAACTAACCAACTTGGAATGAAGATGGATTTTGAGTGAGACTGATGGTTTTCAAATTTCAGAACACAATCATCTGTCTTATTAGCTGTTTACAGATTAGGTTCTCTGGGACTGGGGATGAGATCTTCCGTGCTGATCTCATCAACAGATTTCTCTCAGGTCCTCTGTATACCTACAAATCTGACACAAGTGCCGGGCACAGATCAAACCGTGGGAAGTTTTTTTTTTTTTTGATCAGAGAAACGGGGCAGACGCCCAAAGAAAGAAACTACAGAGTAGTGACTCGGTGCAAAATCACCCCAACAGCATCGGCAAACAGGAGTGATGAAAGACCCGCAATAGGCTCACTAAACCAATGAACACCAACAGGGAGACGATAGCTATAGTTCGCTAGCCAATCCGCACAACGATTGGCTTCCCGAAAAACATGGCGCATCCGCACAATCCAATTTCTAGTCAACAATTCGCGGATAGCTGAATGCAATGGATTAACCGTCCGCGACATGTCACTTGCGAGATTGGACACAACCAAAGCAGAATCTATAGTCAAATCCACCGGGTTATACCCGTGAAACCAAGCAAGAGTGAGTCCATGAAAAACAGCGCACAATCCAGATTGAAGATGGCTTATTTCTTCTAAGAGCTAACAGGTCAGATTGAAGATGGCATAGCTAATCCAACAAGTAGTACATGCCAAATTCAGCAAAACTCAATGTGATTCTGACAACCATATATCAACTAAATTGAAAACAAATTGTATGTCAACTATATATGAACATACTGGGTAGCCAATTAGGGTTTTCTTTAACTCAGATTGAATTTTAGGCGGAGCTTAGGTTCAGGTAGAAATTTCCAGGTTGGGCCTTGGTTGCCTCAGCCTGGCCCCACATTTTATGAGTAGGTTAAGCTATTCTAATTACAAATCTATTATGTTATCTAGTGGGTTGGGTCGGGTTGAGTTTGTCTAAGCTCGAGTTGATTTAAACACGACCCAAAGTTTGATTCAGATCATAGTTTCAAATATGAGCTCGAGCCCGATTAGATTTGCATAGTCTAAAGTTTAATTAGATTTAGATTAATTTTTTAAAAAAAATTTAAAACAATATGGTTTTATTTAAAAATTTTGAGCTTTAGCTCGGGACAGGTCAAATCCGAATAATGATGTATTTATATGATTATATGTAATAATGATGCTTTTTTAAGATTTTCTTGATCGTTTGATCAAATAAATGCAATATAGTAATTTATAATTTATAAGTTAATATTGGAATAATTTCACATAAATCAAAATAATGATTGGTAAAACACAGACATTGTTTCAAAGATTGTTCAAAATCATGTCATGTACATACAAATCTGTACTATATAACATGTACAGATCAGGTGAACAAAGCTTTAGCAGTCATCCCTCTTTCGTACCTCCATATGTAATTCAAGCCCACCAAAAGCTCTGTTATTGCAGCTTCAGTCTTCTCTTTGTTTGCGAAGAACAGTGTCTGCAATAAAAGAATGTTCGTTTTTGGATCCATGTTTTGATGCTGTCGCTGCTCAAAGTTCCTTTCACTTTGCCATTTGATCATGTTGTGTGCTAAAGGTGACAACCAACCAAGTATTCTTCCCAAAGCAACGCCCCACTCTCCGGCGAGAACTGGATCACTAGCTGGAAATCTTACTCCTTTCAATCTACATCTTAAAGAAGATCGAACACTGCGCGGTAATATCGAGTAAAGATCGTCTCTTGCGTCAACTCCAACAAGTTGTGGTGATTTGATCATCTTCTCCATAACCAAGATCAAGTTGGCGTAGTGTATAGCCAAAGCCGCCGCGCCAAGTGTCGTTGGTGGTGGCTTTAATAGCTTTGAGTTAAAATCAAAGAACCCAATATCCGAGTCATTGGTTCCTTCGAGCTTGGACCTCTTCAATGGCCCTGATGACATAGTACTAGGATTGTCTGTTGGATGAACAGTTGCAGAAGCTGAGAGACTCCGAGGTAGAAAAGTTATTCCATAAACTAGCTTGATTCTCGCAAGAACAGTGAAGATAGACTTCGAAAGGAGTGAAACAACAGTATCGAAGCTTCGATCCCATAGAGATCTTTCTTTCAAGTACTTAACCTCCTGTCTCTGCCATAATATCTTCTGTTGAAGATCCGTAATCTTCTGCTCTTTGATCGTTGACTCCAACGACTTACACTGCGAAGATCTTCTTAAAGAATTCTCCAACACAGTAAGCTCTTCCATTTCTTTGTACAGAGTGATCGTGACAGTGACGTACCTGTCCATCTTCTTGTTTTGAGCTTCCATGTCTTTGGAACTCAAAACCCACCGATTATTATCCTGACCCGAGTCTGCGAACTCATCGAACAACTGCTCAAAACGTCGGAAGCTGGAGTCATCGCAGCGTTTACTCAGTCTAGAGACAGATTTGGCCAAGAGCTTCAGATTCATCACCATTTCTGCACAGGCAAGCCCGAGAAGAAACGACTCATCATTGGACACAATCTTACGGACTCCTTCGAGAGAGATTGACTCGTTACGTAAGTGGATAATGCTCTTGTCTGAGAGAGACTGCCATAGATGAAAGAGCTTCGACATGAGACTCGACACCTCGAAAGCTAAAACTCCAACCCTATTACATCTCTTGGACGATCTGGGCAAGGGTTTGGAGGTTACGACTGAATCAAAACTATGAGAAATTTTGGATTTAGCTTTAACAAGCCAGGTCTCAAGAGCCATAACAAAGATGAGAAAGAACCTAGACAACAAGAAACAGAAAGATGGATACGGTTATAGGAAAATAATTGATCAGAGAGACGAAAGGATAAAAAAGATGAGACCTTGAGGTTGCAGGAAGGTTGATACAATGTTATAGAATAAACAACCAGCGCACACAAACACATAGATACATAGAAGATAAAGAGTTTGACAAGAAAGAAACTGATACACCCACATGCAATGAAGGTGGGTGGAAGATGATGATTTGCTTTAGAGCAGCTTTGTCTTTTAATGGTTATGGAAGCTCCAAGAGGATGAACATGAGTGTAATGCTTCTGAAACTACTGTCAAAAGGGTTTTTTCTTTCTGTATTTAGTGCTTTGATTCTATTGAATTAGTGTTAGTAGGTAAAAGGCAAACCCTTTTGTGGTGGGGTGTTTGGTTGCCTAGAAACACTTTTCTTCTTCTTAGATGCTTTTTCTTTCCACAATGAGAGAAAATGGGCCATATCATTATTGGCTTTTCCCTTTTCACACATCTTTTTTTTCATCTTTTGTTTTAATGTCTTTGTTCACTTCAAGCTAAGGAATTTTAATTATACCATACAAATAACTAAAAACTAGTACTACTGAAAGGAAAAAAGAAGAATTATATCAAAATATTTATTTTATATCCTTAAAATTACTTATTATCTCAGCAAGAATTTATGTAATGTTGTTGTTGTTGTTGTTAAATTGCTTAGTATATGCCAGTGTTATTTTAAATTTCATATATTTAAACTAAAGTTTTATTAAATTTTATATATAACCTTAAATTTTACAAAATATATAATAATTAATTTGAAATTAAAAATCTAATTTATTAAGAGTTTAAGATATATTAAAAACTTAGGCTTAAATATATTGATAGTTTTATTAAGAATTTAATATATATTAAAAACTTGGAAACTATATATCACATTATATTTATACTTCATTATATTAAGAGTTCAAGGGCTTAATTTCAAATTTTATTAAGAACTTAAGAAATATTAAAATTTTGAAATAAATTGTATATTTCATTATATTTAAAGCTTTAAATAGAAATGGATTTAAATTTAGATCATTTTAATTGTGACAAAATCACAAA
Source organism: Erythroxylum mucronatum (assembly GCA_027563825.1). Taxonomy (NCBI): domain Eukaryota; kingdom Viridiplantae; phylum Streptophyta; class Magnoliopsida; order Malpighiales; family Erythroxylaceae; genus Erythroxylum; species Erythroxylum mucronatum. The sequence goes on along the minus strand of JAOSBP010000007.1, from coordinate 22,521,332 downwards.
ACAATAAAAAGATTAAAGTTACTTTTCTAATATCATTTAATTACTAAAACAACTCAAAATTATACTTTAATAAAGTCAAATTGCATGCATTTGGGGGAGCAACTATTGGTCAAGTGTATCAATATCTCTAACATCAATAGATCCTGCAATTGTTCATAATTACATTGACCACAAAAGGAGATGGTTGACTATGGAGACATGAGGCAGAGAGAATCACTAGGAAGTGAGATTCAATTATTTCAATTATAATAATTTTAAAAATAGAACACTTCACAAAATTTATGTATTCTTTTATTACATCCATTATTTGAAAAAAAACCTCTTTATTAGTTAGGGTTAAGGCAGTGTATTACTGAATTTTTTCAAACTCTGCATAGGAGTGAAATTTCTACTAAGAGATGCTTTTTTTGGTTTGTGAAAAAAGAATAAAATCACATGTATTATTAAAAATTGATTGATGGGTTCATTTTTATATTATTTGAATCATTCAAAAATTAAAAATTTCTGAATTCAAAGACCCTTTTATTAAATATAAATTATATTCTTTTTTAAGTTAATTTTTTCTTGTATTATAATTTTAGCACAACTAAATATACTAAATTGTGATTTATTTATCATAATTCTAACCAATTAGCTTTTGCAAAAATGTATAAAAATAAAATTTTTACTCATAAGAAGAGGATATGATAATAACCTAAATCTACCCAAATTTTTTTTCTAAAATACATTAATTTGAGTATTTCACTCACTCAGAATGATTCAAATTTTGTAAAATTGAAGAGGGTCTCGTAATTTTTCTTCCGTTCTATTCCATTCCATTTCATTTTATGGTCCATTTCTTTTTTAAATTTAACCACTTGGCTTTGCTTTGTCTACACATGTAAGAGCATTGTAGCAATGTTCTTGTATACTTGTCGGGTAATCAATAGGCAAAGCTCTATATCCTACACGTCCACATCTTTCGTGAACGTGCCTCGTCAAATTATTGCCTTGAAGTCTCATTTTTTTTGTATTCTCATCATTTTTTTGTCACTAAAATATTATTATTTTAATAAATTATATATTTAATATATTTATTTTATTCTTACTTTCTAGCATCTGAAAAAAAGGAGAGAGTTGTATTGACTCCTTCTAATATTTTAATTTAAAATTTATGTTATAATTTATTTATCAGTGAATATTCACAAGACTTTATACATATTAAATAAAGTTATAAATACTTTTAAAATAAGTTATTCTAAAAAAATAAACACAATTAAATTAAACTTTATCAAATTAAATATGTATAGACAAGGATCTTAATATCTATCAAATATGGAAAATCATTAAATAATCTTTAAAACTATATATATTTTTATTATTTGAATTGATCTCAAAAATATAAACTTTATATTAAAATTATGAAGATTTTTGTATCAAACTTGCAAATACAAACTTACACATATAGTAATGTTTTTAAGTTTATTTAAATAATTAAAAATATATGTTGATGTTCTTTAGTTAAATTATGGAAGCCGCATAACTTCGTAATAATTCTATAAAGCTTCTGCATAATTTTTTTTTTCCTGTTTGAGCATACATTCGTAAAGGTGGTCATTTGAATCAAAGAATTTTCATTCCAAAATCGTACGTGAGATTTTCATTTCATACAGCCCCTCGGTTTAATTTCCGTTTTCATCAATCTAAACATACAAAGAAACTACACCAAGTGACTATTATTGTTATTTTTAATCGAAAATAACCTTTCTATTAAGTAGAGACAATGCTGTATATTATTGGATTTTTCAAGATCCCTCGTTTCAGCGGGAGTTGTTATTGTTGTTGTTGTTTATTGTTAAATATAAAATTTTATATGTTTTTACTTTTTATAAAGTTCATGATTAGAGAAATCTACTAATTACCAATCATCTAATTTTTTTTAATCTCTAATATCATTAAAGACTACTTTGACTAGAAAAGTTGAAAAAATGATTGTTATAGTCATCATCAACAGTGGAGACCATGCGAGGGTATCAAGCACTCTTTGTTGCCCAGCACACCATTCATTGATCTGGTCAATCCACTCTGGAACCAGAATATCATGAGATTTATAAGTTTTGTTGATCAGACGTGATGATCCATTGATGAGTTTGTGTGTTTGTGTGGTGCAGAATTCCATTATAATGGCGGTGTGTAGGTGATGATATCGATTCATAGTCTTCCACTTTCCTCTTAAGAATATATAAGAATTTGACATGATGAACTAGAGTTCAAAAGTCAATCCACTCTGGAACCAGAATATCATGAGATTTATAAGTTTTGTTGATCAGACGTGATGATCGATCGATGAGTTTGTGTGCTTGTGTGGTGCAGAATTCCATTATAATGGTGTGTAGGTGATGATATCGATTTATAGTCTTCCACTTTCCTCTTAAGAATATATAAGAATTTGACACGATGAACTAGAGTTCAAAAGGACTCGTTCAGGGTCTTTCAGTTTCAGGGGTTATCTTTGGGTACTTTAGTAGGCTTGACTAAACTCATAAAAAAATGGGTCAGGATTAATACGGATGGTGCGATAAAAACGGGATGCAATATTGCATCAGCAGGAGGCATTATAAGAAACTATTAGGGGCACTGGTGTGTAGGCTTCTTACAGAATATAAGAGTCAGCGATGCTTTAATTGCCAAACTCTGGGGCATGTATTCAAGTCTCATGCTGGCATGGGAATGGGGCTGTAGGCACGTGATAGTTGAAGTAGACTTGTTAGATGTCATTAATATTCATCACCATCACTTAGTGATTTGACTGAGAATTCTTTTTGGTGACAGGTATCCGAGCCTTGATACTTCGAACATAGGAGGTGCAACTTAAGCATACACATCGAGAAGGGAATCAATGTGCTGATCAATTGGCTCATTTAGGCTCTTTAGCAGAGCCGGGCCTGCATACCCTTCAAGAGCCTCCAACGAGCATTTTGGATGCACCATTCCGAGACATGAATGAAACTCTGTACAGTAGAACCCTTCGTATGGGTCTAGGCTTTGCGAGATAGTCGCTTTTGTTTTTCTTTCCCTTGTTTTTCTAAAAAAAGGACTCGTTCAGGTCAAAACTTCAGCAATCGTCTGTCTACAATGGTAGCCCATGGTTATATAAACTTGGATGTAGCTTTTAAGAACTAACATTCGATGTATAATCCTTATAAATTTTGTTTATATAATAAAAGACTCTTCACCTTTTCTGTTTTACGTGTGAAACAAACTTAAATTGAAAATTACCAACACTATTGAATGTTTTATAAAAATTAATTTAAGTCACTTATACTAATGTTTTAAAAACGGATCGGAAGTTAGACCGGTTAGGCAAGAGATTTAAAGTTTAAAAAGTTTAATCAGTATTAGATAATGTTATGAATAATGTATTGGGCTCAGTACTGGATTGAGTTCTGGTACAGTATTGTATCGGTACTGATCAACACGATGTACTATTTCGAGTAATTTTTTAAATTTATAAAATAGTCCCTAATTTTTTAAAAAAATTACAAAATAGTTCATTGTCATATTGTACTGTGTACTTTGTAAATCTTTGTTCTATAAATTATATTATTAAGAAAGTAATCAACACGGTAATTTGCCATTTGGAGGGATGAATTTTAGGCATATATGTAGTTTATCACTTGAACTCTTTAACATGGATAATATAATTATTATTAATAGAGTATAACTGTCGTAAGTTAATTAGCTTAATTTCTTAAACTCTAAAAATTAGCTTAACTAATCAATTTTAGTATCATGAAACTCCAAATCCAAATAAATGAGAAAATTTCTCAATGTATTGCTTCTAATATTCTCACTATTAAATATCACCAAACAAGATAAACCAAAATCGTGCATTCAAACAAAAACCAGATAAATATCATTCAATTTCAATCCAACCATTCACAAATCCACAATCCAAAATTCACAATTCCAACTCATTAACAATTTCAAATGCAATTCAGGAGCAGAAAAAATCAATTGAAAACATACCAAAAAAATCATAATGTAAACTTTGGTGGGTCGGGTCGGGTGAAAACCAAATCTGAAAAATCTAGTTTTAGATATGGGTCGGCAATGATATTGGTGGATAGTGGACGCGTGGACAGGTGGAGGAGAGGAGGGAGAGTCGAAAAGGCTGTGAGCAGCAGGCGAAGCTGCGGAGGGAGGATGCTCTGGTGGGGAGGCGCGATGGAGAGACGTTAGCAGCGAAAATGAGGGCGAGGAGCGAAAAGAACAGATATAAGTGACAGAGTGAGAGAGAGAGAGAGAGAAAACAAGAGAATAAAGAGAGAGAGTCTGTGACTGCGTGCGGTGGGATTTTTTTTTTAAGTTGGTTCCTGTATTTATCAACTTTTACAGTTCTAATTGGTATTTAATCGATATTTTAAATACCGTTCGGTACCAGTCGAAACTAAAGATACGGGCTAGTATCGAAGAGGCCAATACTATTCCTTTTTTCTGCTAGTATGGTACGTGCCAGTCGATACGGAACGGTATCTATAACACTAATATTAGATCGTCATAAAACTGATTAAAGATTAAATAAATTAAAGAATTTAAAATATGATTAAAAAAGATTGTCCTTACCTATCGAAAATTTTAAAGTTTAATTAAAAAAATCTTAAATAAAAATTAATTAATTTATTTTAGTTTATAAAAATTTATTAATTTATAAAAACTAACCGATTAATTAATAAACTGATCAATTTTTAACAACAAAAATTATTAAAGCAACTCGAATCTAAAAATTAAAAACTGAACCAAAAAGTTTATCCATTCAAAGTTTTAATTATTGCATTGGTCAAACTAATTTAATTTTTTAATTATTGACCAGTACTAACGAAAAATAGGGGGAGTGCATTCTCATTGTAAGGCCATCCATTTTAGAAACAACACAAATACCACCACTCCAAATACAAAGGTCGAACGGAAAAACCCACAACAATGGCTTTGGAAGTTTCGACACTGGCTTCCGACTAACATTTGGTATTGTTCATCATCTGCTTGCTATTTTCACTGCATCTTTCCCTGCCCATCCTCTTCACCTTCACCTTACTCCATTTCTCTCTTCTTTGGCTTTGCTTCGGTCTCTTTTGCTTGGCCGTCTACGACTTACCTTATACACTACTCTATTATTGTTCATTCCTTTGATGAATATTATGTCCTTAACTAGCTGCTTGATTTCTCCTCTTAGCCTCTCTGCTCCCTTTAAAGTTTTCTTTTACCCATCAGACATTAACCTGCTTCCATGGATACAGAATCTTTCCCGCCATAACCTTCAAATTCCACTGCACCCTTGCCCCTTTCTAACCCCCTGTTCCGCCCCCTCCTACCTCCACTATGCTTCCAAACTCCAACACCACACCTAACATCAGAAAACCTTAGGTCCAGGTGGTAGGTGAGGTCACCCTTGAAGTGAAACTCAGCTACTTTCCACCTTTAACCTTAACAGACAACATGATTGTCTCACCTCCTTTAGAGGTGCTTAGAGCGGGTGCTTCTAAATGGAACTCAACACTAGTTAGATTCTTCATTGATAAGAGGATGACATACCCTGTAATGAGACATTAGACTATGAGCAATTGGGAAAAAAAAACTATGGCTTGCAGGAGGTGCTTATCAATAGCGATGAGGTCTTTCTCTTCAATTTTTTTGACTCAAAGGATGCGAAGAAGTTAATCCAATCTGGCCCCTGGCATATTCATAGGAAGCCTCTTCTATTACAAACTTGGCATCCAAGAATGAAGTTGGAGGACATCAAGCAGGACAATATTCCTATATAGATCATCATCCACAATGTTCCACTTGAATATTGGACCACTACCGGACTTAGCTACATTGTCAGCTTCCTTAGCAAATCAATTTGTATGGACCAAGCCACCACTTAGGTAAGGAGAGTCCAATTTTCTATAATCCATGTCTTGGTTACCTCTATGTCTAATCTCCCTGAGAATATCCCTATCATCCGATTAGATGAAAGCTAGGAGCCTTTTGAAGACCAACTTACTATGTCTTATGCCTAGAAGCCACAACTTAATGTGAGAAAGGTATGGAAACCTACAGGAAGAGTGTTTAACATTGCTAGTTGTGAGGAAGTTCTGGGTCTCAATACTAATGCAGCTGCATTACCAACTTCACCTCCTCCTGCACAAATAAAATCTCAGATAGGCGGAAATAATAGTCTCAATACAGAAGCTGAAATACAGTCAACTCCACAAGCTCTTACTCAAACTCACTCTTTGTTAGTTGCACCTAATAGCCAATCAAATAAGGCTGGGGAACAAATACATGATAATTCATCTAGTTGTGAGGTATTTTCTGATTGTGAACTAGATAGCTACGCTCAAGCTTCTCCAAGTACGAATTCAAAACATGAGGAAAGTTTTGAACCAGTTGTTAAAAGGAAATCAATTAGAAAGAAAAAGGCCCCAGTTTGGGGAGCCTAAACCATAACTATAATAGCTTGGAATGTCAGAGGGGCTAATGCCCCTTACAAGAAGCTTTTGATGAGGGATATGGTATTAAGGAATAAAGCTTTTATAATTGGGTTTTTGAAGACCCATATCAAACTCCTAAATTGCAACATCCTCCAATTTTTGCCTATGCATTGGGACTTGATTTCTAATTAGGCTCACCATCCAAATTGGCAAATACTGATTGTTTACAACACAATGATGATCACCACAACAATCTATTGTCTCAGATCAATTGATTCACCATAAAGTGGTCCGAAAGGACTCAAGTATGTCATTCTTCACTTCTTTTGTTTATGCGCATAACAATGCCTATCAGAGATCTGCACTCTCGGGCCAACTTTAACCCTTAGTAGCTACCATCTCTCAACCTTGGATTATTGTTGGAGATTTCAATGCTTTCATTAATCCTGAGGAAGTGCAAGGGGTCAGATTAGTGCAAGCCCTTGGAATGAAATGCGACAATGTTTGTTTGATATTCAAGTTTCAGATATCCTTAAGGGTGGTAGCTTCTACACTTAATGTAACAAGCAAGCAGGAGATAATCTCATTTGGAGGGAACTTGATAGATGCATGGCAAATAAAATGTGGTTTACTAAGTTCCCTAGCAGCTACACTATTTTCACTAACCAAAGCCTTTCAAATCATTCAGCTATAGTAACTCACTTGGAGGCCAAGAAAGTTTATTTCCTATTCAGATTCAACAACTTCCTAGTTGAGCTTGTTAAGTTTGATTCCTGCATTTTGAAAACTTTAAGTGCATCCATACAAGGCTCTAAACAATTCATCCTTGCTAAGAAACTCTCTCATTAAGCAAGAAATGAAAGTCTTGTTCAAAAACAACATTGGCAACATTCACCATCTCCTGAGTACTGCACGAACTTCCTTGGAGAGTAATCAATCTTTGATCCAAGCTGACCCCCAGTCCACCTATCTGCAGAATCAGGAAAGAACCACCACGTATCACTTCTCAAATGCGCTTTTATATGATTACTCGTTATTCAAACAAAGGTTAAGGATTCAATGGCTGAAAGTGGGAGATAGAAACACATCTTATTTCCACAAGGTAGTTATCTCTAGGAGAAGCAACAACAAAATAGTCTCATTGATGCATAACAACCAATAGTTGAACTCTCAACATTCTCTGCTTTTCAGTGCATTTGACTACTTTTCGAAACTTTTGCAAACCCCTTATAAGGCCACTTTTTCCCAAATCTTTCTCAGGGAACTTATACAGCCTAGCATTACTGCTTATGATGCTGAATAGTTGTCTTAACCTATCTCCCGGCAAGAGATTGAAGCCTCATTGAAGATATTGAACCCTTTCAAAGTGCCTTGTCTGGATGGCTTTAATCTCCTATTTTTCAACAAGGCCTGACATTCAATATAGCCCACTGTGGTTGATACAATCCTTGAGTTCTTCAATAAAGGAAAGATGTTGACTGAATTCTATAGCACTTTCATCACTCTTGATCCCAAAGTTGGTGAGCATACCTCCTTCTTAGATTTTTGGCCAATTTCATGTTGCAATACAATTTATAAAATCATCTCCAAGGTGCTAGCTCTTAAGTTTAAAAGAGTGTTAGGCCACTACATTGATTTATCTCAAAGGGCATTCATCCCAGGTCGTATTATGAGGGATAATATAATCCTACTGTAGGAACTTATCAAAGCCTATGGTGTTAGAAAAGGAAGAAGGAATTACTTCTTAAGGTAGACCTAAAAAAGCTTTTGATGGTGTGGATTGGACCTTCATTATGAAAACTCTCCAAGCCTTGGATTTTCCACCAATATTTGTACAATAGGTTTCAGAATGTATCACAACTCCTACTTTTAAAGTCTTGGTGAATTGATAGCCTAGTAAACACTTTAAAAGCTCCAAGGGAATTCGACAAGGTGACCCCCTTTTACCATATTTCTTTGCTCTTGTTATAGAGATCTTCAACATAACTTTTAAAGTTGTAGTAAATCGAACTAAAGTTTTTAAATATCACTCCATACTCCAAGTGCAAGAATATGAGCATTACAAACTTGAGCTTTGCAGATTATCTTATTTTGCTTTTTAAGGTAAATCATACTTGTGTCTCTACACTAATGAAGGCCTTGAAAACATTTAACAATCTCTCTAGATTGGAAGTGAATTGTACTAAAAGTAGTTTCTTTTTGTCTAAATCTGCCTTGGAGTGTGAATCCACTATCTAATCGATCACTATTTTAAATTTTCTATCATTGTCAATGGTATTTCTTGGTAACCCAATTTCTAGTTCTAATCCTACTTCTATTGATTTATCCTTACCAGTTGGAAGGATAAAGAGTAAAATTGCATCCTAGAGCTCTAAATCTCTATTTACAGTAGGTAGGATCGAACTCATATCCTTTGTATTGAATCTTGTCAATGTCTTATGGTCTACTCATATGGCTAGACCTAGGAAAATTATTAAAACCATAAAGAGGATTTGGAACACCTTTCTATGGTATGGGCAAGAGGAATCTACTAGGAGGGCTCGTATGCAATGGAATGAGGTTTGTTCACCAAAGAATAAAGGAGGTATTGGGATTATTTCTCTGAAAATGATGAATACAGGTATGATGGCAAAAAGACTTTGGCATTTATTAATTGATAAGCAATCCCTTTGGTGAAAATAGGTACATGGTTATCAAGGCAGGAAGCATTTGAAATGTTAAAATCAGAGCTAATTTCACATCAACTTGGAGAAATATCATTAAAACAAGAGATGACTTAAGGCAAGAATTTGTCCCTGTGATTGGGAATGCTAAACTCACCAGTTTTTTATATTTGACAATTGGTTATCTTGTGACCCTCTAATTACCCTGCAAAGGATGAACTATCTTAGAAATGTTCTTGACCAGGACATCACAGTTGAGGAGGCCCTAAAGGATAGACAAATCTTTACTCAAGATGTTGTCCCTATTTCTATATTACCTAAAATTCATCAAACTAACCTGCTTGGCGGAGAGGACAAAACTATCTGGAAGCACTCCAATAATGGGATTTTCACCAACAAAACTTGTAGGAATTTCATGCAGAAGCACATCACCATAACTCCCTAGACTAGGGTTGTTTGGATCAAGCATTGCCATCCTCAAGCTACGTTTATATTGTGGCAAGCTTTAAAAAAAACTATCAATGATTGACAAATTAAAGTGCTTTCCCTATATCCCTAACTAGTGCATATTATGTCAGATGGCTGAGAAAAGTCACGAACATTTATTCTTCCAGTGTGAGTTTGTTAATACCAACTGGAGGCCAATCATAAACAGTTGTAGTATGATGAATATTCCTAATTGTTGGAACTCTTTCAAGGCTGTTATGGTCAGTTTGCACTTTCTATGATCCTCTTAAGGGGTGCTTTTACATAGTTCTTTCTTTCATTGTCAAGGCTACCTAGGAGGAGAGGAACCCTAGAATTTTTTGGAATATAAGCTCATCTAAGGAGCAGTTTCAGAACATTTTGTTTGTACAAATCAGAAGATATATCAGCCTACATAAGCTCAATTTTCATAACCGGGAGTATTGGACTGGAATGTGGAACATTTAACCCCTGCCATACCTAAGTTGTTTGCTAATTTCTCTTTTATGTAACTCATATTGCCTAACAAATATGTACGACTCTTTGTAGCTTGTTTGTATCTCTTGTTTTGTCTTTAAATGCCAAATTCATTACAATTCTTAAAAAAAAAAAAGGGAGGGATATGGGGAAAAAATTAAAGTATCTAACAATGTTCCTTTTGCTCCATCAAATCAAATGTTCATAGTACAGGAGACAATCCCTTGAAGAAATTGGTCCCAATAATAAAATAATTTTAGGTATAACACACTATAGAAGAGTCCCTTATATATATATATATTAGAATACTTATCAGGAGACATTGATGAAGTAATGCCCACATGTGTCATAAACGTTTGTACATCTATGGTAGACAAAATTATTGCATCACACCCACGTGCATTAGGCCCAAGCCCATTTTCCTCTTTTTCTTAATTGTTGGTGGCTTTAAAGGGGAGGTAAAAGTAATTGGTGTGAGGTTTTCTAAAGAAATTAAAAAATTGGAATATGAGTCTCATAAATTTGCATGATTTTCAAATATCTAATCAAAATGAATTATTTGATCATTTAATTATTTATGAATATTCAAAATTTTATTCATTAAACATACATTGAAAATAATAATATTAGACTCCAACCTTATAAAACAAAATCTTTGTTGGAACTAATATTATGGGAAGATTTTTTTTTTTCAATTGTGCATTGATAATGAATAAACACTTATTTTCTTTTAATAAGTAATTGTATTAGCAACTATTATTTTATGCTCCTTAGGGGTGGTCGAGTTGGTAGTGAGAAGGCATGAGACCAAAAGGTCATGTGTCTAAATCTCCCTACTTACGCTATCTCAATCAAGCCTGTTGTACAGGACTTGCCTAGTACAAAATACCTGGTTGTGCGTGATATGCAGGCTATTGCGTCAACCCAAAAACTTACCCAATGTACATCTAAATAATAGCGACTACGGGTTCCTACATTTTAAAAAAATATATATTATTTTACAATATTTAAAAAACGGGATCAACGACAAAAAGTTTAAATTTTAAAAAGTTCTAGTATTAAACTGTCATAAAATTGACAGATTAAATATAATTTAAAATATAATTAAAAAAATTGTCATCGTCTATTGTATAACTTATTAATTTACGACTAATTAACACATTGATAAATTTTTTACAAGAAAAATTATTAAAATAAAAAGTTAAATTGAAGCAAAAAATTAAATGATTTAAAATTTTTACTATTAAATCAACATAACCAATTGAGTTTTTAAAACATGAACTGAAAACCCATTTGAGATGATTTTGCATAACCTTATAATTTTAGATAATGATTAACCTATTAATTTAAAACTGTTGAATAGAAAGATTCCCTCTCTTTCCATTCCTTCGATACATAATTTTAGCTTTATAACGACTCTCGTGATCGTAATTCAATCACGCCTTAAAGGCATAATCTGAATTTAATCTAAAATTCGCTTGAATCATTTAAAACAATATCATTTTAATTTTTTAAAATATTTTGATTGATCTCAACTTGAACTCAATCTAAAGTTCAATCAGTCATAACTTCGGTTGACTTTAGACCGGAATAAATCTACCAAATCCAATGGCATTTCCTACTTTTAGAATTGTTTCATCTCACTCCATAATCCAAACCGAGAACAATTGCAATCCACAACTATCTTAAACCTATATGAATACAACTATCAGACAACAGAAATTTTCTTTTATGATCTTTCGGATATTAATATGATATATAAGGACCATTACGACAAATAATACACGTACCTTTATCGTCGAAACAAAACCTTGATAAAATCAGTATAGCTCCATTGTATACTTTCATCGAGTCATGCAAGGCATATATGCTCAATTCTGTAGTTCTTCACCCCTAACAAGTGAAAAAGACATACCTGAATAAAATCTCAGTATTGTTCAAATCTCATCAAGCCTCAACTGCGGAGATTGAACATCTCATGGTTCGCATACACGTTACAGTAGCTAAAATTATCTCGTTTTGAGCCATGTGAACATCCATGCTTCATCAAGTGCGTAAAAAGAGCATACAATACCAAAAAGTTACTGATGTTCCTTTCTTCAAAGGTACAACCATGGTTCATGACGTTTACTTTAGTTGCAGAATGAACTATACAAAAGGAGTTGATGTAAAAGGGGTTAACTGCTGGCAACTCCGAACTGCTTATTTTGGGTAAACAGTTCATCTGAAGTTTGAAGAGCACACCTTTATTTCGCAAGCAGGAATGATTGCCTCTTGCCTGTTAATGATCATTAGACTTTAATACTTCAGCCATCCCAAGTTCCGGTCAGCTTAATCACAAGAAACTTGTTCCGTGAGAAAGGTCATTCAAATTTGATAAAATTTGTGCCCGGGTTGTTGAAATCTGTTGAGCAATTTCAAGCTGTTCTTCCAATGGGAGCATCTCATAGCTGTAAAATACAGGCACACGCATCAGATCAGCAAAGATAGTGTTTTCTTCTAAAAGGATCAAATGGAATTCATGCTACACATTCTCGAAGACAAACCCAAGTATATACTGGGAAGAGGGCAACAAAAAAACTGTAATTAATAACCAGATGGAATTTAGCATGGCTTCCTGGCACCGTGATGACATATAGGTAAACAAAAAGTTGAATTTAATCGACCCTTTCTCACATGACCTTGATGATCAATCTGAGAGATTGTACAAGAAGCCAATGCGGCCATAACTCATGGAAAGAAGACTTACTGGGAAAGTAGTTCACAATCAACTATGGTTTCAGGGCCAGGTCGGTGGGCCTTTCCACAAGCGCGAAACTGCCGAAATGATCTCGGGTTTAAGCCAGCTACATGAGGAACAGCATCAACAAGTTTCTTTTGTAGTGCTTGCAATCTACGGAATGTAAGCTCATCGAGAGGTGCAATACAGCCAATGCTACCATCAAGGGTACCAAATAGTAAAGCAAAACGATTGGTCTTATCAGAGCCTGGAGCAGCACCACCACGGTCAGAAGTAGGAAGCATTTGCAACCGCATAAACTTGGTCACATGGGCACCAACATGAAATTCAGCCCTTGAAAGCAGCTTTTGTCCTTTCCAACTCTCAGACATCTTTGGGGCATAATAGAATATCTGCTTTGACATTTACAAACTATTTAGCAATGAGCAGAACCAACTTGTTGAATTGAAAAAAAAAATCACCCAATTCAAGGGCTGAATATTGTTCCAACTCAAATTTCCTTTCATGGATTCAACTATTAAGTGTTGGCCACTGAATGGCATTTTGTCAAGTTATAGATATGCTAACCTGTATGTTCTTCTGTTCATCAGAAACTACAAGGCTCAGTGTGCTTCCATCGATCAAAAACTCGGTTGCAAAACAATCAAGAGAGCTAAAATCCTTGGCTAATAAGCTAAGTTGAGCTCCCTGCTCCTTCCAACTTAGAAAATATATACTTTTGTGAATGTCACCCAAGAGGATAAAATTCTTGACCTGCAATGACAAATCAAAAGAGCAAGAAAATCAGAACATGAATGCACCAGAAAAACGTTATTACCAATTTAGCATCCATCATTGTCCTTGATAAAGATTTCCACTAGTTTGGCACTGCAGATTTAATTGATAACAGTAACCCATAGACATGAACTCCAGACGTTTCCATTTCAAATTTTAGAACCACATCTTTTAACCCCATTCTCAGTTCCGTTTCTCCCTTCCCCTACTCTTGAGAAAAGACAATCTAAGCATCCATGATAAGTTAAGTGCAGCAATCAAAATCAGAGAACATGATATGAAGGCTGACATAAATCATATTTCCAGGATCTACAAAATTCTAGAGGGAATTTCCAGAGTATCTTGATTACTTGGGCATACTTACAATATTCAAGCTCACAACATATAATGGTGGAGCATCAAAAAAGGCAACACCATTCAATTCTGTACCAGTCCATTTATGAAGAATAATTTTAGGACCAGAAGCTATCAACAGATGACCTTGTAGTGCAGCCAATGCAGATATAGCACCTTTTAGTTCTTTCGAATATACTTCTGAAACCTGAAGGAAATTGAAATCAATATATTCAAGTGTGGTAGTATCAAGATTTGGAGGGAAGAATGTAAGCAAATGCTAAACTTATATGCGTATTGGTTTTGTGATACCAAAAGGTAAAAGAAAAAAGAGGGATATAAAGGATGAACTGGTTCACACCAGATTCTGAGAACTGTCTGAACTTTTTGCAAAAGAAAAGAGAAGAACACGTCCTCTTGCTGCAACATCCTCCCCTTGCACATAAGCAGTCCCAATTGCCATGAGTGTATCATTCTCCTTTGTAGTTGTATTCTGCAAAAAGGTACTACACAAGTTAAAGCACACATGTATGTCACATTCCTCTCTTCTCTTTCCTTTCCTCCCTAAAGACCCTAGCCTTCATATGTTTTGGGCCTGTCACTGGTAACTTTTTTGTTGGTGATAAGACCTTGTCTTTCCTTTTAATAGTTTTGTTTTTCATTCAATAAGATTTACATTCTTTCAAGGATCAGCAACTCATGTTTTTAGCCTTTTGTTTTCTAATTTTCTCATGTTTTAAGCACCCCAAATCTATTTAGATCTTGAGGTGTTATAATCTCTCTAGATGAGAATTTTAATATCTTGTATTAAGAGGGCCTATCGTTTTACTTGAAAATTTGTTAGGAGTTAGTGCAACAAACTAGTAGAATTTCTCCAGGTACTATAACATAGATATTTGCTTTCACAATACCAAGAGCTGGAGTCTGAGTGAACACCAACAATTAATTAGAGACACAGGAAAAAACTGTATTTTGTATATTAAGTTTGATAAGTTGCATATCTAATGTAGATGACCAAATTTACATGAACTCATATTGTTACCAAAACAGATGCAGTACTTCAGGCACTAATGGAAAGTTACAAAAAGGACAAATTCCCTCTCCACCAAACAGCGTTCATGCTGGAATTCTCCAGTTTCTTCCTTTTTCCTCACACGTCTACAGAAGTTATATGTCTCTTATAACATGAGTAGAGAAGCAAATAAAAAATGATATGCAGATGGGACAGATATGACTGTCTCCTTAAACACTAACCATTCTCAAGGAAAATAACAAGGAACGGAGCCAATATACTACCGCCAATTACTTACACCATTCACTCGCACAAACTTTTGATAAAAGAATTAATAAAAAAGCATACTTACAAAGAGTGTAACCATTCTCACTGTTAGGGCATTTTCAGAACTTTGCATTGGGATTGTAGCCTTAGTTTGCCAAGGACCACCAGATTTTTCAGGCTCCAAGATCCGCACCTCAAACTCTTCAACACAGTAAGTTTGGTGCATCTCATCAGAACTTAGATTAGGATTCTCCATCTGATGGCCAACTTCTTGATCAACCAATGATGACAAGACTTGATTCAATGGTTTGTAAACCTAAAGAAGATGTTTAAAAGTGACCTCATGAATAAAACATATAGTTAGTAAAATATTCACATGATACTAAGGACATAGAGCTAAGATCGTCAAGAAGTATATGGTGATGAAATTTTTCTACTTTTGATGTAAGAACAAATTTATCAAAACATTGCACTAATAGAATAGTCAGAGTTACTTGACAGATACCTAATACCCAAACTAGTTAACCATTATGCTTTATCCAAATTAAACTTTGACTAACTCTATTACAAGAGCATTAAGCACCCCCCACCCCCCCACTGGAATTCGTCAATACTAACAAGTTGATGGTCCATCAGTTGAAAAATCATCTCCCCTGAGGGCATACAAGGTATAATAAATATGGCAGTTCATAAGTTGCACACTTAGATTATATTTGCAAAGAACAGACCAAAACAAAAAAGCTTGTACTTGCAAAGAATATCAAAAAGTAAATGCACAACTAATGCAAAGGAGACTCACAGGAACAGAGACAATAAGTGGATATAGATTTCTCTCTGCAAAATATGTCACTTGATGTGGAGTTCCTCTCAGTGGAATCTAACAAATGTAGGAGTTATTGTGAGCACATTGATGAATGTCACCTGTATACAGCATTGACAAATGAATACTGATGAAAAAGAAAGGAGAAAGCACCTTCTGAACTGGCCAATAGTTATCGTAGCTTGACACTGTTGGCAGTTGACAAATCTTCAAATTTCCCTGTAAGGTTGTTAGTTGATGATAAGCTGTAATGACGAAGCACATAATTAAATGTAAAAGATCAGGCAGAAAAGATTCATAAGAACCTGTGAGGTAACACAGATAAGCCCATGATTACAATTCACATTGTGAAGAACAGTGAACGCAACAATAGATCCATCACATAGCTGCTCAAAACAGGAAAATAGAATTTCCAAGATGAGACTTTAACTCGTTAAAAAGAAAAGGAATTCTGTAACCATATCTGCACTTGCTTATGCAATAAGTCAATGGATATAGAAATTAAAAAAAGTTTCTAGCAAAAGGCAAAACTTTTGACCTGTGGATGAACTCTTATTCGCTCCCTAAACACCATAAACCAAGCCGGTCTTAACCCAGAAAGGAAAAACCCTTGATAACCACTGATATTCTTGAAAATGGTAATCCTTTGGCTTGTGGATTCACTTGAGAATTCTTCTCTTATGTAATTATCCAAGGGAACACGGACAAATCGCAAATTCCTAAGCCTTGAAGCACTAATGCTGCTTATTCCAATAGAATTCGATCCAGAACCAACATCACCTACTTTAGATGTATTATCTGTACTTTCAAACAAGTAAGCATGGTAACAAAGGATAGTCCCATCAGTCAGAATTCCAAAAAGAAAAGGGCGACTATGATGTCCGGACCATCTCTGCATAGCCAATTCAACAACCTTCAGATTTTGAAGACAATCTTTCCTACCAAGGCCAGCCACTTCTTCAGAACTTTTGTTCAACACCTTCTGAGAATCACTGGGTGACTCCTGTAGGAAGGTATCAAGTAGATGGCTCTTTCCAGAGATAAATTTATCCGCAAAGAAAACAGAACTGAAATTGGGCACATCAAAAATTTCAAGGGCACCACTTTCATAACAAACAACACAATATATATCACCCTGTTCATGTTGTCCACCATCAGCACCATCAATGGTCTCACTGACGCCTGTGGAAAGCCAAGCATCCGTACTTGTCTTTCGAAGCCATGGTTCTGGTCCTTTATCATGATACAGTGTACAAGCAGACACCAATTTCTTTGAGCTTTCAAAGGCAGATGGAGTGTTTATAGAAACAGTACAAGTTGAAGGATCTGGTACTCATCATGAAACATGTTAAAAGTTAAAAATCTTAGATGAGAAGAAAGAGCAAAAAGAAAACAAGAATTAACACAAACATATAGAACCATAATCAATTGGCGACATGTGCACAAAGCAAAATGAGCTACTCGATGAGCACAATGACACAAGCAACAGTAGAAAGTCACAATCAACTAAGCTCTTGGAATCTTCAGTGCTACAGATTCATGGCAAGTAGCTCTTTCTTATCAACATATACGCGGCAATAGAAATAAAATGTAAGTTATTAAGTTTATGGCACCACATTATCTCTCCAAAGTTATTATGGGACCACTTTATCTCTCCAAAGTTAACTTACAATCTAAGAGAGGAGGATCAGAATGCAAGATTACACACATAAAAAATGATCAATGCAAACACATACCTCCAACCAGAAGACGAATAGTTCCATCTGTCATTTTCACTAATACATATGGATCAGCAATAGAAACAGCCATCACTTTCACACTCTCAGGACCAGGACCAGGACCAGATCCAGAGTTAGTAACTCCAAAGTTTAAATCTTGAGTCATAAAAGAACCATCAAGAATTCGAGCACCATGTTCAAAAACTTGAACCACTCGACGCCTGAAGAACAAGAAAATGATGCAAGAAGAAAACATGAAAAATATATTTTACATCAGTGAGAGTGAAGAAAAAGTCCAATAATTTTATAGTAAAAGATAATCAACAGTTTAAGAACACTGACAATAAGTCCTACCACAGCAGTAGAAGGGTTCAAAATGAGATGAAGAGAAACATCATCTGATGGGGAAGGGAGTAAACAGAAACAATGTAGATAAACTTGGTAGCTAAGATGAGACTGTTGTTTAACCTTCCAAACAAGTTCCCAGCAGCAATTGTTCTTCCTTGTACGAAATAGTCCACACTTTCTGTGACTTCTGTCAAAAGCTCACCAGTTTCGAGTACCTAATCCTCAGCAAAACCATAAGTAACCCAATAAGATATGAATTACACAATGCTTACTCACAAGCCATCAAAATAAGGAAGGCTTTCTCTCTATTGAAGTGTCAAGATAGTTTATGATTACAAGAAATGAGTGCACTGCGGGAAGATAGGAGTAGGAACTGTACCTAAGATGATAAGGGTGTTTGAGGAATGGTGTGATCACAAGGCAGGCTTATGATGCAATGGACAAATTAGTGATCAAATTCCCGTAGTGGGGAAAGAAGAAAGTAGGAAGTAATAAAGTGACTAGGGACAAGTAAAAAAATCAATTCTTCAAACTGCAACATACATACTTTTTAGGTGGGGTGGAAAGACTTAGTAGAGGTGGGTTGACTTTTTGATATCAAATTCACATTGTTTCCTCCTATCCTTCCTCCCCTGATACCATATATGATTGGTATCACATCAAGAAGAGATAGCCCACTAATTCCTACATAACTTTGCCATCAAAAGCAATAGGAGGTTACCATTGTACGAGCTTCCATGCTTATGATTAAATATGCATGGTATTCATCATCACTGGCAGCTATTTTAGATGAATCGGCAACATGGCCACGTGCATTCTTGTGGTACACAGTCCAAATACCTTTACAACCAGGAAGCTCAACCTGCACAGAAGTATTTCACAAGAAATGTGAACATTTGATAGAGGAAGCAATATATAGTTTGTGGATATCGTTAATTGCTAACATCTTGTGACAAGTTCCAGGAGTGCATCAAAACAAACCACAATCAATCTAACTTTTTAGTTTGACAATTCTAAAACCAACAGGCACACATAGAGATGTAATGAGTTAGACAAAGTCTGACATTTGAAGCAGCTTTTAAAGACAGACACTTCAAATCCCAATGCCACCACTATGTCTACTGTTGAAAATGTTGAATCAGTGAGACGTTATAACAACTTAGCATACCAATTATATGATTAAACCTTTCAAAACACTGACTAACGTGTTACCAAAAGACAATCATATCCGTATAGAACTTCACCTTATAGTCCTACGAATAGCAGTAGCATTATTGATTTCCATGTACATATAACAAATAGAAAATGGAAGGCAGTAAGAAAGAAAGAAGGTACAGTAACGACAGACCTCAGTTATCATCTCTGGGCGAATTGATTGTCTAAGAACACAAAGAGCACCATTTTTTCCATGACCAGAGCAGCATACCTTAAAAGGGTAACCATTAAAAAGTGAATGAAGAAGTATTTGATTGCATACCTCAAAAGAAATAGCTCTTGTTTCCATTTTAGATTAAGTGATACAATTTGTGTGGATTACAAGAATACAAAATATCAGAAACAAAAGCTAAACAAGCAATAATAAAGGTGTGGTAACACCCACAAAGCTCTGGCTTTTGAGTGGGACGAAATACAATTTCTTTTCTTTTCTTGCCATCCTTTTGGGCCTCAAGTAACACTTTTACCATGTAAAACTAACCATATCATAGTTGCTTTGCTTGGCAATACCAGTTGCACTAGCGTCAGCATTTATCCTCAAGCCATAAGCAAAGTCCTTCAAAGGACCAACATTGATCAATGAATCCCGTACTGCAAATGAGAAAGTTTTCTGCATCGGTGAAAATAAAACATAAGAAGAAGCAAAAGGCAATAATAATTAGACAAGCAGAAAAAAAGTCAAAGTCAATAACAGAAAATCAGAAAATGACAAACATAATTGGATAAATCTGCCACCAAAGTGGAATCTTGAGGCTATTATCTTAAATAGAATGCCTATATATGTTCTTGCTAATTAAAGAAATAAGATCGTGTAATTCCTGAATAAAGCGAGAGGTTAATCAGTGTATTTCCCTAAACTCCCTCAATTTGAGACATACCTTCACCCTAACCATTCAGTAGAACTCACTATTTTAAGAGTTCATCTATGACATTTAAGAATAAGGTACTAGTTAATATATGTTCTCTCAATTTTATATTACTAGGTTTTACTTTCATTGGCTTCTTAACTAAAATGCAGTATTCACTTTTCCTTCCTAAGCACAGAGAAAAAAAAAAAGCATAAACGAAAAGAATAAACTCAGGCAACCTGTGCTGATTCTGCATTATTTGGAGCTGATCCATATAGAGAAAGCTCCTCCCCGCTAGCAATATCTTGCAAAGCATCAGAAGATGACCTCCTCAATCGCTTTGCCGAAGGAATGTCACCTTCAATATCTCCAACCTGCACGTAATGCAAAGAGCAGAGAAATCTTCAAGAGGCGGAAGGAACACTGGTGAACTTTTATTAGGTAAATTTCAAGAATATTCTTGAAACAATTAAGTTCATATATTTTGCATAGTCTTAGATGACAAGATCAGGTAAATGAATGAAAATATGGTGGTTGACATAGCACTAAGCAAAACTTAGGATATTAACTAGCAAAAATTACCTCTTCCTTCAAACCAGATGATGACAGTGTAGATTCCATCCCACAAGTAAATTGCACAAGCAAACTATCACCCAAACGACTGGCCAGAAAAAATAATGACTTCCCAATCGTTGTGATGCCCTGTTAGCATAATCAGGAGTTCCCATACACAGATTAACAGTGAAACATTATCGTAGAAAGAAACAAAGTTCAAGTAACCTAACAAAGAGAATACAACAAATTAACTAACCGAAGACAGAACTGAAGCTTTAGACTTGGAAAGATCAAGTCTCTGCACAACCCTTCAAGATAAAGAGATATGAATACAGAGCTTATCAAAGACGCACTAAATCACTTGTATAATGAAACATTCATAGATTCATTAAATGAACTAGCCACAATACAATCTCAGAAAACATACTCAAGCAATTTGATTAGTTTTGCCATTCTAATTTTAATTGGAACCCAAGGTATTTACAATGCTAGCTATGTAGACATACAGACCCAACAACATGCGCATTGCTCCAACCACTACCACATAAACGTACAATACATTAAATGCTTCTGAAGAGAAACAAAGCCTAAGTAGATTTTATTGCAAACTTGCAAAGCATGAACAAGAAAAGAGGAATAATATGTTATGTGTTCGTGCTTGGGATCAAATCCAAGGACGATTCTCAAGAAAGTTAACCTCTTTTCCATTATTTACATCGGATCCCTTCCTTGCAGAACCTATTTTTGCCGATGAAAATACAAGGTTTGCCTAGATTGGACTAAATTATTCGACTTCTAAGCTAATTTTTATGATGGCTTGTTGCTTACTTTATTGCATAACGTAATAGCCTTATATAGGCAAAGAAACATAAAAGTTCCACCTAAACTAGGACTCCTAGAAAGACTCCTATTCAAGCTATTTTAGGACTCTTAGAAAGACTCCTATTAAAGTTGTTTTTATTAACATAACTATAACAGAAACTAGTGCAGAAATAATAGACTCCTACTAAAATAAAAATATTCCTCTAATAGACTCCTAATAAAACACTCCTCTTTGCAAGTAGTTCCTATCTGCCTCGTAGGTTCTTCCCACAATGCATCCATATCATCACTCCCCTCTTCGACATCGAACTTGCCCTCAAGCTCAAACTCAGGTTATGCCAGTGATGGTAGGCAAAGATATCTCAGGTTCTCTCTCCACTGGTTCCTCTCCTTCTTCCTCAGAATTTGCCACCTCAATCCAAAATAGTCACTTACATTTGTGCCCCACCGAATAAGTCTCATCACAATTGCAGCACATCCCCTTCTCTCTTCTTTCAGTCATTTTCGCTATGGTTAAGTGCCTTCCCATCGGGGGCGAAGTACTTGTTATACCGGAGATTGTTGTTTTAGCCCCCGAATTTACCTTACTTCCTAAAGGTGTGGCTACACTAGCGCTAGTGCTATTACTACTACTGTCAAGCTGCGAAGATAGTCATAGGGTAGTGTCTCGGCTGCCTCTCACCCCTTGGGTGTATTGCATTTGCATACATTGCAATTTTCTTTCACATGCTCTTGCTAAGTTCATTGCAACTCCAAGATTAACAAGATATTGCATCTCCACCTTGATTCGTAGCCCTTATACCAACCCAACCGTGAATAGATTTACTTGTAGGTCTCGTGGAAGGCCTATGGATTGAGCTAGCAGTGTTTGGAATTGGCGTTGATATTCGTCTATGCTCCCTGTCTGTTTGAGGTTCACAAATTCTCCTACAGGGTTGTTACTAAGGTGAGGGCTGAATCTCATATTGCAATGGCGTTTGAAAGAGTACCAATGCATCCTTGGTTCTTCTTATTCAAGTTGAAAGAACCACAGTTGGGCCTCCCTCATTAAAGGAAAGGCAACCAATCTTATCTTCTCCTCCTTCGCTGTTTGTTGGCTTAGGAAAAACTGCTCACACTTGTGAAGCCAAACCAACGAATCCATTGAGCCATCGTATGCTAGAAATTCCATCTTAGTATATTTAGGCACCATTCTTACCCTACTGCCCCCATCGATCCTCTCCTCCCGTGGTGGTGGTGGTGGTGCCTGATACTCGCTTGATTTTGCACCTTCCAACCTTGCAAGCATGCGGATAATCTCTGCATATTGAGCCTTCAATTCTTGTTGCCCCATCTCTAATGCCCGTATCCTCTGATCCATCTGCCAATCTACTGAAGATTGCTCTACAACTAAATAGCCTGTTTCGTCCATGAACTCCTGCTCTGATATCAAATTGTTATGTGCCCGTGATTGGGATCGAGTCCAAGGACGATTCTCAAGAAAGTTAACCTCTTTTCCATTATTTACGTTGGATCCCTTCCTTGTAGAACTTATTTTTGCTGATGAAAACAGGCAGCACTTGTCAATCACAAGGTCTGCCCAGATTGGACTAAATTATTCTACTTCTAAGCTAATTTTTATGATAGCTTGTTGCTTACTTTATTGCATAACGTAATAGCCTTATATAGGCAAAGAAACATAAAAATTCCACCTAAACTAGGACTCCTAACAAGACTCCTATTCAAGTTGTTTTAGGACTCTTAGAAAGACTCCTATTTAAGTTGTTTTTATTAACATAACTATAACATAAACTAGTGCAAAAATAATAAACTCCTACTAAAATTAAAATACTCATCTAATAGACTCCTAATAAAACACTCCTCTAATAGAATCCTAATAAAACACTTCTTCGCAAGTAGTTGTTATCTGCCTCGTAGGTTCCTCCCACAACGCATCCATATCATAATAACATAAGACTTTTTTAACGTGGTTAAAGACTTCCCTGTGTTCCTAAAATTCCAACATAATCTGCATGTATATTACTTGAATAAACACAAAAAGTTAAATGACCGTGTACATATTCTTGCGCATCTAAAACTCAAAATCAGAAGTCATCATCAGCATATCCTGTCATCTAAAGCAATAGCTTGTTAAAGATATCATATATCAGTGATGGCTGACAACATACCATCTTGGAAAAAGAAAACTCTATAATAAAGATTAAAGTCAAAGAATCTATTGAATTAATGATTGAAAGTTATAACCTGCTACCTTCCATCATAAACAAGGGTTAATAAAAGGAGTTCCCCAGTTTTAGTCGATAGCAAAGCCACATCATTTAATAACCAACTTGCATTGGCGGCATCAAGTTCCACAGTAAAACTTGCTCTTGGCATCTCTTGACTGAAAGCAAAAGAGGAAAGCATCAATAATGAGGTTAACCAAAACTGGATAAAGAAAAAAGAGTCCAAACTTGATGAATAACAATGCTATACCAAAACATTTGGCTGTTAGGACAAGTCAAGTTCTGATACTCCATAATGAACTCAAAAAATTCATTATGAGGCCCATACATTACCAACCAATAATGCAAGGAAATATAAGCATAAAATCAGAGATTGTGCCAATTTGGGAGAGAGCGATAGAGTGAAGACCTGCTGTCAATAGAAACAGCAAAATTGTTCAAAGCCAATGCACAAGATGTTGACTGCACAACAAGAGTAGACATTCAATCATATAAGGTGAAATAAACATTGCATCATTTACCATCAACAAGAACGGTGCAATTGTTAATATGCATATGCAAAAGCCAACCTCACTGTGATAATGGATGGTGTTTGCACTAATTACGAGAACACCACCAATTGGTGACGGCACTGCAAGCAACTTGTAAGCATCATGTGGGAGATTCTGACAAGATATCGAACAAGCTAACGTAAGCATGGCATAGATGTACCCATGAAAATATCAACAGGTTTCCAAATGAGGGGGGTATGAGAAGCTAACATATGAAGTTTACACAAATACAAAAACTAAAGTTCACGCAAACTAAATATAAGTGAGCTCATTAACCCCATTTGCTTAATTTCATAACATACCGTAACTGACCATATGAGCGTAGGTTGCTTCAATGTTGTGCTGATGCTAAATGCAGAAATCATGCAAGTATGATGTTTCCATGCGATACGACCAGCCCATGTAAGCTCCCGTTCATGAAGGATAACCACCACAGGCTCAATATAATCTACATGACAAAGCGAATCAAACTAATGAAACAAATGTAAATGAGACAGTAAAAACTAAAGCATGAAAATTCAATATGAAAAAAGTTGTATGTATAGTCACTGTACTGAACCATCCACTAGAGGACTCTTATACCCAATAAAATGTTACACAAGAAAAGTTTTAACAACATGTCTTATGAGGGTGTTGATTAAGGGTGCCTGCCATATTTATGCTTAACCAAAAATTTGAATTCTACAAAACAAGAATAAGTACAAAACTTATATAACATGTAGGGATGGCAAAAGGGCGTGAGCCTAGCCTAGCCCAAAGCCAGTCAACTCATGCTGCCAAGATTGGATCTTTTTTAGGTTTCGAACCGAGCTCAAGCTTGGGCTTGGGCTTTTTTTAGAGCTTCGAGAACCCTGAGCCCAGCCCAAAGCCTAAACTTCTTTCACATATAAAATGAAATTGTTTTGTATATTGATGAATAGTTATTTTTGGAACTATTAAAGCCCAACTAGGCTCAGGTTTGGACCGAATGTTTTGGGCCCAATCGGCTTCTGGCGTAACTTGGGCTAGGAAAAAATTTTCAACCCAGGCTCGAGCCCTGCCCATTGCCATCTCTAAGCATGGGCACTTTAGATCTAACTAATATGTACCATATAGTGTCTGATAATACATACCATGAAGTATGCCTGATAATTCTACAACCACATAAAGGTGCAACACATAATTCAATCAAAAAACCATGAAAATGGTGCGTTCAAGTTCATGAATTGTCAGTCTTTTTGTAGTCAATCGCTTCTAATAACCTATGTTCAAAAACAACTTAACAAAGAAAACATGTCCATAACAAAATTTGAACTCACAAAGGACAAGTTTCTAGTATTCTCAAGTGATTTTGGCATTTTCAAGATTTTCCTATGCACCTGCTTTCTACTCCAACTTGCAAGATACCTTGTTTCTCATAAAGCATTTTCATTCATCCATCTAGTTCTTAGAACCAATATAGCACAAAAACAATTGTTAATCCAATTTGTCAGACTCACCGTGTATGAATACAAAATCTTTTATGTGCTTGACTTCCAAATCTCTTAGATTGATTATGCTAGAAGATTTGACACGAGCAGATATAGCACCTCCAGAACCAAGAGCTTCATCATCTCCCACCAAACCAGAACCAGCCTAGGAATTCAAATTTCAACAACAGTAGAGAGAGTGAAAGGACCATTGCGGTATATCCACAGCACCTAAAATTCAGACAGGATTAATGCTTAACTAGATTAGAAGTCAACAAAAACCTGAGCAGCCTTAAGTATTATCATCTGCAAATCGTAAATAAGAACACCACCACATCTTCCTTGAGGATCAACCTTAACCAATGGCCCTCTTGAAAAGAATTCTCTACCTCTTTTCATATGCAACCACTCCGGACCCTCAAAACAGTGCATAGAACTGAAGGAAAAGAAAACAACTCACACAGATAAGTACAAAACTCTCAATTACATCAAGAAGCAAACCATTATTTAGTTACACCCTAAATTCCACCACTGTACTAGCCATATCTAAGATTTTAGCAATAGAACAAAACATGTTCGATAAAGTTCTTCATGAACTGTACCTTATACGAAGTCCATGAATTGAATCATCAAACTCAAGAACCGTAATCTTAGCATCTTTAAATGTTAACACAATAGAGTCTCGTCTCCTCGAACCATCACCACCTTCACTAGACAGCACCGCCATTGACTCAACATTACCATGCAACCTATTAAAACAATATTAGAACTCGGAATAAAAAAAGGAGCAACTAAGCTATCCAATACGCATAAACGCTTAATTCACAACCTGTAATGGCAAACGAGCTCAAGAGAAGCTCCAGAAACACTGTCCATTACTCCACCGCGCTTCGGTTCTGGCAAATTTCGGGACTCCCTAGCGCTTTCTTCTTGAACCCTAACTACGTACAGCTCGAGGACGTTGCCGGCGGTGACAACGAGGTTCGGAACGGGCCCAATCCCGCGGCCTGAGGACCACTCAGAGTCTAGATCGTCGGACTGCAGAGGAGGAATCTGAGGGACAAAGTCGACCCGAGAATGAGTGATGTAGCCGGAGGCACAGTTCTGGATGCCGGTGGGGCAGTGCATCATCTTACAAGCCGCGAAGCTCATTGCTGCGGCGGTGACTTTGCGAGTTCTAGCTAGGGCTCCACGGAGGAAGAAACGGAAGACTAAGCAGTAAGCACTAGCAGGCTTAAACCCTTTGGCGGGAGGGCGATGGTGGTAACGCAGCGAATTGACTGTTGAAAACTGAAAATGGAAAAGCTTCTCAAACTTAATTTTTAAAATTTTTCTACGAAAATATATGGGTTTTCTTATTTCCTCTTAATTTTTAAAATTTTTCTTTTAATTTTTAAATACAAAATAAAAATAAGATACACCCAAAATAAACATTATATTTCAGCTCATAAAATATCATATTTTATATTATTAATTTAAATTTAATTTAAATAAAATTTAATAACTAAATTGAATTATCTATAATATTTACACATTATTAGGGATGTCAACGGGACAAGTCAGCCCGGGCCTAGTCCGGCCTACCCGACCGTTGGTTGAATGGGCCTCAGGCTAACCCGTAATCTGATAGGCCACAGACGAGTCGGGCCGACCTGGCCCATCTTTATTTTTTTAAAGGCAAATTTACAAAATGTTGTCATTTTTTTTTGTTCTGGTCTGATCATGACCTGACCCGATTTAATCTCTTTTTTAGTCGTTTGTATATCGAGTTATTATAAAACATAAAATGCAATAAAATTAATAATCATTGTACATCAATAAAAATTTATTATTTAACTCATATTAATTCATTGACTATGAAAATAATGAAAAAATCTAAAATTATAAATAATTAAATATTTCATTGGATTAAAAAAATTCATATAATTGAATAATTGAAAAAAAAATCCTTATACTTCGTTAGACGC
This sequence comes from Erythroxylum mucronatum, assembly GCA_027563825.1. Classification (NCBI taxonomy): domain Eukaryota; kingdom Viridiplantae; phylum Streptophyta; class Magnoliopsida; order Malpighiales; family Erythroxylaceae; genus Erythroxylum; species Erythroxylum mucronatum. The sequence continues at coordinate 22,493,629 of JAOSBP010000007.1, read as the reverse complement.
ATATATGCACCTCATTGATCAAATTTTGTGTAAACCAATGCTTTGCCTAAAACTAATGTTTAACTGTAATAATTATTCAACTTTTTAATTTGGTTTTTAATTTTTTTTGTTCGATTTAGTTTAGTAATTTTTATTATTAAAAATTGATGGTTAATTTTTGTCAACTAATTATTTTTTATAAACTAAAATAAACAATTTAATTTTTATTTAAGAGTCATTTTTTAATTAAGCTTTAAATATTTTAATAAGTAATGACAATCATTTTCAATTGTTTTATAATTATTCAATTTTATTAAATCTTTAACCGATCTAATACTAGTTGAATCTTTTAAACCTTAAATTTCCTATCTTATTGATTTAACTTCCAATTCGGTTTTAAAAACATTGCCTAAAAGGCTAAAACGTTAATAAAAGTAGTGTTTATCTATTAATATAATATGAATACTTTTTAATATTGAATTATAAAAAGAAAATTTCAATTTATGTATATAACATAGAAATTAAAACCAATGATTAAAATATTCAATTGGTTTGAATAATTTAATCGTAAAAATTTTGAATCGTCTAAATTTTAAATTTGATTTTTAATTTTTCAATTCAACTTATTGTAATAACTTTTATTATTAAAAATTAATCAATTTATTAATTAACAAGTCAATTTTTATATATTAATAAGTTATTATAAACTAAAATAAATAAATTATTTCATTTAACAAATTTTTTACTTAAACCTTAAATCATTAAATAAATAAGAACAATCTCTTTTAATTATATTTTAAATTTTTAATTTTATTTTATCTTTAATTAATTTTATGACCGACTGTACTTTTTAAACCTTTATATACTTAAGATAACTAATCTTAAAGTATCCAAGTTTTTACAATTTTTCACTCAATTTTGAAGCTTTTTAAATTTTTTAATTAAGTGATTAGCCTTTTAAAATTTTAATAGTTCAATTCAAAACACTAATTCCGTTAATAATTTGTTGATTGGATTAACAAAATTTTTATTACTCATGATACGTAAGTATTTACCTAAAAAAAACACTCTCTCTGCTCAAGTCTAATTATGACCATTATTTTTCTATATGAACATCTACATGTTATGAATAGCAAATAATTTGTTAACTAAATTAATAAATTACCAATGAGACTAACGTTTTGAATTGAACTATTAAAATTTTAAATAGTTGATCACTCAATTAAAAATTTTAAAAACTTAAAAACTGAATTAAAACAATCTCAAAATATTGGACATTTTAAGATTAATTATCCTTATATACTAGCTACAACGAAGCTGACTTTTAACTACAACTTTTTGGCGACTGATTTATGAATTCGACTCCAAAACTCCAACTTTTTGGCGACGTTTTAACAATTCATCAGTAAAAACTAGACCTGGCAAAACGGGCGGGTCACCCGTTTACCCGCCCGTACCCGCCCTAACAGTCGGGGTATGGGTTGGTATATTTTTTTACCCGATTCATATTTAAGTCCAACCC
>JAOSBP010000007.1:22447690-22459968 GCA_027563825.1 Erythroxylum mucronatum | reverse complement strand
TTATTTAATTTATAATTATTATTAGTAATAAAAATATTTATTTTTATTTTAAAAACAAAAATTAAAAATTCACAATAGTTATAAAAGTTGAAATAAATAAAATAACTAATTAAAAATTTTTGATAAAAGGGAAAATGAGAGATAAGAGGGAGGGAGGAAAATTTTAAAATTTTTTGAAAATTTTGCAAAAAAATTTCCCTATTTTTAAAAATTTCCGGTATTGGCCGGTATTTGGATTTTGAATATTTTTGTTCAGAAGTTTCAATCGACAATCTTCAAGTTTATATTTTTCTTTATTTAACGATTTCAATTTTTAGTCTGTTTGTAAGGATATAATTAGAAACACAAATCAAAATTAAGTTATATTATATAAAATACTGTTACATACCAAACACTATAATAAGAATCCACTCAACTTTCCTATTAGAATTTTTATAAATATCCAAACATGTGAATATCTTTACTTTTCTATATATTTATTTTCTAAAGAGTCATATTCCAAATTCACTTTACTTTTCCGGCAATTAAACGAAACTCTCAAATATGAGAGAAATATCAATCATTCTTGAGATATTTTCTTTATCTTTTTCTAATCTTTTCACAATTAAATATATTAATTAATTAATTATCTATTTTTACAATTAAATATAATTAATTATTATATATTAAAATTTGATATAAAATAAAATTTTATTTTTTAATATTTTAACAAACCAATTACTATAATAATTATTATTATTATTTCTAATCAACTGTTATAATTATAATAATTATCTCTATTCGAATTGTTTACTGTACTTATTTCTATTTTTTATTGCCTGTTCAAAACCAAGCGCCGCCTGAAAATAGACTAGTTGAGATTCTAGAAATGAGAAGACAACACCTTTGGAATTCAAAATCAACAACACGAGGCGCCCATTGTAAGAATATTCTCTAACCAATGGATTCAACGAGGGCCCACTTGACCATCATGATATCACGTGATCCCCAAGAAACAGATCATCCACCGTCCACACCCACCAAGATCAACGGATGAGATTCTACCACCCTTTAGTTACGAGGTCCTTTAAATGAAACCACACAGGAAGCAAGAAGCAAGAGAAGACAAAAGGAAAGCAGCCTTGGTGACATAGAAGTAACACGACAATGGCAACTATACAGCTCGTCAAAGCTCGACAGATTTTCGACAGTCGTGGAAATCCCACCGTTGAAGTGAGTTCTTCTGCTCCATTTTAGCCGGAAAGTCTTCTTCTTTTTAGAAAAAAGAAAACTGTATGAACCTGCTTCAAGTTGGATCATTTTTGTTTTGATTGATCTCTGCTCTCTACATGTGTATGATTTTTCTATCTGGGTTCCTTTTCGAGCTTATGAACAATGTGGGTAACCGAGAAGTTCTGTGGGTCTGGGGTTTTAACAGGTTGACGTCAAACTTTCTGATGGAACTGTGGCGAGAGCTGCTGTGCCAAGTGGCGCCTCAACTGGTAAATGAAGAAGGAAATGGAAAAAAATGAAAATAAAACCCCTTCTTATATTTTGGTCGTTTTAGTGAATGGACTGTATAATGGCTTCCTTAGTCACGTTTGGTTTTGTCTGAAAGGTATCTACGAAGCTCTGGAGTTGAGAGATGGAGGATCGGATTATCTTGGAAAAGGTGTGCTTAAGGTACGCATCTGTGAGTTCTCTCCTTGTTGTGGGAATCTACTCTATTCGATTTGTTTTCTGGATCATAAAGAATCCGTCTTGTGTATGTTATGTTTAAGAATCCTGCTGTTATTGATTGGAGTGGATGAATCTGTAACGATTTTCTCCTTCTAGTTTTTTACCTTTTTGGGTTTCTTGACATTGTTCAGGCTGTGGAGAATGTGAATTCTATCATTGGACCGGCCTTGATTGGCAAGGTAAGAGAGTCACTTGAACTTGAGCTGTTTATTTGGTCAACTAGTGATCGAATAGTGGTGATAACAATTTCTCTATATGGTCGTGATTTCCAGGACCCAACAGAGCAGGTTCAGATTGATAATTTCATGGTTCAACAGCTTGATGGTACAGTTAATGAATGGGGCTGGTGTAAACAGAAGGTAGGGTGGGTCCTAAAGTTGGTTTTTGCACATGTATTGCTTTGATTAGTTTTGCCCAACCTTTTATGTTAGTTGATGTTCTCCACTTTTGATTTAGCTTGGAGCAAATGCTATATTGGCGGTATCACTTGCTGTCTGCAAAGCAGGTGCATTTGTTAAGAAGATTCCTCTTTACCAGGTACTTGTTGTGGTGTAGTTTGCTGTTCAATTCGTCTTACTGCGATTATTAAGAGTTTCAAGGTTGTCATGTCATATACATGCAGCATATTGCAAATCTTGCCGGGAACAAGACCTTGGTTTTACCGGTACCTGCATTCAATGTTATTAATGGAGGTTCCCATGCAGGCAATAAGCTGGCGATGCAGGTAATTTTGATGGGATAACTTTTCTTTAAGGATAACATAAAATCTATGGTATCTTTTATCCCCGTTCCTGACTGGGGATTTATATCTGCTCTTGGAACTTTTCCTCTTGTAGGAATTCATGATTCTGCCTGTTGGAGCATCATCTTTCAAGGAAGCCATGAAGATGGGTGTAGAAGTATATCATCACCTGAAGGTTGATATTCTTTCATGACTAAGTTAACTTGAACAAGTCTGATAATTTAGGTTAAATAATCAAATGGATGATTATTGACCTGATTGTGTTTGTTTTGCAGAGTGTAATAAAGAAAAAGTATGGACAAGATGCAACTAATGTTGGTGATGAAGGTGGCTTTGCTCCTAACATACAGGTTTGTGATTTCTGGACAGCTTTTCATTCAGGTGAATTCTCTGGATGTGAAACAAATTCTATCAATCGCAATAATCTCCTGCAATGATGGCTTATAACGATTGGTATTTGCTTTAGCTTGACTGGGAATTGTAATATTGAGCTTTTTCTTGGCGTCTGTTTTACCTAAACTGGTTAATTATATTAATGTTCTATCATTTCTTTTTCTTATTTTCAGGAAAATAAAGAGGGCCTAGAACTGTTGAAGACAGCCATTGCAAAAGCTGGATATACAAGAGAGGTTAGTCTCATATCTGTTGATCATAGGGTTGGCCAAACCCCAAAATGAAGGGATTCTGTCTTCCTGACATTTTTGGCTGGGCCATCCCTAGTTGATCGTCATATATCATTAGTGTCCTTGATAATCTCATTTGTTTTCATGGGTCTCCTGGCAGGTTGTTATCGGGATGGATGTTGCTGCTTCAGAGTTCTACAATAGCAACGACAAGACCTATGACTTGAATTTCAAGGAAGAGGTATTAAACCTCTTGACCATGTGGTTTCAACGCTATGAAATCTACCTTTCTGCTAACATATAAGATTTCTAATCACAATTGTGACTTTCTGATGTAGAACAATGACGGATCACAAAAGATCTCAGGAGACAGTCTGAAGAACGTTTACAAAGCTTTTGTGACTGATTATCCAATTGTGTCAATCGAGGATCCATTTGATCAAGACGATTGGGAGCACTACGCTAAGTTGACAGCTGAAATCGGTGAAAGAGTACAGATTGTTGGAGATGATCTTCTTGTAACAAACCCAAAGGTGATATCTATAGCTAGGGAATATTGGAAAATTGGTCCTGTTATACTGGTTGTGGTTTATTATGATGACATAAGCTAGAAACTAGACTATTATTCTTCGACATTCAATATTTTGTCCTCGCTACAGCGTGTCGAGAAAGCAATTAAGGAGAAGACCTGCAATGCCCTTCTGCTGAAGGTAGTAATTCTTAGCTTTTGGTCAGGAGTTGCATCAGTTTGCTCCGGGCTTACTTCCAATAATTTGGAACGCAGAACTGCAAAAAGTTGACATGACTTCAATAACTTGGCAGGTGAATCAAATTGGTTCTGTAACTGAGAGTATTGAAGCTGTGAAAATGTCTAAACGAGCTGGCTGGGGTGTCATGGCAAGTCACAGGAGGTGAACCCTTTTCTTCTTTTGCACACACTTCATAATTCTGTCCCATTACTCCGGAATTGCGCTAAAGCTGCATTTTTCCTTGCTATCTGCAGTGGTGAAACTGAGGACACTTTCATCGCTGACCTCGCAGTCGGATTAGCAACGGTAATTTTTCGAATAGTTTCCGGGTGACCTGTCTTTCATTTTGATATTTTGCTTGATCTAATATGTTTTCCTACTATTTCTGCTCATCCAAATGCAGGGTCAGATCAAAACTGGAGCTCCTTGTAGATCAGAGCGTCTGGCTAAATACAATCAGGTCAATGAACTAACTTTGCACTGTCAAAACTTCATTAGATTATGTAGTTTCTCTCTTGCTGATTACTTTTTGTTTGTGTTGCCCCATTGCAGCTTCTGAGGATAGAGGAAGAGCTTGGGTCTGCAGCTGTCTATGCTGGATCGAAATTCAGAGCACCAGTTGAACCTTACTAAACAATAGTCCACGTTAGTGGACCCCTATGGAATAAACCGAGTGCTTGTGTTTTGCAACGTATGATTTTGTGTCACCGTAGGTTGTCGTGAATGCTTAATTCCCTGTAAGCTAGTTTCGTGCAAGAGCAGGAATACCTGTAAGCTGGTTTCGTGCAAGAACAGGCATAAATTGCTAGTTGGATTTTTGGTTTTCAAATTTAATGAAAAAAACAATTAGTAGTATTAATGTGTGTTTGACTGTAAAATAAAAAAATATTTCTTTAATAGGTATGATTTTTTTAATAGCTAAAATACAGTTTTTTAATAAAGTCAAATTTAGAAATACTCAAAAAAAATTAAGTAGATTTTTTATATTAATTAATAAGCTTAAATAGATTATTTGATTTTTTATATGTTTTAATATTTATTTTTAATATTAATTTTATATATATTATAATTCATATAAAAAATTAGTTAGATATATTTTCATTCATGTTTTTTATTGTTTAAAATTATATAATAATTAATATATTGTACTTTGTATATTATTTAATATACTTTAAATAAAATTTAGATGCACAATTTTTATTATAAAATAAAATATAGTTAAAATTAAAAATATTCTGAATTTTTATGTTCTCAAATAGTCTACTTTTAAAAAAAGTTAACGTCAGAAAAGATTTACAAAAAAAAACTTTGCTGGTAAAATTAATTTTACTGATATAAGCCCGTCTAGTCATAGGCTTAATTTCTGATTCTATTTTAATTTTAATTTTAATTTCTTCACAAAAATTATAAATTAAAATTTAATATTTTGTTTATAATTTGATTTTGCTATTGATGAAATATATACTATTTAATTATGTATTAATAATTATGATTAATATAATTAATTAAAATTTTTAAAGGAATTCTCAATTTGATAAATATATATAATAATTTATAAATTATATATTTTAAATAAATTACTTTAAGTGCAAAAAGACATTTTTCGAGTAAAATAAAAGATATTATTATAACACATTACAACAACCTTAAATAACTACCTTAATGACAAGTACGTAACCACGAAACGCACACCGCAAGATGAGAGAAATAAAAAAATTAATTATAAAAAGGAAGTGAGAAATCATATACTAGTACTAATTATACTACTGATCAAGTGCATTCGGGCCAGTACAGTAACTGACCAAAGGATTCCACACCCATTGAACCAAGTACTTCCGTCTAATCCCATTCATGTTATACGTGGCACCATCATGATCCTCTATCATCTGCCCGGTGTACGACCCACCTCCTCCTGTGCCGTAGATTCCCTCACACAGATCAGCTATCTCCACCGGGAAACTCGGGTCGGGTCCGGCATACCAAGCATTCACCAACGGGTTCGTTGCCAGCTCAGCAACCTCGTGACCGATCACACTTATCATGCCATCGACCCCAACGTCGCCGTTCGGTGACTTTAGCGGCTTTAACCCAGGCATGTACGGTGGAGTGGCGAACGGATAAGCACACACCCCTGGACACTGCTTTGCGCTGTTACCCACCCAAGCGTACGGTAATGTGTACCCTACGATGGACGGGAACGTGAAATAGTGAAACCCACAAACCTGCCCGCAGAAATCCTGAACGTACACGTCAGCGGCTGTGAGTAAGAGATATAACCCGCTCTTGGGATTTGTCGGCAACGGCTTAACTGAAGCTGTCACAGCGCTCTTTATTACAGACTGTATCGACAGCCTCGTCAACGCTTTACCGTGAGAGTAAAAACGGTCATTCTTCTCCATGCCTAACCGAACCGTCCGCGAAATGTTGGCGCCGGTTTGATCAGTGTAGAGCTGTACGGTCTTCCACCAGCCGGAGACCGAAGGTTGTTTCGAATTAACGGCTGAGATTGAGTTGATGAACTCGCGTATGATCTTCTTCTGAGACCTCTCCCACGCGCCGTACCATATCGGGTGGATAGTGATGTTCTCCGTGAGAACAGGACCCATGTGGTAACGTAAGCGAACGAACTCCGATGATCCTTCATACTTCTTGGAAGCGCCGTAGAGGAGATCGGATGAGTTGGGTTCAGAATGGTGCCATGGTCGCCAGCAGGAGGCCGGAGCGACGTCGGTGAAGAGAATAACAAGTACGGTGGTGACGGTGAACAGCGCCGGAACCGGAAGCACCGGGCTCATCGTTGTTGGTTTAGCGTTATAGAGAAGTGGCGTTTACGAGTGTGGTTTGAGTGTGGCTGCTGTGTCTATATACGTAGGGAAGGGTGCAATTTGAAATTTTGAAAGAAATTGGGGGGCTAATCATTAATTTGCAGGTGACGGAGGACAGATAGTGTAAATAAAATCTGCGACATCGTGGGGCCAACCGAGTCAGGATGAGGAATCATGGTCGTTCCCTCTGATTTGAGCTTTTATCTTGTGACCTTTTTTATACAGTGCGAAACGAAAGGGGTATTTTGGAGATTAACAATTAAAATTCCTTTTCTTTTCTTTTTTTCTTACGGAACTAAAAACAAAAAAAACTTAAAATATAAGAAATTCCATTATTAGAAGTTCATCGAAATAAATTTAGTGTCTGTTCGCTTGGATTTTTTAGAAGTCAATAAGCACTTTTCTCCATCACAAAAGCCTTTTTTTTTTTAAAAATAGGTGTTTGGTTATAAAATAAAAAATACTTTTTAAAATGAACATAGCTTTTTTTATAGCCAAAATACAATTTTTTACGAAACTCAAATTTGGAAATTCTAAAAAAAAAGTTTTTTAGATAATTTTTCATATCAATTAATGAGCATATTTTTTAGTCTCTTTTGTCTGTATGTTTTATACATAATTCCTACAATATCCACAAACTCATATTTCCTTGTATTGTGTATTTAACTATTTACTCAATTTAGATATTTATTTTGAGATTTATATAATATTATTTGACTTTTTATATGTTTTAATATTTATTTTAATTATTAGTTTGCTTATGTTATAATCTATATAAAAGATTTGATTAGATATATTTTCATTATATTTCGTATAGTTTAAAATTATAAAATAAATAATATATTGTACTTTGCATATTGTTTAATATATTTTAAATAACTTTTATATGCATAAATAATTTTTATTACAAAATAAAATATAGTTAAAATTAAAAAAAAATTGTTTGTTATATTGTCAAATAATTTATTGTATGAAGTTTTTTCAAAAAACCTCTTTTTTAAATGACAACTAAACGAACTGACTTTTTTTAAAAAATCTACACACAAAAAAAACTACCGGTAAAAACTCTATTAGCATAAACCTAACCAAACATAGACTTATCGTGTTAGATTTTGATTTAGTAAAATATCCATATCTTGTCCTTATGCGCGTGCTCTTGGGACCTTGGTCTTGTCTGCTTCATTTGGACAGGCCCTTCATTAAAGGCATTTTGAGATTTTCCTTTTTTGTTTTCCCTATCAGTTCTCTTAAATAATTTTTTTCCTTAATATCAAAAAAATTATTTTTTATCATGTATATTTGCTTCTAGGGGTGGTCGAATTGGCGAAGTAGAAAGGCATAGGATCAAAAAGTTTTGTATTTAAATCTTTCTACCTATGTTCTCTCGATTAAGTCTGTCGTATAGGACTTGTCTAGTACGGAATACCCGATTAACGTGATTTACAGGCTATTGCGTCAATCCAAAGATTTACCCATTACACATCTAAATGATAGCAACTACAAGTTTCTCCATTTAAAAAAAAAAAGTATATTCCTTATCAATTTTAATGGGATATAATAATTATTTCACTTTTTCTTTATTTAAAAAATACCTCATTACGAAACACCTTCATATATATATTTTAAGAATTTTTTTAAAAAATTAAAATTAAAATTTAAGACCTTTAATGATTATCACTTGAATTATTTTTATTTTTAAATATTTTTAAAAACATTTAACTAAAATATCTTCCAAAATGTCATCGTACGGGAGAGGAGTTTTAATCACGGAGCAAATTGCGCGGCTCATAATCACACGTAAGCATAAGAAAGCGAGTATCATTCTTACAGACTAGAATGATGTGGCCCCAAAAATTTAAAGCAAAGTGAGTATGTTTGCTTTTTGTCTGATGGGGCCCGTTATTCAGACAAAAAGTAAGGATGTTTGGACGGTGCCCATAGTTGAATGTGTACACCTGCATTACATTATAACACTACCCTACAACTGGACCAAGTGGCCAACTTGTTTTAAATGCTCGTTCGATAATGTTTTTGAAAGTACGAATAATTGTAACTTAAATAAATTATTTTTATGAATCAAATAGTGAATAAAACTTAAATAGTAATTCGCTTAAATTACATAACTGGCAAATTTGTTCATTTGTGACTATAAAGTCACAAATTCAAATAATAAAAATAACCTTTTCGTAAAAATATAAATAGAAAGTTCCGTACATTATGATCCGTTTCAAACCCCCTCAAAACAGGAAGTTTTGTGTATTGATTATGTTAACTTGACATAAGATAATCTTTAAAAAGTACGCTAAATCAAATTGCATAATATTTTTTTGTAAAAAGAGACTACAATGCACTTGAAATGTTGAAAATAGTAATTGATTGAGAATAAAGAATAATAATATTCGTAAATATTAGTTGATTAGATTTCTTATATACTATATATATTTAAATTAAAGTGGTTTATTATTATTAAAAAATAAATAAATAAAATTATATTATTAAAAATAGTAACAAGTGTTTTTATATTATGACTTTGTTCTAAGGGGGCGCTTTGTTCAAATTGAGTAATGTTAACAGGAATGATGTAACATGTGTTTTTATATCATGACTTTGTTCTGAGGGAGCGCTTAGTTTAAATTGGGTAATGGTAACAAGAATTAAAATGAATATAGTGATTAATGAGAATGAATATAATCATTATAATTATAACGGTTGGCTAGAACGAATGAATAATTACCATTACCATTGATAGTGATTAATTTGTTAAAAATATTGACAAATAAAATTTTGTTAAATTTTCGTTTTATATCAAATTTTAATTAGTTATATTTAATTGATATAAAAGAAAAAAATATATAATTAATTAATTATATTTTAATTAATTATATTGTAATATTATTTAAATTAATTATATTGTAATCGATCAATTAATTATATTGTAATTAATTAATTATATTTAATTAATTATATTTAATTAAAAAATATGAATGGAGTATCACTTAGAAATAATTGACATTCCTCCCATGCTTGAGGGGTATAAAGCAACACCTGATAGTTATATATCATAATACTGCCCTATAAAGATAATATGTAACCAACTACCCTTTTTCATTCCATATCCATTGAACTGTTTCCAAACTCATTAACCAAGCACTCCTAAGTTCTCTCTTGAAAGCTTAATTTTTGAATAATATAATTTAAATAATACAAAAAGACAAATATGTTTTACATTAGTCTTTTTATGAAAATTCTATTTACTAGAAAGTTTTATACTATAGATTCTGTTTGAGGTCTAAATTATATTAAAATGATTGATCAGTTTATCTTTGCCCTTTGACTAAAGGGTGCCTTCCATAATATACAAAATTTAATTAAATTTAAAAATGATATTATTTAATAAAATAAAACTAATTAATTGTAATTTTTTAATATTAACTAATTTTTCTATATTTAAAATTGAATTAATTGAAACTTATTTTATTAATTTTAAATAAAATCGAACCACATATTATTTCTTGTGTGAGGATTTTGGGACCTCACACGCATCGACTATGGCCGTGTTTAGTGAAGAGTTTTTCGGTTGTTTGACTCAAATGAGTTGTTTGATTTATATTGAAAAGTTCTTTATTTGTTTGATTAAGAGCTAGTTGGGTTGGTTGATTCAATCCAACCAGCTAATTTTAGACAAGCTCATTGAATGTAGCATTTGGAGTTAGTTGTTTAGTGAGTGTTTAGTGAAAAGTTTTTCAGTTGTTTGACTCAAATGAGTTGTTTGACCCATATTAAGAAGTTCTTTATTTGTTTGGTTAAGAGCTGGTTGAATCGTCAACCCAACCAGCTAATTTTTGACAAGTTCATTGAATGTAGCGTTTGGAGTTAGCTGTTTCGTTTACGACAGTCTTACCCTTGTCACGATGAACACAGTTATACACAGTAGCGAGGTTTTACATTTGGCAGGTTTATGTTCTCTAATTCCTATTTGTTTGGGACTTAGAGATATCAATGAACTTCTATTTTTAATTTAATTTTGTGTATTTTTAAAATAAAAATATAAAAAAATTAATATTAATAGAAATGCAATTATATTTTTATTATTGATAATGGTTATAAACTAAATAAACTTAAGTAAATTATTTTTATAAATGCAATTAATTTTTATTATTGACCATAGTTATAAATTAAATAAAATTAAAAATAATTTTTTTGTAAATAAAATATTTAAATAAATTAATGTTAATCTCTTATAATATTTATTTATAAATTATGAATTATATTTTATTAAAATAAATAAATAAATAATTAATTAATATTAGTGATTTTTAATCATTAAAGTAAATATAAGTAATTTTTTTAGAAGTTAAATAAAGAATTCATTATTGGCTTTGAAGGGTAAAGGACATTACAAAATGTTTTTAAAGTCATATATTTATAAGTCATTTTATACGTGAACAACTAACAGTAAACAACTAATTTTACCAAACATCTCTAACAACAAACAGCTAATGCAATCCGTTAGTCAAATCAGCTGATTACCAAACATGACCGATATGAAGTATATCAATTAAAATAGATACTTTAAAAATATATTTACAATTAATAATAATAAATTTAATTAATTAATAGTTTAATTAGCATATAATGTTTATTTATTATAAAAATAATCTTATATGATTAACATTTCTTATCTAAACTATTACTAAAAACTTGGGTGCTTTAGATTAACTTTCACCTTTCCATGCAATTCAACAACGCGAAATTCTCAAATTCTGTCGTACCTCCACTAATAATCATTCATCTTTGGTGCATAAATGTGAAATTCATATTACAGCCTTCTAACTGGACGGTATAAGAAATTAGTCACTGAGATTAAGTATGATACCTCAGTATTTAGTGATTTCACAATGACTTTCGCCGGATTGGGACAGGTCTTTCTCAAATGTAATCAGTAATTCTTTTCTCCAAATAATTGATTTACATCTATCTTCTATACTACTTGTAATTTGCATTAATAATATACCAAACAAATAATTGTATCCTCGTCCACTGCGCAAAATTTCACATTATATATAATTAGAGGAAAAGTTTGATGATCCCACCATCTGGGTTCAGCTTTATAGATAGCTTCTATAGGTGTTTTGTTGTCCAAAATTGTGGACAAGAAAGCATTACCTTACACTTGTCTATTGGATTTGCAAGTCATCTCCATTATTTCCCAAGGAAGTAACAACTTCAAATAAAACTGATATTTGTTCGAGGCAGCATAAAAAACAGATTGTTCGATTTCTATATTAAACCCAATTGACTTAATATGCAAGCAAGACAAATAACACCGAGCATCTGATGCAAAATATAAGATAAATTATGCGTACCTTTTGTTTTTTGGTCCTTTTGTGGCCATCAATTGGTCTTGAAAGTCAGAATATATGTTCCATTCTGGAATCCATTTTAAGCTGTACAAATTGGAGTTGGCTTAATGTGAATATGGAATTTTATATGCATTTAGATGGAATAATCCATACGGCTGGATTAATCAATTAACATGCCAAAATTGGTAGATGGAAGTTACTTTTCATATTAATAATTAAAGGAAACATTGATGAAAATGTCAAACCAAGAGGAATTG
>JAOSBP010000007.1:22355189-22367861 GCA_027563825.1 Erythroxylum mucronatum | reverse complement strand
GTTACTAGTAATGCACTTGCGTTGATTAACAAGTACGCCTCCAGTCATTAGCTTGCTTGTACGTGAGGGTTGTGATGATGATTTTAGTTAAAACGAATGGTTACTCAATCAAATCATTCTTGTTCTTTGTTTGTCTCGTTGGAAGTTGGAACTTATCTAATTCATCGATGTGTGAAGAAAGAACTGTCATGATTAAGATGTTTTGAATAAATTATTTTATAAATTTAGCCAGAGTCCTTGTATTAGGTAAGAATGACAATTCAGGTTCGATTTGAAATTTTTGTACTTCAGTTATTAGATCATAGTTTGATCCAAACAATTTAGACTGTTAAAAAGTTTATTAAAGACTTAAACAATATTATTTTATTTAAATTGGTTCGAATTAGATTGAGATGGATCTCTTAAATTTGAATTCGAACTTCCAATCAACTTAAACTTAATTTGTTGATTTTGTGTTAAACCCTTTTTATATATATATAAGAAGAGGCAAAAAGTCTTAATTCACAGGGCATAATCGGGGAAGGCAACTCCAACCTTATCGCTCTCTAAAATATTAAAAAATGCTAGCAAGAGCGAGAGAAAACTCATAACATCCAAGAGGGAGATTTATGGCCATATTTGTCATCCAATCTGTCGCACAATTTCCTTCCCAGTAATTATGAACAATTCGCACTAACCTGTAACGATTTAGTCATTCTCTAGCAGCAATCACAAGAGACCAGATTTGATTTGTTGGGATATTACCCTTAGTTAACAGCTGCACCACACAAAGATTATCCACCTCCAAGATGAGATTTTGAATACCAGCTATCCAAGCCATTTTTAGTCCTTGCAAACCCCCATAGCTTAGCAGCAATAGGAGTGCAAGTACCTATGCGCACAGAGAAAGCCAATTTGATCCCTTAATAGGTTATCTGCTGTAACTACCCCAGTTGAAGTTTTAAAGGCACCGTCTGTATTAAGTTTCATCTATCCTTCCTTTGGAAGAACCCAACCAATCAAACATTCATACCGCAAGGAGTAGTCACATTAGTCATAATTTTAACTTTTTTTATCTCGTTAACTTGAGCTATGATGGTTGAAATCTTGTTCTCCTGAATTTTGTTCGCAAAGATTCTACTATTCTTCCACTTCTAAATAAGTCAGCAAGTAATCCCAAAAGTAAGCCGTCAATAATCATCAAGATTTGAACCTTTGTTTAGAGAGGTTTCTAACCAATCAGTTTGTAAAACTGTTGTTGAAAAAACCTTGTGAATACACCCCAAAATTTAAGCATTCCCAAATAACTCGTGCTTCGATGCAATCTCGGAGAATATGAACCAAAGATTCTTCCATACCATAACAAGTTTTACAATAAGATTGCTCCCAGTATGTCGTTTATATAATTCCAAGTTAGTTAAGAGCTTATCCGGTAGAGCTAACCAAAAAAAACGGACCGAATTCGTTGACATGCAAGGTAAAATGACTCGGGTGCAATTTAAAAGAAGACATCAACCTATTGTTGTCTAAGTTATACATATATAGAGAGAGAGAGAGATTCGAACCATCTCTACAGTGTAACCTATTAATCTAGGGTCGGACCATCTCTACAGTGTAAAAGTTCTTATTTATCATTGAACCAAGCTAGTGCGTACAATTGTTAAACCAAGCTAGAAAAGGAAAGGAGTGAAATCAAAACGGGAAAAAAAAAAAACCCTAAACTATTTACACAGTCGTGGAAGATGAAGGTTGAGATCTAAAGTAAGCTAGAAGGCCAACAAGAGGAGCATTAATATAAGTAGTTGGCTCTGTGTGTACAAAATCTGGCCTAGAATCATTATAAGCGTCGTTAATGTCAGGTCCTCCAACAACTGCCCCTGTCAACAGATTTGGATTAGGGTCGGAGCTTTGGAAGTACGGAGTTCCACCTTGGCAATCTATGTGGCTCGGATGCTCGTCGACAGACGGCAAAGATGAGCCACGGTGGTGGATCCTTTGAGGAAAATGGTGGCCATATCCCACCATGTAGGACATGTTCAAAGGGTTGCTTCCAAGTATGTAATCCACCTGCAATTTTTCCAGGAGATTAATCAGTTACAGTAAGGTACATAATTGATGAGAAACATGTAGGAGATGAATTCCTTGAGCAAGACTAAGTCTAATCGAAAGGCTCCAAAATTCTAAACCTATCAAAATCGGTATCTTTTATCCTATAATATTTACCTGTCCTTTCGCGAATTGCACAAGCCTAGCAGGATGTACCATGACATTACCGCACTGAATCGTCTTGTTTACTTGATTCAAGTAACGAGCATAAGTGAGAAGAAGAAAGGATATTGCGGTCGTGTGCTGCAGGTTACTTCCTCCATTTTTGAATAGGAGTCCACCTGACGGTATTCATAGTTTCAGAAAAGAACTTAGTATCAGAGAACTACTCAGATTACTGATCTGATCAGGAATCATTCAATCCAGAAAACTAAAAAACAAAATTAATAATGTTCAGAGAAAGCTAACCTGGAGAGTACGAGACAGACACTGTTGGTGATTCAGGCAACACAGTACATATGAACTTCTCGGCATCAGGAACAAATGGACTAGAATTGGAATCGTTGGGCAACAGGAGCTACCAAAGAAAATGGACAAGCCCTCTTCTTAACAATGATTTTGTAATAGCAATGAAGATGGACAAAAGGGTAAAAATTAAGTCCAGCCCGGTTTGAATGGATTTTAGACCGAGCTCAGATTTTTTTAATTTCGGATTTTAGGCTGAGCTTTCATTTTTAATTTTAAAAAAAAAACCTGTTGGGCCAAACTTTAGGCCACTTAAGTCCAATCAAAGTTCGGGTCGGTTCAAGGTTCGTATATCTAGCCCAACCCAGCCTACTGTCAAACCTGGGTAAAAGGCGTAAACTTTCTCGGGGGTTAAGAAATTTTTGAAATTTTACTTAATTTTAAAAAAATTTTAATTTTATAAATTTATGAACCGAGTTAAATTATTATATTAGTGATATTTGATTAATTCATGATTAATATTTACGTATATTTTATTTGAAATATATTAGAAAAGATTATTCTTAAAAGGTAAAGTTTTTATTTTTTTCAAGAAATTTGAAGAAGAAAGGTTTTTGGAAAGTTGTATGTTTAAGATTTATCACCTTGGAGCACAGGATGTTTATACCAGCATGCTTATCGTCCCATCCGAATTCAGCAAAGCTACCACTCTCGGACGAGACGCCATTTTTATGCTTTACAAGCTCCTTCTCCAAGTTGTTGATGTTCTCTTTAACATAATTCCAATAAACAGAGATGTTGGTGGCCTTAAATAACCATGCAGCTGCCCAAACCAGTTCGTCCTGCGAAACACTTGAGAGAAGCATTAGACAAATTCTGCATAAATTAAGCTTATGATCATGCGCATCAATGATCATAATACGATAACCTCTTAATCTGTATATATATATATATATGCTTGCCTCGTAGCCACTAAAATCACAGTAAAAAGGGCACACCCATGGTCCAAGACTATCGTTGTAAGATCCACGATATGTGTCTGCAAAGTTGAACACCTAGGCGATCCCAAGAAGAAGAAGGCTATTACTCATCACTAGAACAGGAAAAAAAAGAAGAAGAGATATCTCATTTGAGGTTTAAAATAGGGGCACAAGGTGGCTGTTTCTGTTTCGTGTGCTACCTGTGCCTTCTCCGTTCTATCCGTTTATTAAATGAAACGAGAACAAAGAAATTGATTCCTAAAAATAGATGATTACTTGTAATTTAAGTAATTTAAAATAAAAATTCTTTAATTTTTAAAATTATAAAAAAATGTCTAATTTTAATTTTTAAAAACTACATCCTATCCTATTTTCACTTAAAAAATATTGGTGAAGTACTGAAAAAATATGTAAACTAATTAAATATTTTTAATATAATGACTTAACTTTTAAATTTCAATTGAGGTAATTACACCTGACTTAATTTAAAATAAATTATTTTAAATTATTAATTTAGATCGATTTTAATTTAAATAAGTTTTATAAAGGTCAACAATATTTAATTTTTAAAAAATTGTGATTTTTAGTTTTTAAAAATTACTTTCTCTTAGATTTTAATTAAAAATAACAACAAAATACTGAACAACATATGTGGATTAATTAAATATTGCAACGCAACTTAAATTAAATTTGTCAAAATTAATTAGAATCAAGTAAGATTGTAAATTGAATTTAAATAAATTATAATTAACATAAACTAATAATTTATTAAAATTATCTTTTTGTTTTTTCGAGGGAAAGTCACCACATCCATTAAACTAATAAAAATTCAAAATACATAACGAAGGAGAGTTAGTAAACATACTAGAAAAAAACGAAAGAGAATTACGAGCTAATCGATGAGCTAAGACATTAGATATTCAGGTTAAAATTATCTTAAATTATTAATTTAAATCAATTTTAATTAACTATACTTTTTTTTTGAATATTTTTTAATTAACTATACTTAAATTTAAAGATTATGGATATCAACAACATTTAACTGATACTAATGTGTCGGATATTCTCATTTACCTCCATAGCTCGCTTGACAAGCTTGGAAGAATACGCAGGATCGAAAGACCTAAACACCAAGGAAGATGCTGCGAGAGCAGCCGCAATCTCGCCAGAAACTTCCGATCCCGGAAACTTTTCGCTCACTGCGTACGGCGTTCTTGGAGTGTCCATGTCTTCCGGCCTCTCCCAACAATTGTGGTCACCGAAAGGATCACCCACTTGGACATATACAAAACCTGGTACGCTTGTTGCTTTAAGGAAGTAATCCGTTGCCCACTTCACAGCTTCTAGTCCATGTTCTAGGTCTGGTCCCATGAAATTTCCATACTCCAACACACTCCAAGCCAGCACTGTTGTTGTGAACGCCATTGGAAAGTTGAACTTCACATTATCACCAGCATCATAGTAGCCACCCACCAAATCAACCTGAGGATATGAACATGACCGTAATTACGATAATCAGTAGTCCGAGATGGGCAAAGGGGTACTTACACCAATCTGAAAACCATCATTGAGAGCTGAATCTTTCCTCCAAGTCATCCTCTGGGTAGATGGCAACTTTCCTGATCTCTGGCCTTCATAGAACAAAATGCTTTTGGTTAATGCATCACGGTAGTCATGTGAAGCCACTCTAGTCGATACAGCCAACACTATAAGTCCTCCAAATATCACCAATCTTTCTAATAAACTCATTCTCTTGTGAATCAAACACATATGATTGAGAATGAATGGCTTGAGCTTGAAATCGAGCATTGCTGCTTTATAAGGAGTAGAATCGTACCGAAGATTCGGTGCACTCTCAAAAAGTAACGATCACAAATTCTTACTTTTTTTTAATCGAACGAAAAGTTAAATTAGTAAGATAAAAAATTTAATATTTAAAAGATTAAGTTGATATTAAATCTTTATAAAAGTTATTAAAGATTGAACAAAATTAAAAATTTTAAAATATAATTGAAAGAGATTGTCTTTACTTATCGAAAAATTTAAAATATAATTAAAAAAGAAGACTGTAAAATAAAATTTTATTTGATTATTTTAATTTATACCAAACTTATTAATTTATAAAATTGACCAGTAATTTTTAAAATAAAAACTACTCCCTCCGATTCATAATAAGTGTCGTTTTAGAAAAATGCACGCAGATATACCCTTATTAATACTCCTATGAAGTGCATTGAAAATGTAATTTGCAATAATTAGCATGTGAGAGAAATTGCATAAATTGTTTTGAAATTGTGATCTGTGTAATTAAGATGAGAGAGAAATTAAAGGTTAATTTTGGAAGTAAAATTATAAACATGCATACAAAGTCAAGAATGACACTTATTTTAAATAATTACAATGTATCTAAAACGACACTTATTATGAATCGGAGGAAATACTAAAATAAAATAAATCAACAAATTAATCGATTCAAAATCTTTACGTAATCAAAAAATTTATTGGACGTGCCCCAATTGACCAAAAAAGTGTCATCCATAACTTTAAATGTCTCAACTTCCTACACGAAAAGCTACGCTTTGTCATCCTTTTTGTTGGAATTTATTATAACGACGTGCCCCAAGTTTCCACATCTTGATTTGTTTCTACGTTGTTATTTCATTTTTAAAAAAATAAAAATTGCTTTCACTAAGTATAGTTAATCCGCAAAATTAAATAGCAATCATAGAAAGATGATGACGGTCCATTTTATCTCAGCCTACTTCAATTTCGTTCACACGTTGAGTAAACCGATTAGTTGATCGAAGTAGCCTAAGTATATGTGTCTCGATTTAATATCTTATATTATACAAATATTGCTAAACATTTGGTCCAAAGTGATTAATCAATAATTTATAAAATTAGAAATTATTTTTCTCTTAAATCATAATCACCATTTTCTAATTAAATTCGCATTAACGATACTAATTATATTAATTATAATTATAATTATAATTAAATGAAACAATAATAATAATAATAATAATTTTAAAAAAAGTAATAATTAACAATAAAGAAATTAGATGACGATAACGTAGCATTTGTGTTAATCTGCACTTTACACTCACATCAGAAGAATTGCAGGCATAAGTTACTATGAAAAGCACGCGTAAGAATAAATATTTAGCAACATATATTTCAATGTTTTAAAAACCTAACTAAAATTTAAACCGGCCGTAAAAATAAGTAGTTTAAAGTATAAAAGGTTTAAATAATATTTTTAAAAAAGGTTTAAATAGTATTAGAGCATCTTAAAATAGACTAAAGATTAAAAAATATAAAAATTTTGAAATATAATTGAAAGAGATGAAAAATGAAGGTGTCGAGAAAACAAATTGAAAATAAAGGAAAAAAATTGAAATCAAAATATAAGGTTGTTGGGGCTGCGTAATCTGCTTTAGGTCATTTTTAAACAACGGTGTCGCTTTAATTGTGTGATTAAACAACATCGTTTAATTAATCTTTATTTGTTGTGTTAATTTTGACTGACGTGTGTTAATAATTAAAGTTTCTGAAATACGTGACAAATCACGTCAACAAATTTAATAAAAACATCGGCCTAGAGTCGAAAAAATTAAAAATTTGAACATTTTAATGCTACTTTTAAAATTCGGGTTAGAATTGAAAATAGTTGAAAATTTAAATATTTTATTGCCACTTTTTAAAATTTAAATTATAATTAAAAAATTGGCCAAAATTTGAGTTTTTTTAATAATTAACTCTTAGTATAAATCTCCACCAACTTTTGTGGTAGTTGTAACGTGTGTTCAAAGTCAGAAATATTCATCCAACTCATGCCTCATCCTAATCCTTTATTCCTTGGTTTCATGCCCATAATTCAACTCTACACAAGCATGGGATAGAGGACTTATGAAAACGTAGGAAATGCAAATGTCATGAGACAGACATGAAATTCTCTCGTATGGTTATGGGCAAGTCATGAAATTTTGAAATGAGTATTGTCTTTTATAATCCTTTAGGATCATGGGCACTCTTTAAAAAATTGGAAGCATGGTTTCACTTATTTATAATGACATTTATTTTAGCTCAAGAATATTAAATTATTTTATCTTTCACATAACTCTTTTGTTATCATATTCTATTAATTCTTAAATTTTCAATATGATATCAATTTAAATTATGAATAAATGAAAATTTTCCAAAATATGATATCTTTTTTTTTATAGCTAACAATATTTCTTGTGTAAATATAAGTTTTAAAATATAAACAATAAAACAAAAATTAAACTATAAAAAGATCTATTATATTTATAAATTATCTATTCTATAAAAATTATTTTAACAAATTACAATTTAAGCTGACCTTTTCGAGGAAAAGATGTGTTGAGAAGAATTAACTGACTGCTAGGGATGGCAATGGATCAAGGCTTGAGTTTGGCTCGATAGTTTTTATTTGATCTTGAGCTTGACTGAAGGCATGATTGGGGTCGAGCACCTGAGCTTGATCCCAAATCTAATCAAACCTCAACAGTTTGAAGTCCAATTCAATTTGGTTTTATTTGATTTTTTAACTAGAAAATAAAAAATAGCATCGTTCTTTTGGCTATAATTTTTAAATTTCAAACTAGGTCGAGCTTGGACAACCCAATTCTAATGTCAACCCGAAGCCTAGTTTAAAAGAAAAAATGAGAGGCCCAATCCAAAATTCGATTAAACCAGACTTAGCCCTTTGGCATCAGGTTGGAGTCAGACCTACCCCGTTAACTTTAGTCCGAGGCCTGGCCAATCTGTCGTCTAAGGTAAATAAGAGCAAATAAGTGACATCTTGTTCCCACGTTCTTGGAGGGCTCTGGTCGACAGAAAAAGCTCGGCAGGCTTAGAAGGCTGGTTAATTTAAGGAACTATAAGTCTATTAACATATGTGGGCCTTTTTGCAAGTGAGAGTCAAAAAGTGGGCTTTTGACTAGAGGGAAAGTTCTTCTCGCCTTCAGAGGTTAATGTTTTAATAGAAAGAGGTTTTGAGCACTTGAAAAGTACTTAAAATCAAGTAACGAGTTTGGTTTAAATAATTATTTCAAAACTAAAACTGAATAAATTAATATTTAAAGACAAAATTATTTTTTATTTTAGTGAAATAGAGTTGAATAATTTTAAAATTATTTATTATCTATTATTTGTTTTTATTTTTGTGATAAAATTTATGTTTATTATTTTTTGAATGAAACTAAATAAATCTTTAAGTACATATAATATTTAATCGATTGTTTATATTAAATAAATTATTTAAGGAATTAAATATTTAAAATCATCCCAAACTCAAAAGATCTAATAATACTTTATCACGTGACAACGACGACAACCACAACACTCAATATGAATATGTTCTTATATTGTTATACATATACAAACGCCTTGTTTGACAATTAATGGATTGCATTAGCTGTTAGTTGATTCTATCATCGTAGCTAACAGCTGGTTATATTAGTTGGTTTGACCAGCAGATAATATTAGCTGTTTATTAAAGATATTTGATAAAATTAGTTGTTTAGTATTAGCTATTTAATTGTAAAATGACTTATGAGGAAATGATGTAAAAAAAAAAGAATTTATAAGGTCATAATTTGATATTTAATTTTACAAAAATTTAAATTTAAAACTCTAATAAAAAACATAAAACATTCTTAAAAATTTGTCACCATAACATATTTTTTATTTTGTAACTAAAAATCTTATTTCATTAATTAAAAAAACTCTCAAGTTTTGTAACTAAAAAACTTACTTCATTGTGAAAATTTTTATCACCGTAGAATACATGCATGATTTTTAATTTGAATTATTCATAATATTACTGTAGCATAATTAGCATGATTCAAAAATTATGAAAGGAGGGTATAATTAGTTTTTTACCTATTAATTTTTGGCTGATCATCAAAAAATTCCTCTTATTGAGCTTTTAGAAATCAGCTTATTAAAGTTAAATAATCTAACTACTAAGTCATTCACTAAACATATCAATAGTTTTTTAAGATGATCAAAAAGTTAACTTTTAGTCAATAAGTTAAAAAATAATCCTACTCTAAAATCAAATTATAAGTTTAGATATTTATAATTAATTAAATTTGAGTTCTAACTCAAACTTCATTTTTTAAAGAAAAATAAGATTTGAATTCAACTCGTTCCAGGCCTAAATCTTGTTTTATATCCTTTTAATTAGACTTTGCTATACAAGAGATTGAATCTAACGTAAGGTGAAATACAGTTTGGAGTCCTTAACGCTTGCTAATTGGCTTATCTCATGATTGAAGAAAGTATGAACAGAAACGTAATCTGTAAACAAGAAAAATCACATGGGTCATCCCGACTTTACAGGCATAAGAAGTTTTTGAGTGATCCATGGACGTTGCTTCTTCCTTTCAAGGAACTATTGCTTTCACTCCACTTATGCCGTCCAATATGATTAAATATCACCACTTTGAGGGTATCATCATGTGTTTATGAGGAGATTTCACACAGAGATATCGATAACTTGCCCAGTTGAACTTGATGTCTCCCTTTCTGCCATGGAAGTTTCAAGTAAAGAAACAGAAAAAGGGTTCAGTATATTACTTCATAGTATCGCCATTTCCAGAGTTGACGAAGCACTAATTAACCTGATTTGTGTAATGCTTATACTCAACTTGCAACGTGAAGCAAGTCTGTGACAGAATTAATTTAAAGTCAAGACATACCTACTGGGGATTCGCTAATGCTTGCATGTTATTTCAGATTCCAGGCATAAGTTTCTTCTCCTTGTGAATTAAACAGCAAAGTCTTCGTATAATATTGTTTTTCTGGTGTTGGATTATATATTACTCCTGCGTTGATCAGTATATTACCTTTCTTGGACAGAAAACTAAGAAAATATTCAGAAACATAAGCAGCCTTGTAAAAAGAAAAGTTAGATTTTATGACCCTTATAAACATAGACGAACATATCAGAAAAACAAAAAGGAAACCCGAAAATGGTAGGTGAGATTAAGCTCTTTGCAATTGTTGCATTCTGGTTTTTAGTTATTTCTGTTACAGAATCAAGGAGCACCAAATCTAATATGACATGGTGGTGCAACCTGACACCATATCCTGAACCGTGCCAAGAATTCACAAGGCATTACTTCCCACATTCTGCACCGAAGCATAGGTCTGGATTCAGGAAAATGATGGTTCGATTATCTCTCCGTAGATCAATAAATGTTCAGAGTAAAGTTCTTCAAGTTGGACCGAGCTGCGAAAATCGTCCGCAGAAAGCTGTGTGGAGTGATTGTTTGAAACTTCACGAGAGTACAATCTACCAACTGAATCGCACCTTAGGTTGTGTAAAAGCCAAGAGGAGGAACTGCACAGATTTTGATGTGCAGACGTGGCTAAGTAGCGCTTTGACCAACATTCAGACGTGTCATCTTGGATCTGTAGATCTTAACTTGTCGAATTTCGTTACGCCTGTGGAACTCAAAAACCTGTCCATGCTCATCAGCAACAGCTTGGCGATCAACGGGGGTTTGCTTCAGGCAGAGAAGAATAACACACAAGGGTTTCCAAGCTGGTTCTCGAGGGAAGAGAGATGGCTATTGCAGTCTTCATCAGCTTCAACAAAAGCTAACCTTATTGTAGCTAAAGATGGTTCGGGACATTTTAGAACAGTTCAGGAAGCCATTGATGCAGCTTCCAAGAGGAAATATATTACTAGGTTTGTAATTTACATCAAGACAGGAGTTTACAGGGAGAACATTGAGGTTGGACTCAACAACAACTACATTTGGCTGATTGGTGATGGCATTAAGAACACGATCATTACTAGTAGCAGGAGTGTTGCAGAAGGTTACACAACTTACAGTTGTGCAACTGCTGGTAATAAACTATTAGTTCATGTCTAGTTAACGTAAACTGATACTGATTCTGATCATTCGAGTTCATGTACGAATTTAATAGGAATTGATGGGCTTCGCTTTGTTGCTCAAGGCATTACATTCAGCAACACCGCAGGACCACTAAAGGGTCAAGCAGTTGCTCTCCGATCAGCCTCAGACCTCTCTGTCTTCTACAGATGCGCATTCCAAGGATACCAAGACACGATCTTTGTCCACTCTCAACGACAATTCTTCAGAGAATGTTACATCTACGGGACCATAGACTTCATTTTTGGAAACGCAGCAGTTATCTTCCAAAACTGTGAGATCTACGTACGAAAGCCATTAATAGGACAAGCCAACGTGATCACAGCACAAGGTCGCTACGACCCTTATCAGAACACAGGAATTTCAATCCACAACTCCAAGATTCTACCGGCACCGGACCTGAAACCCGTGGTCGGAGCTTTCACAACTTATCTGGGTAGACCATGGATGCAGTACTCAAGAACTGTGATTCTCAAAACTTACATTGATGGTTTTGTTAGTCCAGCAGGTTGGTTACCATGGAATAACGGAAGCTCTGCTCTTGACACTCTCTTTTATGGAGAATATCAGAACTCTGGACCAGGTGCTTCTACTGCATTGAGGGTCAAGTGGAAAGGCTTTCATGTTATAAAGAGTGCTGCTGTGGCCTCCAGGTTTACTGTGCGAAGCTTTATCGCCGGCCAGTCATGGTTGCCCACCACCGGAGTTCCGTTCACTGCTGAACTTTGAGCGCTTTGCTTGTGATTGATAATTTATCTGATTTTTTTAAATTTTATTTATTCAAATTTCCCATGTATTGTTTATTACACAATTCACGTATAAAATAAAATAAAATGGTATTTAATTTATATATTTATTTTTTGAATTTTTTTTTAAAATTAGAAAAAAAATAAATTGGTATTTCAAGTTAACGATGGTTTTGCAAGAGAGAGAAACTAAAGAGCGAGAAAAATTGTTAGCTTTTGCTTTTCCCACGTCGCAGCTGTTAGAATGATGGATCAGACCTCAATCCAAGTCCAGTCTGCAATACTGATAAATTCACCAAAGATCCCAGGCCCATTCATTTGAGGAAGGGTAAATTCTCACATGCAGCTCACAATATCAAACCTGCGCATGTACACCAAGCAATTAGCTCAAGCGATAACTGCCTTCCAGCTATAGCTACTGACAAAACATCATGTTGCCATCGTTGAAACCATTAGATCATAACAAATTGTATTCAATGGCTAGATTAGAATCATTTGTTGTATATGTACATTACTCATTCAATA
>JAOSBP010000007.1:22323153-22348399 GCA_027563825.1 Erythroxylum mucronatum | reverse complement strand
CAAATCCTTTCTCTCTCAAAGCTTACAGTGACTCTGATTGGGCAGGAAATCCAGACGATAGGAAGTCCACTACTGGCGGTTGTGTCTTCCTAGGGGGTAATCTGATATTATGGATTTCAAATAAGCAATCCACTGTCTCTCGCTCAAGCACCGAAGCTGAGTACAGAGCACTTGCTCAAATCTCTACGGAAGTCCTATGGCTTCATTCTCTACTTAAAGAGTTGGGTTTCACTGTCAAACAAACACCAATTATCTGGTGTGTCAACAATGGCACTAGGTTTCTTACCCTAAATCCAGTGTTTCATGCTAGAAAGAAATACATCGAAGTTGACGTTCATTTCATACGAGATAAAATCGAAAAAGAAGAATTAGATGTGAGATATGTCAACACTAAAAATCAGTTAGCAGATTTACTTACAAAACCTCTCACAGCAGTTTGTTCGTCGAAGCTCATCTCCAAGCTTAACGTCGATGTTCATCCCCGTTTTCACTTGACAGGGAATGTTAGAATGATGGATCAGGACCTCAATCCAAGTCCAGTCTGCAATACTGATAAGTCCACTAAAGATCCCAAGCCCATTCATTTGAGGATGGGTAAATCCTCATCTACAGCTCACAATATCAAACCTGCACATGTACACCAGACAATTAACTCAAGCGATAACTGCCTTCCAGCTGTAGCTATTGACAAAACATCGTGCTGTCATCGTTGAGACCATTAGATCATAACAAATTGTATTCAATGGTTATATTAGAATCATTTGTTGTATATATACATTACTTATTTAATAAGACAAACATCGAGAATATTACATAAACGATTTCTTACGGTTTTTCAGCAGCTAGCATTGCCTAGCAAATTTCGTCCATCGCGTTGCACGTCCCAGTGGTGACGTTGTGGACTCCCTCAATCCAGAGGGACACTTGGCTAAAAAAGGCCGAACACGTAAACGGGAAGACGATCCCCAGCCATCCAAGCTCTCCTACGGTGCGGCAGTGACAACGGTTGCAGTTGAGGAAGCAGCAACTGCGTCCGAAGCGTGGCCGGAGGACGAACCAGTAGCCATTGAAGATGGCGACATCAGGCCATCATCAGGTGGCAACATACTGTTTTCCCAAAATCTGAAAGCTAAGTTAGATCAACAATGGAACCAAACTGTCGTGGTGAAGCTGCTGGGGAGAAGGGTGGGCTACCGTGTTTTGAGTAACCTGCTTCGCAGCCTTTGGCAACCGAGAGGCCCCATAAAAATCGTGGATATGGACCATGATTTTTTCCTAGTGAAATTCCTCGAGGAAGACGACTACTTTAACGTGCTCACGAACGACCCTTGGGTGATCTTCGGCCAGGCTCTTTCAGTCCAAAGGTGGATCCCCTCTTTCCATCCAGTGAGTGCTAAGCTAACTCACGCAGTGGTTTGGGTTCGAATCCCAAATATGCCAATAGCTCGTTATCACCCCAAAATTCTCACTGCTTTTGGAAACCTTGTGGGTAGCACAGTGAAGCTTGATGAGGCAACAATGCAATCAACGAGGGAAATATACCCATCTTGCAGTGGAGGTCGACCTCAACGTCCCTCTAAAATCAAGTGTAGACCTGGACGGGGAGACCTTGATGATCGTCTATAAAGGGCTTCCCCCCATATGCCCTTCGTGTGGGATGGTTGGGTACGATCTTAGCAGCTGTCTGAAGAGCCAAAAAGAAGCCAGCGTTAGTCAGTCTCCGATGACAGGTGAAAGAGACGGTGAGACAAACCAGAGGAGTAGGGCTGGTGCGGCTAAGGAGAGGCCACAGGATGGGGCAGCTAACGGTCATGGTGGTTGGACACAAATCCAAAGGAAGACTTCACGTCGAGAGCTGACAAGACATGGAATGACAGGGGGTGGCAAGCAGAGGACAGTGGCAGCAACGGGAGGCTCAAGGTTTCAGGTGTTGTCATACCATGAGCAGTTCGGTGAGGAAGGCCTCCAACGTCCAGTACAATCTAGTCCCTTTATTTTCTCTGGTGTCGGACAACGTCACAATCTGTCATATCTAGTTAGTACAGGTAAGAGCAAAGCCTAAGGAGAGGCTTCAGCTTCCGCAGGGCAGTCCATGAATCTAAGGCCCAGTTCAAAAGGAAAAGCGATAGTTATTACACAGTCGTCTAGGCGGGACTGAGTCCTAGCCAGTGGGGGTACGGATAATGCATTGACTCTAGTCCAAATAGTTAATCTTAAACCCTCGGCCACAGATAAGAATTTAGCACTTGAAATCATATCTTATATGGAAATAGTCTGTGATAGCCATATTATCACGGATCAGGTGTTGGTTGCCGAGGACCGACCCCATCTTATGGAGGGCGTCAAGGAACCCCGGGAGGAGATCAGGTCAGGGGACGAAATACCGGTTATCCCGTCTTCGGAACCTCCCGATTTAGCAGAGGGTTCGAATGGACAGGTCGCGATACCTACACCCAGTCAGGACACGGAGATGGTTTTGCATGTTCAAGAAGGGGTGCAACGGGAGGACCAAGACGGAGGTATCATAGACACTCCGGTGTAGGGTCGTTTTAATCGAATTCTTTTATGTCGATATTATTATGGAATTGACAAGGAGCAGGCGGGTTCGCATTTCAGGTCATACTGAGGAATTATATGAATATTTACAAGCCAGGTATTATGGTTTTGATGGAAACTAGAATTAATGGCACACGGTCTAATGACGTTATACGTTCTTTAGGCTTTGATTATTCATTCAGGGTAGAGGGAGTAGGATTTTCAGGAGGTCTTTGGCTCCTTTAGAAGGAGGACTTTGATATCTCGATAACCATCACACACTGACAGTTTATTCATACCATAGTTAAGGCCGGACTTAATACTTTCGACCTTACTGTAGTTTATGCCAATCTGCAAGTGTCCTCGCAACACATGCTTTGGCCAATCTTAACTTAGATAGGCTACTCTACTCATAGACCCTGGCTCGTGGGTTGGGACTTTAATGCTAAACTGGAAATCTCGGATAAACGGGAGGGAGCTACTTCCACTCAAGTCGTGAATAAAAGGTTCAAGGAGTGGGTCCACAGGTATGGCCTACACGATTTAGGATTTGTGGGCTCTAAATTTACCTGGCGTAGAGGAATGTTTCAAGCTCGGCTGGAACGAGTGTTTGGCTCGTCAGCTTGGCTGCAAGAGTTTCCTTTTACGGCAAACCATCATCTACCCTTTCTTGGCTCGGACCATCGGCCTATGTTGGTGCAATTTTCTAGATCCCAGCCAAGACCACCAAGAGCAGCGCCTTTCTGCTTCCAAAATGCTTAGGTCACACATTTAGGCTTCAACAATGTGGTCACCGAGCATTGGCTTCCATCAGGGGAGACGATGAGTAAATCGTTGGCCCTTTTGTCTACCCAATTGCGGAACTGGAACACCCAAGTTTTTGGCAATATCTTTCTCCAAAAAAAATGACTTTTAGCTAGGTTGGTAGGAATCCAACGAACCATGACGGATGATAACTTGGACTCACTCTCAGCGTTAGAGGAACGGCTGAGCGGTGAGTTGCTGCAAGTCTTATGCGAGGAGGAACTGTATTGGCATCAAAAAGCCCAGTGTTATTGGATATCGAAGGGTGATCATAATACAAAATATTATCACACTATCGCCCTATCTAAAAGAAAGAAGTTGAGGGTTGTCAGATTAACCGACTCGACTGGGACCATTATTACTAATCCGGAGAAAATTAGCCTATCAGTCAGGGATTTCTTTATTCAGCTTTACACTAATGATGATGGGCCTACCTCGCAGTTTCCAATCTCAGGAGCCTTCTCGGCGTTGATAGTGGTACAAGTTCAAGGGCTCGATCTTCCTGTCCATACATATGAAATTAAGCACGCGGTCTTTGTTATGAATCCCAGCAAAACCCCTGGCGTGGATGGGTTTAATGCGCTATTCTTCCAGCATCAGTGGGGGAGAGTAGGGCCAGTAGTGGTGGATTTTATCCAACAAGTTTTCACGCTGGAACGTTGGGAAGAGGATTTGAATCAGGCCCTACTGGTCCTAATTCCCAAAATCCCTTCCCCGACTCAGCTTTCTCAATTTCGTCCTATTAGTCTTTGTACTGTCCTCTACAAGATTATCTCTAAAATCATCGTGAACCGTCTGGAAATGCACATGGATCATCTCGTAGGGCCGACACAATGTAGTTTCATTCCTGGCAGGCGTATCACAGATAATATTATCATCGCACAAGAGGTTATTCACTTTATACAGAAAAAGACAAAAAAGACGGGCTTCATGGCCATGAAAGTGGACTTAGAAAAAGCTTATGACCGTCTTCGCTGGAATTTTATTCAAGATACTTTATTAGATATCGGGCTTTTAGATAACTTAATTCGGCTCATTATGAAGTGTGTCATGACGGTTTCCATACAAGTCGCCTAGCAAGGAACCGTCTTAGAAACTTTTAGACCCTCTAAGGGTATTAGGCAGGGTGATCCACTCTCGTTGTATCTCTTTGTGCTATGCATAGAGAGGCTTGGACACCTTATTATGAAGGAGGTGGAGGCCGGGACAATCAAGCTGAGTCATACGGGGCCTCCGATCTCTCACCTTTTCTTTGCAGATGATTTTGTTCTTTTTACTGAAACAAGATGGTCCGTACTCTGGAATCCTTTTACGTCATATCTGGTCAACAAATTAGTCGAGCCAAAACTCAGATCTATTTCTCTAAGAATGTTTCTAGCGACACTGTGAGACGTCTGAGCCAAGTCTTACAGTTAACTTGAACAAATAATCTTGGCAGGTATTTAGGTGTTCCTTTGGTACATGAGCGCATAACAAGACGTACATATCAACACATTTTTGATAATGCTCAACGGAAACTTGCTGGGTGGCGCGCAAGATTGCTGTCTCTAGCGGGGCGAGTCACCTTCACCCAATCGGTTATTTCCTCGCTTCCTATCTTTACAATGCAAACAGTTCGTCTTTCGCTTCAACTGTCTGACGACTTGGAGAAGATCATGTGGGATTTTATTTGGGGATCTACGCACAACCAATGAAAAATGCATCTTGTTAATTGAGACTCCGTCTGCCAGCCCAAAGTTGCAGGGGGTCTGGGTATTAGACGCATCCGCTCCACGAATGATGCCTTACTGGCTAAGTTAGGTTGGGAGTTACTTACTAAGCCTACATCCCTCTGGGTACAAATTTTACAAGCTAAATATCGCTTTGACACATATCCAATACCACGTATGATCGGTAGGGCAAGAGCGTCAGTAATTTGGAGGGGATATCGATAACCTGGCAAGTTGTGCCGCAAGGGTGCAAATGGAATCTGGGCAATGGTAGGTGTATTTTCTTTTGGCTGGATAACTGGGTTCCAGGATGGGGGCCCTTAATCCTAGTGGCAACCTATCCAATTCCTGACAGTCTACTTCACGCTACGATCGTGGATTTTATCGATGAAGGGGGTTATTGGCTCTGGCATGTGTTCCAACACTACCTTCCTTCTACGGTTTGTGTGGAGCTTACGACTATCTGTTCTATTGTTGAGTATAGAGGGGAAGACAGGCTTACGTGGGAGTTGACTAACCATGGGAGGTTCACAGTGGCGTCTGCGTATGACTTAATTGAAGGTCGCCCTGCAGACCTCAATCACAGGCTTTGCGAGGCTATATGGAAGTGGGTAGGATCTCAGCGGATCAGGTCGTTTCTTTGGCTTCTAGCTAAAGGGAAACTTACGACAAATCAGCAGCGAGTAGCTCATCATATCGCCATAGATAACGGATGCCATGCACGTGGACAAGAAGAGTCTTCCGTACACGCGGTAAGGGATTGTCCGAGAGTGAGAGCTCTTTGGAGTAAATTTCCAGAGGTGGTCGGTATAGGCTTCTTCCTTCAGAACGGGGCGACGTGGATGCTGTCTAATCTTCGGAGGCCCGCTACAGTTCAGCTAGTAGCATGGCCCACAATCTTTGGAGTTGCATACTGGTTTCCTTGGAAATGGGGGAACTGCAGCATTTTTTAGAATGGATTTGAATGGCCGGCAGAGGATCCCCGGATCAATATGGAATATGTAGACTGGATCACACGTGCTAGAGCCATGGAAAAATGTGTCTTTCCGACTCAGGGATTACCAGTGGGCAGTTTCGTGGGCTAGGTTAAACCGGAGGTAGGGTGGGTGAAGGTCAATTCAGATAGAGCAGTACAACAAGGGTCCAATAAGGCTACCGTCGGGGGTTTAATTATAGACTGTCAGGGAAAGTAGTGTGGCGGGTTTCAGCAGAATATAGGACGGGGTTCACCTTTAACTGCCAAACTCTGAGGAGTTTATTCAGGACTTTAGTTAGCCTGGGAAATGGGCTATCGACGAGTTGTTGTTGAAACCGACTCCTTTGAGGTCATTAATATCCTCCCGTCTTCCCATATAATTCTGACTGAGGACAATTTTTTGGTGACAGGTATCAAAGGTCTCTTCAACCAAGCATGGGAGGTCTAACTTCAGCATACCTATCGTGAAGGGAACCAGTGCGCTGACAACCTGGCAGTTATAGCTTTTTTTTTTTTGAGCCCAGGTCTGCATTTTCTACAGGAGCCTTCGATGGGGGTCCTGGAGCTACTGCACCGAGGTGCACAAGGAGAGCTGTATTCTAGAGCTTTGAGTTAATTTTGTGTATTTTACTTCCTTTGTAATTAACAAAACGATGGTACTGGGCCGAGTTGGCCCGAATTTTTTTAATGGTTTAATTCTGGTATAAGGTTGCGTACTATTAAACTGGGTGTGATGATGATGATAATGAATTCTGGCATAAGATTCATAGTTGAGTTTAAGCCCAAGTTTGAGTTTAATCGAACTCCAATTATTTTATTTTAAATTTAGCCTAACTTTGAGTTTAATCGAACCCAACTATTTTATTTTAAATTTAATTTTAAAAGTAACACCGAATATATTTAATATATTCGAGTTCCAAGCTAAGCCCAATTCAAAATTTAAGAAAAACTTGAGCCTACCTCGAATTTCAACCCAAACTAAGTTCTGAGTTCAATCCCTTGATCTTTTGAATAATAAAATTTTATTAAATTAAAAAATAATTCAAAAAGACCACTTATCCAAATTTCTATAGTAAAATTTTAAAAACAAGACCGGAAATAAGAAGTTTAGGATTTAAAATGATCAACTGGTATTATATCGTCATAAAACAGGTTAAAGATTTAAATAATTTGAAAAATGATTAACGACTTTCTCGAAAGATTTAAAGTTTAACTTTAAAAAGAAAATTTTTAAATAAAAATTAATTGATTTATTTTCATTGGTCAATTTAAAGATTTTATTTAACAATCTTCTTTTTCAATTATTTTTTAAAATCTTCAATTTTATAATAATTTAATAAAAAAGATAATCTTTAATAAAAAATGATAATCTACTACACAATTTCATCCCCACAATTTCGGAGTCATCAAGTTAAGATCATATTAAGATTGTCATCTGTGAAGCAAGTCCACTATCCTAAATTTTTGGAACTCCGCATCTTTTGGAACTAACTATGGATTTCCTTTGATCAAGGAAGGTTTGACCATACGATATCGAATGAATACAAAGGAAGGTTTGACCATACGATATCGAATGAATACGGGTATCAATGACACTAGTTTAGTTTGAATAGGTTCAAATTTTTTTCTAATTGAACCGATTTGATGCTCTTGAGTTTTAGCTTGATATGACCTAAAATTGGATCAATTTTAATTAATCCATTGACTTTAAATCTGTATGAAACTCAAACTACTAAAAAATAGGTTTAATTGATGATTCAGTACTTAATATTTCGGTTTAATTTATTTTAATAATTCTTGTTGTTAAAAATCGATTAATTTATTAATTAATCGATAAGTTTTCATAAAGTAATAAATTTTTATAAATTAAAATAAATCAACTAATTTTTATTTAATGTTTTGGTTTGATTTATTTTAATAATTCTTGTTGTTAAAAACCGATCAATTTATTAATTAATCGATCAGTTTTCATAAACTAATAAATTTTTATAAATTAAAATAAATCAACTAATTTTTATTTAATATTTTGGTTTGATTTATTTTAATATCCCTTTTATTAAAAACCAATTAGTTTATTAATTAATCGATCGATTTTTATAAACTAATAAACTTTTGTAAATTAAAATAAATCAACTAATTTTTATTTAATAATATCTTTTAAATAAAATTTCAAATTATTTCATAAGGACATTATCATTCAATCATATTTTTAATTTTTAATTTTATTTAATCGTTAACTGATTTTATGATACTCTAACATCGGTTCAATATTTTAAATCTTAAATTTTATTTAAATAATTTAATTTTCGATCTAATTTTTAAAATATTAGTTAAATTTCGAACCTGAAACCTATCAAATTCAGGCTGCATAGTTCATATATCATTCATAGAATACATACCTTAAAGAAATAACATGTATCCCTGCAAGTAAAAAGCTGTAATATGGATCTCAATCATCAATCAACAAGCAGTGAAAAAGAATGACAAAAAATGGTGGATCTCCCATTTGAACCAAGTTACAATTCTTTGTGGAGTTCGAACAGCTGAATCTCTACCAACAA
Organism: Erythroxylum mucronatum; assembly: GCA_027563825.1. Classification (NCBI taxonomy): domain Eukaryota; kingdom Viridiplantae; phylum Streptophyta; class Magnoliopsida; order Malpighiales; family Erythroxylaceae; genus Erythroxylum; species Erythroxylum mucronatum. The sequence goes on along the minus strand of JAOSBP010000007.1, from coordinate 22,339,814 downwards.
AGATTCAAGTACCTGATGCGCAGAAAAGAATATGTATCCAACCAGCAAAACAAAAAATGTTTAGCAGGAAATGAAAACTGCAGCAAAAATTGCCATTAGCATAGCCAAAACTAGCTTGAAACGGCGGCGGAAGTCGGACACCGCGACGGAGGAGAAGTGACCGTCCCTGACAACAAGAAAAAATGTATTAGCCTCTACGAGGATGACCAAAGACACCTACATGCAAAAGAGACCAAGAGTGTCAGATACATACTTCTGCAAGTATCTAAGAGCTCCACAATATCTGACATTATCAGGAGGACTCTTCTCGGTATAGCCGGTCTCCTCAGGATTGATGATTTTCATGTATGTTTCTTGTCCGAGATACCATCTGTCTAAGTTCTCAATCCTAAGATTCCACACACCAACATTATCAAGAGACACGTAAACTGCTGTCCATGCCCCAGGGTAAACCTGGATTTGAGAAACAGAAACACAAAGGTCTTTTATGGCATAAAAAATCAAGCATTTTATGTAATGTAATCCACAGCTCTAGGAGTAACTTCGTGACTGTGTCATATACAATTCTCTATAGGAAGGATAATCAACAAGTAGAGATGGCGAATCAATCCAGTCTGACTCGACTTGGATGAATCACCAAGTTTGAAAAATGAAAAAAAAAAAAAGAAATAGATACCTCTACAGTGCTGCGAGAAATAGCATCCCACTTGTTATATTGTCCTCTTTCAGCTTCCGTCCAAATTCCCCAGTCCATTCTGGTTTCCAGTCAAATCATTCTTTTATTTTCTGCCTTTCCAAACAGAATCAACAAGAAAATGAAGAAACAAAAACTTTCTTTTCTTACCCAACCACGAAAAAGGAGTAGCCATCCATGTGAAAGCTCTGAATTCTGGTGTCACTGTTCTGCAATACAACTTCTATGAACCCTTTATATGTAGCATTGATCAAAGACGTGCTCATCTTAGCAGGCCATTTACGTGGTTGATTAGGAAAATCAAGCTTGTAATCCCCCTTCAGTTTATGAATATCTGCGAGCCTAATCGGTGTATCAGGGTTCACAAACGATAGTCCATTAAGTACTGCACGTCGTTTCCCGTTTATTGTTACCGGCGGCGAGCTCCTTATAACATATGTATCAGTCACGTTGATTGAACCGTAGTGAAAAGAGCCCTGAGGGTTTGGTCTAGCTCCACTTGCAGAAGTATTTTGCCTGACAGCATACCAAGGGCTTAGCAGAACAACATTTATTATAAATCATGCTGATGCAGAATTCAAGAAGATCCAATAGTAAGGGATTTTCCTTAATTAGCAGAAACGTTGTTCTAAAAGAAAGTAGTCTTTACAGCTAACTTAATAGTGAGAAGGTGAGTCTCCTTTGTCAGCATAAAATTACAGGTTTAAGTAATAGAATCAGTCTCGATTGTGTATATTACGACCGTTACCTGATAGATTTTGGCTGGTTCATTGCTGCCCACCGGTTATAGATATCTGGCGGTGCATCAGGCAAAGGACCAGTTGCTGTTCGTCTGGAATTGGAATAGTGCAAGATGGCAACTCCTGTAACTCTTTTCCAAAGTGATTCATTCACGAATCGAGCGCTTGCCACGATATAGTAATCAGAAGTTGCATTCTGATCCATAGTAACCAGAAACGAATAAGATTGACCCACATGAATGTCAAAGCTGGTATAGTTTTGTTGTACAGTGTAATGTCCCTCGGTTTCCACAAGAAGCAGATTATGACCTTGAATCCTGAAATTTAAACTTGTTGATGTACCAACATTATGAACTCGGATACGGTAGGTCTTCCCTGCAAAGAAAAGGAATTGTTTGCAATTTCGAATAGTCCAACCGAGTAAACCGTATCGAAAATTCGCGACAGGATCTCATCTCGCTTACCTGGATTGACATTGATGGTCTCATACTTAATGCCGTCAGGAACAAAAGCTTTGTCGTACCTATATGGTCCCTTTCCATTAATCAAAACTCCGTCTGGCATTCCAAGCTCCTTCCCAGATTCAAGGTCACTCATCAAATCCTTAAACAAGATTCAATCATCGCCAGAATTTACTTTTCTTAAGTCATGCAAAAGGCATTAGAAAGCTTGAAATGAAATGTCATCAAAACACTAACCAAACGACTTCGAGTGTACCAATCACCAATCGTAATCACAATATCACCATCCGGTTTTGCAAAAGGGATTGGAATAACTATCCGGTTATTAATGATTAAAGGACCAAATCCTCCAGACGCCCTTTGAAGATTAAGGGATGGACCATAGAAAAAGCTTCCAATCTGATCTTTCACTTGGAAACTGTACGTGAAGTTCCGTTTTGGAGGAATAGGACAACTCGTTCCTTGAACACCATCCATCCATGAGTTACGTCTCATTTCGATCCCAGGCCTGTCAAAATCTCGGAAACCAATCAGTCAAGCTGAGACAACATCTCTGAAAAGAATCAAAAAAGCAAACAAAAAGAGGACACACCCACCAAGTCATGAGAAAATCTTCATTGAGTTCATTGTGCAAATTAATCAAAACATTGAAATTGGTAGTGACATTAATAACAGGTCCAGGAAACTTCCCACCTACAGCTATAACCTGCAACCCAGAAATTTTAGGGAAACAGCAAAAAAACCTGAGACCACCTCATCACAACATTAAAAATGAGGATAGAACCTGCTGGGGTACGCCGAGAGGAGAGACAGTGAGGTAAGAGACTTTAAGTTCATAGTACACGGTCGGGTCATCCGCAAAAGAGAGGTATGAGAGTAGAGCAATATGGACCAAAACGGACAGCGAAAGCCGAAGAATCGTCATGTTTTACAGTAACCAGATATGGAGAGCCAAGCAAATTCTCAATGCAGTGACACTTTACGAACGATTACATAGTTCTTCTGATCGCAGAGATACAAACACATACATACGAGAATAATAGAAGATAAAGCGGCTGTTGTTTAAGTGTACGTTCGTCGTAGGTTTAGGTAAGAACAGATAGAACAAGAAAGCCTGAAAGCGACGCCTTAAGCATTTCTTTTCCCTAAATTCTTGGAGCTTGATTAGAACAAACCGGTTACATGCTAAACAGATTCATTAGTCCCTGCTGTGATTGTCAACATCAATTCAATCTATCAGAGTATGTGTAGAACTCCATTGGATTAGTGTAATAGTGTATTATTATTATTAATAATAAAAAAAGGAAGCAAATCATGAAGAAGATCTCTGATTAAGAAGATCAAGACGATTTATCTCAACTCACGACCACAACAAACTCTAAGAAAATCCAGGAATATCATAAATTTGTGTGTGTGTGGGTGTTGAATTAAAATATAGATTAATTATTATATTAAAAATTACTCAAGTAAAATAATTAATTATATTTTTATTCCATTGTTGCAATGTTAATTAATTGTAAAATTCAGTCTTTAAATTATATTCTATAAATATATGCAAAATAAGTTTTTTTTTTCTGTTTTCCACGAGGTGTCTTAGGAAGGTCTCAATTATGTGAAGACATCTTTAAGTCATCCTTACCCAGATTAATCCCCACTCGAACGAGATAAGTCCCTTTTAATGTTAAGAGCGAGCTTTAGAGCAACTACTGATGTTACTCCTTTATGACTAAAAGATTTCAGGTTCGAATGATAGAAACAACTTCTTTGTAAAATACAAAGAGAATGTGTATAATTGATATCTCTTCTCTAACCCTCACAAAGCAGAAAGTCTTGTGTATTGAAGTTGTTATTGTTGTTGTTGTTAATACCCATCAACCATCGAATGTTAATCTATGTTTTAATTACTTGTAAACTTAAAATTAAAACTCAATTAATCTGTTTAAATCAAGTAAACTCATAATTTATATAATAATATTAAGTCGAATTTGATTAAAAAAAAGTTTAAAATCCACTTTAATTAACATTCTTAATTTTTTCGAGCTAAAATTTTACAATCGAGCCTGTTTATTTAAGTTTATTCAAATTTGATAAAACTTGAATCTAACCTTTAAGTAATTAGATCCGATATATATTATCATTTCTAATTATAAAGTTCGATACTTTATTAGTGCCATCATATTATTACTTTATTAGTGCCATCTTTACTATAAGATTTGTCCCAATTACTTTTTTTTTTTCAATGGAGTTCGATGAAATGAGCTTTTTGGAGAGTGTAATTACTAAAAATTTACTCTCCTGCCACTTCCGTGAAAGAGTAATTTGCAGATAAAAGGAGGATCTAGTTATAATTTAGAAATATTCAATTTGTATTTCGGTATTAATTGTAGTGTAATGAATAATGACTGAAACCATCTTGATCAATCAAGTCGTTGTAGTATAGTGGTGAGTATTCCCGCCTGTCACGCGGGTGACCCGGGTTCGATCCCCGGCAACGGCGAATAACTTTTTGTGTGTTTACCTTCTCAGTCCCTTGCCGGGAAAGACACTCAATCGCATTTTCCCGATGATTCCAATACCAAACTTGCCATCAACACCTACTTTAACGTCAATGCTCCTCCGTCCTTTTCTTCCGTCTCTTGCCTCCCACAAACACCAAAACTCGCAAATAACACCACCACAGATGGCTTCTAAACCATCTAAAGATGTTTCCCTCTCCGCCACAAGGTCTCGGAGCAATCTCATAACCACCACCAAAGTCCATGTAATGGCATTAGATGGAATTGTCAACGTCAACTCTTTGTTCACATTTGCACTCTTTCTTGGCCTCACATGGTATCCCATCTCCGCCACCCTCGTCACCGACGCTTCTTGCGTCGCTGCTCGTCCAGCCGTCGAAGAGAACCTCGTGGTTTTCCATGTCTACTCCTTTAGCTGCTTCTTGTTTTCAAGTCTGATCGCATTGGCCATCAAAGAAGCAATCAAGATCATTGGAAAAGATCATAACTTTGAGCGACTGGGTGTGTCTACAGCTCATATCAACTTGGTGGCGTTAAGAGTAGGGACTCTGTTTTCTGGGTTCGGTTCGGTTTTCGGTTGCGGGTTCTTGATGATGGCTCTAGTGGACTTGGTGCAGATAAAGTTGGGAACTTTGGCTTGTGGCGATCCCTATACTTTAGCTGCTGTTGCTCCTCTGGTGATTTTGGTACCTTCGGCTTTGTTTATCTTCGTCTTTCTTGTTCTTTATGCATTTACTCGTTAGCTAAAACTCATATTTCTCTAAGTTAATGTATGTTTATAGTTTGATAAATTAAGAATTGAAATGTTAAATCCATTTGGTTGCTGTGTTTTATCTGTAAATGCTTACGAAGAAAGGTTTCATTTGTGGTGGAGAGACAGGTATTTGTTCAGTTTTTCATATTCTTAACATCAGTCTTCTTCACGTGTTATCGCTTGCCATTTTGACTGGTTCGATGAGAACTAGTGGGTTAGGTAGTAGTAAAGTAATGCAATTTGCAATTTTTATATTTCTGATTGTATTGAAAATGGTTCATTTTGTCCCCTTTTTTAATGATATGATATTGAAAATGGCAGTAGAGTAGCTTCAAATTTGTTCCACCACATAAACTTAATCTGTGAAGTCAACACTTGATGTAGGAGCTTAATGACAAGTTCCCGATTTTTATGTTTAATCCAAATTGAAGATTTGTATGCCTTTTGATTCAAGTTGATGCCATTCTGGAACTTAAATATGAGTGATGGAGGTGATTAGAATAGAACAGATTCTTAATGCTGTTTCCCATCTGTTCATTGTTTCAATGATTTTGTCTCTGGGAAAGAGATAGGATATGGTCTTGAATTCATTATTTGGATGGCTAGGGATCAAGTTGTTGTTTTCAGTTTCCGTTGTTTCTGCTTCATCATTTCCGTCTTATCTGCATTCTCCTTTGTTTCGTTCCTCTTCTGGTGTCGCTGCTCTGGCCCTTGCTATTCCAGAAGCCAAATGACATTTCATAATCAGAACCATCCTCATCCTATTGATCTCCTTTCTTTTCCATCCGCCTGGAATCAACTCTTGTTTTCTTCGGAACTGCCGCGAAATCTCCTTAAAATTGCGGTTTTTGTCAAGAAATGGCCTCATCAATCTTTGGCCGGTGGACTAGAGCGGCATGCTTTGACCCTTCATCTTGCTCTTGCCAAAAGAGGGCATGAGCTTCACATTTTCACCTCCTCTCTCCCCAACATGTCTTTCCCAAGGCATCAAACTAGCAACTTATACTTTCACCTCTCAAAGCGGACAGCCGCTGGTTATCTGGACCAGTCTTTAGTCTGGAAACAATTTGAAGCTCAAAACTCAACTGGGAAACATTTTGATGTGATCCACACTGAGAGTGTTAGTCTCCTGCATACCCGATCCCACAACTTGAGCAACTTAGCTGTTACTTGGCATGGTATTGCATATGAAACCATTCATAGTGATATCATTGAAGAGCTTCTGCGGAATCCAAAACAACCACAAGCATATGCACTGAGTGAAAGAGTGATTAAGGTTGTGGAAGAGGTCAAGTTCTTCCCGGACTACATGCACCATGTTGCTACGAGTGATCATGCTGGAGATGTCTTGAAAAGAGTATACATGATCCCAGAAGAAAGAGTTCATGTTATTCTGAATGGTGTGGATGAGGAAGTTTTCAAGCCAGATTCTGTCAAGGGCATAGAATTTAATCAGAAGTTTGGAATCCCGCGAAGATCGTTGATTTTCGGTATGGCAGGGAGGTTGGTGAAGGATAAAGGTCATCCATTAATGTTTGAAGCATTGAAGCAGATGCTCACTGAAAATTCCACATTTCGTGACGATGTTGTTATCCTGATTGCTGGTAATGGACCTTGGAGTGAAAGGTACAGAGATCTTGGAACTAATGCAATTGTTCTGGGATCGTTAGAACAATCTCAGTTGGCTAGGTTCTACAATGCCATAGACATTTTCGTGAACCCGACACTACGAGCTCAGGGATTGGATCATACTCTGTTGGAGGCTATGCTTTCTGGCAAACCTATAATGGCCACAAGAGTTGCAAGCATCACAGGGTCTGTTCTTGCTGAGGTTGATATGGGTTACATCTTTTCACCAACCATGGTTTCTCTAAAGAATGCACTCTACAGGGCATGGGAAGATGGCAGAGAAATTATGGAGAAGAAGGGGGAAGTTGCCAGGATAAGAGGATTGCAATTGTTCACTGCAACCAAAATGGCATTGGCTTATGAGAAGCTATTTCTCTGCATTTCCAGAGAAGGAAATGAAATGGAAGATCCTTGTCAGCACCAACAACTTAGTGTTAAGAGCTAAATCTGACAGCCAATTTTCTCCAAGTTGTGTTCGATCTGGTAACTGGAAAACAGTTTCTGAGTAACAGGAAACAGTGTAGAAATCGCAGGGGTTCATTCCAGGGATTGAGGGATTGAAACGTATAGCCAAGTTCAACTTTTAAATTACCCTCACATGAAGCAGAAGAACTGCAAATGTAAAACGTTTTTGCTTGGAGTTGAAGAAATAGTAAAAGGTGTCATTATTTTCACGAAAGACTTCAAAATTTTTAATATAAAAGTTGTTTCTGATTTTAATGGCTATAGATGATCATCTACCTTTAAAGTCAACGTCATCAACCATGTAATGATCTTTGGTCGAAGTTAAATGATTTTTAATGACAGTAGCTCAGATGTCAATATCAGTGATATCATCAGGAGCTTGTGTCCAAAAACATGAAATAAAAATGAAGCATTTCTCTATTAAACCAGAAAGAATTAACAAATAGTAGGGAACTATATTATCTCCAAAGAACCAAAACTGGAATTGAATAATCAATATACTTGGACAATACGAGCATCACAGGAAAGTAATCAGAAAGACATTTACAATTAAGACAAGAAGCTTTGAGCAGAGTAAGGTCGCTCGGTAGGGGAAGGATCCTGATGTGACTGCCTCAATGTGTTCCTGTGCAAGTCTGCTTCAAAGCTGCTTGGTCTAATTCCTATAGAACTAAAAAACATAGAGATATATGCTTTCCTGTTGTATAGTATATCAAAGATTATGCCTTTTTCTGTTTTATTCTTGGCACATGTTATAAGCCACTTGACTTCTTCCACATTACCAGGGAGTTCAGGAACTCCATAACCTGAAATGGAAAAGGTACAAGTAACAAAATAATGTCACACTATTGTTAATGGAGAAGAAGATTACAAGCAGTAGAACACCTGATTTCTTCAAAGCATTACTGTTAATCACACTGTACCTCTGACGGGTCTCGGAGGGAATAATATGCATTGCTTTCCTTCGGTGCAGACGACACTATGATGCCATAACCACATTTCCTCTCCCTCAAAACCTGTTTAGAGAGATCCTAAGGTCAGTGAATTGTACAAACAAAGAAAATTATAGTTACAAGAACTGATCAGAACAATATGTAGCTAAAGAAATGACTATTTCTCGCCTTGAAAGCATCTTCATCTGTCCGGTCATCTCCCACATAAATTGGAAGAACATCGTCAGAATCACTGAGTCCTGAAACAATTTTTATTTCATAAGTGGCTCAGAAACTGAAAAAAGATCTTTGAATCAATAAGTAATCAAAGACCTTAAAGACAAAAGGTTCACGAACCTAGTGATTCAAGTACAAATAGCACAGCTTTTCCTTTGTCCCAGTCAATCATCGGCCGGACCTCTAAAACCTAAACTTTGTCAACCAAATAAAAATTAGACAAACAGAAAATTACAGAAAATAGAATAGATTGAGAACGGTCATGATAGATACGAAAATTACCTTCCTCCCAGGTGTCAACCTCAGCCGTGGGAACTCTTTTATAACATCATGAACACGCTGTGCAACTGTCATCCAACTCTAAACATAGAAGAAAGGTGCAACAATATCATCAAGCTTGAAATTGATCATTCAAGTTACTAACTTGAATGAAATGAAATAGTATAGTACCTTCTCATCTACATTACGGTAATGCACGGAGAGGCAGAACTTGTTGTTTTCGACTTTAGCTCCTTCAATGTCCTTGGTACATTCAACAAGGGAATCGTAGACCTGCTCAGATGAATTTAACAAAATGCTCAATAACAAAGGGGAACAAAGAAAGAGAACAGGTTGATGTTATTGCTTTGTACAAGAATACATACCTCTTCAATCATTGGTAAAAATTCACTAGCAGGTTGGAACAGAGTAACTTCCTTGCCCTGTTTGTAGCATAAGTAGGTTAAAACAAACTAAATAAATCATGAGGTGGAGATAGATTATCAACTTGCAGAGGGCTTGTTAGAAAGTTACCTGCTTATCAGTAGACCTGATGGAATTTGAATGAGCAACACAGGGAGATTTTGTAACGGGTCCTATGATGTCCATCCCATGGCTACCGGCATAGTAGAGTTCTGTTAATCCTACGAACTCATAAACCTGGATCACCAAAATCCACAAATGACATATAATCAGATGAAACAATAAAAATCTTAACTACCAACACAAACAAACCGTCTTGGAATGTTTTACTGTTTTACAAGACAATCCTTTCGATTACCTTGTCACGGCTTCTCCCGCTAATTATTGCTGTTGGAAAATATTTTGCCACCTTTTTAACAGCCAAACGCATCTGCAATGAAATTAGAGGATATCTCGGTGATTATTCATGTACAGGACAATTTAAAAGAAGATTAACTAAAAACTTCTAAGCAATCAAGAAGTTCTTCTTACATTATTAGACATGAAAGCACAATCAGGGTCATCAACAATTGGTGAAAGTGTACCATCATAATCCAGGAATAGGGCAATTCTCTTTCCTTTGGCAAAGTTTGTGATTTTCTCAAAAGAAGTAAGAGCAGATGGGTATTTATGCTGCAAGAAGGAAGAAAAACAGGTCAGAAAGATCACCATCAGACTTATTTGTTAGAGATAAATAACAAATTGTTCTTAGGACCAGACAATTACCAGCCAGGAGCGATAAGCAAAATCTGCATCAGCTAAAGGAAGCTCATTCTGTATGTCCTTGTTTATCTTCTTACGAGGAGGAGAAGATGACATCATGGCATCCAGCCAACCACTGGAACGGATATCATCAAGCACTCCAGTTTTTTTCCTTGGTATAGTTAATAATAAATTTGATGAGAAAGCTGCTCCTCTGGGTGAGTATTGCAACAGACTGTTATGAACTCCCAGTGTTGACTGATTCGTGAGAACAGGAGCAGTGTGATTTGATTTAAGGTCCATTGGATCTAAATTTATATGAACACGTATGATGTCTGAACTAAGGAGATGTTAACAGCAGACAACTTTCCAAATGAAGAATAATTGTAGGTTTTTTGTATTGATATCTAAGATTTCTCTTCAGCCAACTCGTTTATCGAAGAAGAACCACCTTTCAAAGTTTTCTTGTCACAGCTGCTTTGTGAGCAGTCCTTCAAGAACGGTGCTCCTAAACACTGGTTGGTATATGATGTGATCCGTAAGAATATGATGAAATAAAGAAATGAATAATCTTCTACTAGCAGAATAATTTGTTATTACCTATATGCTCTCATATCTGCACTGACTATGTGTATATCTAGACAACAGACTATAATTTCAGAATTCCTTGTGAATCTACAATCTTCTGCAAGAATTAAAAAACAGGTGAGTAAGGTAAGCACAATAAGATCAAGCACTAAAAACAGATTTATACACAATGTCTAACCAAAAAGATTGTGGTAGTCTAAGTAAACAACAAGAATATCCTCAAAGCAGTGTACAATTAACAAAAACAAAGATCTAGAGAATGTGGCTCTGTTTTGCCATTTCCATACTGCCTACATGAGATGTAAATTATAGAAATGGATAGTGATGCAGGTGCTAAATATAATATAATTATAGACTTTTTTTTTGTGATCTCTCTCACTCTTAGCTTTTTCTTCTGTTCAGTCTCATTCCCACCAAAGTATATTAGTTACTGCTGAAAAGGAAAAATCATTATCAACTGTTCACTCCCTTCACTTTCTCATGCCAGAAGCAGCAAGCAATAGAACTAGGGAATCTTTCAAAAAAGAAAACAATAGAACTAGGGAGCAGAATCGGTATAAACTCCTGAAATTAAAGCTGAAAAATGCAAAAATACTAAATGTCCAAAAAAATCAGTTATATTGATTGGGGATGCATCAACAAATCCATGTCCGTGTCAGCAGATTGATAAGGACTGTTGTAATTCACAAAGATTTCAAAACAGTCCAAATTGAAGGGAAACCAAACATGCATTAATTAAGAAGTGGAAAATCTAAACTTAATTAAGGTAATAATTATTTTAATGCTCCATTGAATTTTGGTTGCAAGGAAAAGAAAACTAGGACCCTACAGGGCATTATCATCATCAGCCAAAAAACATAGATTTATATGCAACTGCAACAAAAACATATGATGAAACAAGTATAGCCGTCTACCATCTTAGAGACCAAAAAGCAGACGAAAAGAAGAAGAAACAACAATAAAGAAATCACTAATCAGAAAAAAAAAATTGTATGTTTAAAGGACAAGTGGAATCACTATGGTGATGGTAAAAAGAGGACACTAAACACATTAAACCATACATCGGTTTTCTTAGTAAAAAACAGAAAGTTAAAACAGCAAAATAAAATTGATCAGATGCATGATTTAGGAATCAAGGAACAGTCTTTTCGTGAAGATATCTGGAAAAGAAAGTTTTAGTCATTGGGGTAGTTGCAGACAATAAAATACTCTCGCAACCTCACACAGTGGAGGGTCTCAATTATCACATGCAACTATCTATGGGGGACCCAACACTAAACGAAGATTCAGACATTTCATAGATCGTTTAAATGAAAATGAACTAACAACACACAGATACATACAGATACAGACATCTCATTCTCCTATACCATCACAACTTGTAATGTAATTTGACCACTAACAGCGAAAGCAACATGGTAGAACACGAACACGGGTACATTTTCTCATGCTTACATAGTTTTGTTAAAGCCTTGATACCGTATATGACCCAACTGAATAGACGAACTGGTAAGAAATTTAACTACGGTCAAGATTCTAGATACCGACTATAATGTTTTGGTTTAAAGAAAATTCGCAACTTTGACAAAGAAAACACCACCATATTTTCAATGTCTTGAAAAGTATACGCTTGTTTTACTCTAAAATATTTTGACATCTCTAATCAGTCCATTTTACTTTATTTATTTAAGGACTCGAGGAAAGAATCTAAGATAAAAACAAAAGCCATATCACATCATTGGTTAATCAAGAGGAAGCAAATCAGAATCAAAGTCGAAACCCCAAATATCGGTTTTATGGGGCTGGGAAAAAAAACTGAAAGAAGAAAACAAAACTGAACTGACCCGTGATGTAACAATCGCAGCCAGCCAAAAAAAACGCATCTCAAAACAAGAACCAGAAAATCAGATATAACCCAATGTAACATAGAAACCAAACAAAGCGCGGAGCATTTGAGAGCCAAAAACGCGATCTTTCAAGAAGATTATATTTTTCTAGCATTCACCTAACGTCCAAGTTCAATCCAAAAACCTTCAGAGAAATCACAACACGAAGCAAAATGCAGGTAGACCCTTCAAAAACAACGCGAAAATTGAGAGTTTGCCATAGAAAGGAACCTAATTCAACTCTTCCTACGTTATTCCAGCTATTTCTTCAGCCGACAAATATATACATGCACGAACGAATGGCACAGCATCACAAAGAAGAAGAAAAGAAAAATACCCAAAAGAAAACCCTAGAAATCGCAGAGAACGAGGGACGAGAGTCAAGCGCTAAAGATTTTGTTATGCGAAACCGCAAAACTACAGAGAGACGACACAAAGAAGAAGTAGAAGAAGAAGAGGAAACGCTTATAATAGAGAGCTGGTATTTATAGAAGGAGTTTGTTTTCGGTTTTTAGGTGAATCAAAGAGCGCGTGCTAATTACTCGCCGTGCGTTGCACGCTCCAATCAATTTCACCCCCGCGTTTTTGATTCGTTAATAACTGAAAAGAATCATCTTTTATTGATTTTGATTTGATTCTTCTAAATTTGGGGAATTATAACAATAAAAACGGCCGAGATTTACGCGGGGCCCAGAGATGGACACCTGGAGGCCGACGAGAAGCTCGTGCTGACACCTGTGATCGGTTGCATGACGTGGCGTTAGCATGTGGGACCCGCGACAGCACGCGTCGTCGATTTAGGGGAACAGGATAACAGCTGGGAGATCGTCGGTTAGGTCCCCACGTGGCAGGAAATGGAATGGGGTGGGTCCCGACAGGTACGGCTACTAAATGAGAGCCACACGATGAGTGGGGTCGTCCAGTGTTAGGGGACACTTTAATAGAGGCCATTCATGGATCCGACGTGGCAGGGCATGGCCCTCGACGGAGACAGAAGCTGAAACATTTGTCTGGAAAGCTCCTTCCCAACTCCTTCCGAAAACGACAAGTTGTTTTGGGAACTTGAAACCTTGAGGTGTTTCGAGTTAAAATGTAATAACATGAATTTTAACTATAATTTTAGTCGAATTTTATTTATTCATTTCGTATTAATTATCTAATTATGTGACCCAATTTAAATAATTAATTATATTAAAATCTTATTTTAAAATATTAATAATTTAAATTTATACTAAACTCAAATCAATTTCATTATCTAATTTTATTTTAGATTGTAATTTAAATAAAGTATAAACAAAAAGAAATTGATTTAAATTTATATAAATTTAAAGATATCATCTTTAATTTAAAATATTAAAGTATAAAATTATGTCCTTTTATTATATAAAAATCTTTTAATTAATTTTACTTTAATGTGACACAACTCAGTTTAATTATAAATTTTCAATAAAATAACCTAAACTTAAATTTTACAAAGTTCCAATGTTATGGTATGGTCCAAATGTAACATTAAATGTCATGTCTCAATTTTGAATGCATGAATGTGGAAGGTAAACGGGAGTTGGTGGAGAGAGGGGGTTAGTTAATGTCGAGGACGAGACGGTCAAAGACGGTGAGTATAGAAAAACAAAGCAAAACGGTCAAAGATGGTTATAGTGTCGAGGAATATTTAAGTGTTTGGAAGATATTTGACACGAGAAGGTTTAGCTCAATATAAATTTAAATATTTGAATTTAATTAAGTTGGAAATAATACATGTTAAGTGACTATTTCATTATAATAGCTTAAGCTGTTGTGTGAGGCCAACTTAATTAGTTTTATATATTCACTAACACATCCTCTTAAGTGAAAACCCTTTAGGCTTGAAACTTGCACAGGGTCACTCTACCTTGTGCTAAATAATAGGTGGGTGGTAGGATTTGAACTCATGACCACTTGGTCACAAAGGCTCTGATATCATATTAAATGATCGTTTCATCACAGTAACTTAAACTATTGTGTGAGGCCAACTTAATTGGTTTTATATATTCACTAACACACTCCCTCAAGTGAAAGCTATTTGGGCTTGAAACTTGCACAGGGTCACTCTACCTTGTGTTGAATAATAGGTGGATGGTAGGATTTAAACTCACGACCACTTGATCACAAAGGCTCTGATATCATATTAAGTGACTGTTTCACCACAATAACTTAATCTGTTGTGTGAGGCAACTTAATTGGTTTTATATATTCACTAACACACCCCCTTAAGTGAAAACCCTTTGGGCTTAAAACTTGCACAGGATCACTCTACCTTGTGCTAAATAATAGGTGGGTGGTAGGAATTGAACTCATGACCACTTGGTCACAAAGGCTCTAATATCATATTAAATGACCGTTTCATCACAATAGCTTAAGCTGTTGTGTGAGGTCAACTTAATTGGTTTTATATATTCACTAACACACACCATCAAGTGAAAGTCCTTTGGACTTGAAACTTACACAGGGTCACTCTACCTTGTGCTGAATAATAAGTAGGTGGTAGGATTTGAACTCACGACCACTTGATCACAAGGGCTCTGATATCATATTGAGTAACCGTTTCATCACAACAGCTTAAGCTGTTGTGTGAGGTCAACTTAATTAGTTTTATATATTCATTAACAAATACAACAACAACAATTTAACAAGAGTCTTATTGATACACAAAATTTAAAAAGATCAAATATTACGTAACTTTATCCTTAATTAAGTTAGTTAATACTTTTATTAAATGATATTATTTTAACTATCATATTATTCGGGTTCTAATTTAATTGAATTCATCATAATTAAATTCAAATTATTTACTTTAAACGTAACAAAATTTAAAATAATTTTTAATTATAAATAACTTAAAATTAAGATTGAGTCAAGTCAATGTGTTCGGTACACCAAAATGTTTCATTTTGGGGAAATCTAAGAAAGGTCATAATGTAATTTTCGTGACTAGAACATGTAATTTTATAATTACAGAGAAGCAACTTTATCACTTGATCCGATTCACCTTCAAAAAATAGGATTAAGTAAAAAATGATATTATATTTCACTTAATTATTTCCCATATTCCATTCACATTTCACACTATTTTTTTTCCAGAAGTACTAAGCACAAGTAAGGCTTTCTTTGTCCGGTGGAATTTAACAAGTGTTGAAATTTCCTCTCGAACACGCTTACGACTTCACGGAAGTTTCGAAGAAAAATGGAATCCAACCATTTCTCAGGGAAAATGGTGCCACAGAAAGTGAGCATATTCGGGAAAATCCCTCTCGAGTAGGATTGACAAATTAATCTCACACGGATTTAAAATTAACGGTTCAATTCCGAATTAATTGAGTTTTAAAATAAATTTGAAATAAAAAGAGTTTATACAAAGTACAACTTAAACCTCTAATGTCCTTACAATTTGCTTGGTTTAAAGGTTAGAATAGATAAGAAGTAAAATAATTATTTTTAAGAATAAAAAAGATAAAGAATATAAAATAATAAGTGTTATTTTATTTGATTTAATTTTCTATGCTAACTTTTGGTATGAAAATATAAACTTAGAATAATAAAGGAATAACTAACAAAAAGATCAAAATATCCTTATCTTTATCCTTATACTTATTTATTTTATTTATTTATTTATTATTATTATTATTAATTTTTACTTATTACTAATTTTTATTATTTATATTTATTTTGTTTTTATTAAATTCCTTATTATTATTAATTATTTTATTATTATTATTAAATTCCTTATTATTATTAATTTTATTATTCTTATTATTATTAATTTTATTATTATTAATTTTCTACTTACTATTATTCTTATTAATTTTATTTATTATTACTAATTATTAAATTCCTTTATTATTATTATTATTATTATTATTATTAATTTTCTTCTTATTATTGTTAATTTTATTATTCTTATTATTTATTATTTATTATTATTATTATTAATTTTCTACTTACTATTACTCTTATTAATATTAATTTTATTATTTATTATTATTTATTAATTTTCTTATTATTATTAATTTTCTTCTTATTATTTTTTTATTATTCTTATTAGTTTTTGGTTAGGTCGGTCGTGCTAGGCCCGGGCCCAGGCTTAAAATGGCATGTGGGCCGATCGGCTCATTCATAGACAATGACCTAAACCTAGCAGGAATTTCTTATATAAAGTATTACCTTACCATGCAATAGGTACGACTGGAGAACCCTCGTATTTTCTTTATTCCTAGCCACCAAAACCCTCACAAAAAGACTAACTTGAGCGTCGGAGGAACCTACCGGCAGCCAACCCCCAGTGTGCCTTATTGTTTTGCAG
The DNA here is from genome assembly GCA_027563825.1 of Erythroxylum mucronatum. Classification (NCBI taxonomy): domain Eukaryota; kingdom Viridiplantae; phylum Streptophyta; class Magnoliopsida; order Malpighiales; family Erythroxylaceae; genus Erythroxylum; species Erythroxylum mucronatum. The sequence goes on along the minus strand of JAOSBP010000007.1, from coordinate 22,323,154 downwards.
G
>JAOSBP010000007.1:22304744-22318141 GCA_027563825.1 Erythroxylum mucronatum | reverse complement strand
AGAAAGGGTGGGCCTTATATTTTTTTTTTGGAATTTTAAGAGAATATATTAAGAAATAAAACGAAGTATGTACAAAGAACCACCCACAAGGGAAAGAAACTTAGAAAGTATCACAAAAGGAAACAAACGCCAATGCCCTCAGCCAGACGCCCAGACAACAGCAATCCCACCCTCTACACACACCAACGCCTACGCCTTATATTGCATTAAAGAACGATGAATTATTGAATTAAAATTTAAAGGTTGTTTAATTTAACTTGAAATGATTTGCAAGAATGTAAATAAGTCGAGCTGGGATAAGTCGGCTCGTAGCCCGACTCGATAACGAGTTGATCGGCTATTGGCCCGATTTATGACCCGATGGGCCACGATGGGGTCGGCAATTTATTTTAATAACTATTGTTGTTAAAAATTGATTAATTTATAAATTAATCGGTTCATTTTCGTAAATTAATAAATTATTATGTACCAAAATAAATCAATTATTTTCATTTAATAATTTTTTTTAATTAAATTTTAAAAATTCCGATAAGGGACAACCTTTTTTAATCATATTTTAAATTATTTAATTTTGTTTAATCTTTAACTGATTCTATAAATATCTAATACTGGTTAAACCTTAAACTTTTTACCTTAATTTCGACTTTTCCTTTAAAACATTGTCGTTTTTGTCAAAACACTTGCACAAAAATAACAACATACTTTAAAATTTAAATACATATCATGTGTTATTTATGTGAAAAAAAGTTAGAAATTTTAATAAAAAGAGATTTGAGGTCATTTTATAAAATATGATTTTTTAAATATTAAAGTTTGTCTGAAATAAATCAAATGACATGATATATTTATCCCGGGTGAGTTGATAGGGGACTCTCTCGGCTTAAGTGAGGTCAAGGGTTCGACCTGCTTTCATGTATGCAGCCGTTTAAAACTTGGGGTCAGAGCTTTGCCTTCCGCAAGGGACCTACCTAGCTTAAGCAAAGATTAGTTTAGGTGTGAATGGCTTAAAGGTACCTTCCCATAGTTGGGACTCTCCTAAAACATCTCATAAGAAACCAAAAAAAAAGATATATTTATTTATCTTTATTGAAAAATGGTTGGTCCTTTAGAAAATGGAGTTATTTTGTTTGTTAAAACTCAATTATTAAAGGCCCATTCTAGAAGCCCATCTGTAAATGGTTGGAATAAATTGATCCATGGGCTTTGAATATTAGGGCCTAATATGACATTTTAATAATAACATGACTCCAAATTATTTAAATTAATTTACAAATAATGAGATGTTATAAATGTGTTAAATTTTCAAATTAATTTTTAGATCGTTATCTCTCATTTCTTTTTTTTTTAATTTTCACTTGATATAAGTCATTTTTTAAGAATTTTCATTTGATATAAATAAATTATTTGCCGAGACAATCAAATTATATAATTTTGTCTAAGATTGATAATGGACCGGATAAGGCTCAGGTCAGGCTAGCATAAGTTCGGTCCAAAAATAATTAATCGGTTAAACTTGGTCTAAAATCCAAATGAACTTATCAATATCTTATTTTTATCTTAAATTCTAAAAACAATATTATTTTAGTATATCATTTTACTTAAACTTTGTCATTTACTTTTGATAAATTCAAATCGGGTCGGGCCAAACCAGACCGAGCCCGAATGCAAACTCTAGTCCGGTCAACTTAAACTAAATCTATTGACTTCAAGTCAAAACTCGAACTCAAATTCATCCAAGTTTATTCCAAGGTTGCAAATGTTAGTTATTATATGAATTTCATCAAAGCCGATCCAGTCATTAGTAAAGTGGAAGCTGATTTAGTCAACCGATGTTCATGAAGGGACTATGATAACAAACAAGGAACACTGGCATAATTGGATTAGTCAGAGAACACAATCATCCAGAGATGGTAAAGACAAGTTGTAAAACACAAACAAGAAGAAGAACTCAAATACATGGCAAGACAAAGTTTAAGGCGCAGAGTGGATGCAAAGGTCTAGTTCTTAAGGATCAGAGAAATTTAAGAAGCTAAGATGTCTCAGATACCGGGATAACCAGATCGGAAGGCCGTCTGTTGCCATTGCCGCAACTCACAAGCATGCTTCAAATGTTCCATTCTCTTCATTATCAAGCATTTGGACAACCTGTGCCACACCTTCTGCAATTTCCTTCCGAATCACACCATCGGGCATATCGAATGTTCGTCTCCTGATGGAAAGAGTTTTACCTGGAGGCTGAGGGTCTATTACATCCAGCATTGCTTCCAACTCATCCACCATTGATCTCTTTGCAGCTCTAACCAAAATATCAGCTCCCTAGAAAAATCAAACATTGAACACATTAAGAAACAAAACTAGAATCATGGATTTTCTACCTAAACAAACAAAAACTAGTAAGTTCCAATCATACAACAAGTCCAATGCTTCATTCTTCTTCCAAGTTTCCTCTTTCATCTCAATTTTCGAGCTAAGAACGTTGATTCCATTTCTTGTTGAGCAGAACTGATCAAGTGTGGTTCTCCAAGAGGCGGTTAATGATAAAATGGGACACGTTTCGGGTTAGTGAACTTTGATAATTGTAGACCATGTCTTATAAATCATAATATGCACACAATCACCACCAAAATGATGCTAATAATGAATTTGATTTCAAGCTATTAGAACATGGACTAATGAAGTTGAGCCTCTCTGTTGTTTAAATAGTCATTTGATAGAACTCAAGCTATTAGAACAAGGGCTAAGGAAGTTGAGATGTTCATCACGAAAATGGGGTTACCTCAATAGCATCAACGGTAAGGAGCAGGACAATGATCCTTTCGGAGAATCGTTGGCGCTCTTCTGCATCCCGAGCCACCTGGCGGCGGTAAGAGAAGTTGTTAAAGGAAGCTCTGATCTCCTTCAGCTTGCTTTTGGCAATAGCCAACTCCCTAAGAGCACGCAGAGCCTTTGATCTTCGAATCAAATAAGCCCTGAAGCTCATTTGGATCAACAATGCCGCATCTTGCACAGACAATTCCTTCAGCTTTCCCTTACTAGCTCTTGCCACTCTTAGTCTTTTCCCAAAAGCCTTAAAACCCCATAACCAAACACAACCACACAGATATACATTAATCAATTGTCGTTTTCAGAGTACCTAAATCATTCATTTCCCAACAAAACAGACAAAAGGGTTGTCCAAAGATCAAGTCTTTTCTAATGTTTCCAATGCAGTCAAAATAGAAAACAAGGAAAAGAACAACCAAAAAAAAACGGAGTCTTTTTGTCATAATGTGCTAGTTCAACATGAATCTTGAGCTGGGCCTGATTTTAACTAGCCATACCTGTCTTAAAACTAGAGCTCCATGATCGTTGGGCTCTTTAATCTCCACCAAACGCGCGCCACTCTCAGCTTTCTTCTCCTTCTCCCCTGATGATCCGCTACTCTCAGCTTTCATCTCTTTCTTGCTCTTCTTCTCCTTTTTCTCTGATGATCCACTACTCCCACCCGCATGGCCAGTCGATGCTTCGATCGTGTACTTCCGTGAGATTGCATCTTCTCCCTTTATCTCAGCCGTCCATTTGTACTTCTTCTCAGTTCCCGCCTTCATCTCTTTCTTTCCATCCTTGATATCCGCCGTCCACTTGTACTTCCTCTCCACCGGCCCGTGAACCTCCGCCGTCACTGTGTACTTACGGTCACCGACTTTCGTCTTGGGTCTGACCAGATAATCAAACTTTGACTCCAGAGCGCTGACTCGATCACACAAGCTCTGTAACCACAAGTCGTTGTGAATCCTCCGGGGCGAGTAAAACGACGTCGTTCGACCAATGTGAATCAGATCCGTCACCTTTTCGTCTAGTAGTGAAAAGGGGTTAGGGTTTAGCAGGTCAAGAGCATAACTGAAGTCCTCTGCTGCTGCTTCTTCTTCGTCCCAAAACGACGGGAAAGACAGCGTTTTGGGAGTGAAAAAGGAAGCTTCTTTTACAAACAGAGAGCTTGCGAAATCGGGCTCATAGATCTCCATTCTTCCGAATCTACTCATAGCTGATGCGAGTCGGAACACTGAATCAGAACGAGTTAGGGTTTTGGACGATTTGAGATCATCGGCCAGTAGCTGTCATCGATTAAAAGGAAGCCTCCAAGAAGAAGACAAACTTGTGAGTGACCCGAGGACAAGATTGACGTGTAGGGTAAAATGGGAAATTGAAGCTGTGAGATTCGGTGGAGTTGGAATTGGTGGATAAGATATAAAATAACCGTGAGACTGTTTCGCCGCGTAATGAGGATTGAAAGGACGAAAATAGCCTTGGTTTCTTGTGAAAATTACGGGGACATGAGAATCTGACAGTGTGATTACAAAGTGATGCCGAGCATGTGGCTTTTCGTGATGTGTGTCCTCTGACAGAACCGCCCACCGCATGATCCACGGGTTTGGGCTTGGCTGAGCCCAATTAAGAAAAAGTGTTTTTTAATAGAAAACAATTTTGATTTTAAAAATTCATAATTATTACTCCAATTTTTTATTAAATAAGCGATTAATTATATTAGATTTGCTCTTTTGATTTTTTTAAATATCATTTTATTTTTTAATAATATTTAATTATCATATTAGTCTACTTTATCAATTTTTTGCTCAATCTATAATTTTAAAATGATGTAATATTATAATAATATAACATATAAAAAATAATGATCAGAGTTGTCTACTAACTAAATAATATCATATTTAAAATATAAGGGTGAAATGAAAAAAAGCTAACCTTTTATACACAAATTTAAAAGAAATTAATAAGTCTTAATTTGGATGAAATATTGGTGGCTATTCATGATCATTTTTATTAAATAAAAATTATTTTATTAAGAATTTATTTTATATTATTTATAGTAAGAGTAATTATAAATAACTACTACTAATAATCCACTAAAAAATATTTTCTTATATATATTAATTATATATATTTCAGTTGGCCTATCTTTATATAATATTTTACAATGTTTTAAAAATCGAACCAGAAGTTAACAAGCAAAACAGAAGTTTAAGGTTTAAAAGGTTCAACCGATATTAGACTGTTATAAGATTGAATAAAATAAAAAATTTTGAAATATGTTTTCCTATTGAAAAATTTAAAGTTTAATTAAAAAATTAATTGATTTATTTTAATTTATATAAATTTATTAATTTAAAAAATTAACCGAATAATTAATAAATTAATCAATTTTTAACAACAAAATTTATTAAAATAAATTGAATCGAAAAATTTAAAATTGAAGTAATTAAATTCACGTAATTAGTTGAGTTAGGAATGACTTGCGATTAAAGTAAGACGATATATTGCAAAATATTCCACTAATTCCTTAAGCTAAGTTGGGACAGGACACACAGAATGTTCGATACAAGTAAAACAATCACACATTCTAACCATTACAAGTCCCATGAACACTATGCCAATAACTACCCCACAACTTATAGCCCCACAGACCTTCCTTACGCCAACTTCTTTTTCTTCACTCTTCTGATGAACCGCCTTGCCCTCCTTCTCTGGCGGTGTCGGCGGCGGCGGGGGTGGAGGAGCCTTTTCAGCGGGCAGAAGTTCATCAACCACATGGTGTGGCTCGTGAAAGAAAGGAGAACCCAGTTCATCAAAAGAACACGCCTGTGTCTCGCCATCTTCATTGAGACACGACTCGGTGCATGAACACTTGGAAACCATATCATCATCGTCATCATCAAGAGTTGTCCTGAACTCGTCCCAATTGTGGAAAGCAGCTTCAAGCTCTGTGAGTCTCTTGTCAATGTGTTGCAAGTGATGTGGCTTCGCAGGGCTGGAGGCGACTTCGGTGGACAAGAGGGTTCTCAAGAACACGAACCTTTGCTCTATGTCTTGAGAGTCAGGTTGGCGGTCAGCATTGTGATGAGCGAGGTCTAGGAGTTCGGACTGAAGTTCGTCGATTTTGTTCTGCAAGATGGCGAATCTCTTTGTCATGTTTTGGTCCAATGTTTGTCCCCTCCTTGCTTCTGATCTGATACTCTTGGTTTGTGTGGTGGGAGATAATAGGAGTAGTGGGGCTGTGATGTTTCAGTTATAGGACGGTTTGTTTTGTAGTGTTGTGCGAATTGGGACTTGGAAGTTATACATTGACGACGGTTTAGAAATGCAGTTTCAGGCCCTGACCAAAAATGCTGGATAGGGGACGTTCTGATCATTCGGATCATTAATCATTAGACAAAAGGACCTTACTTTACCCTGGATCAGTTTGAACCGGTTCGTCAAACTCGAGTCCAGCCTGAAACCCTAATCATGCAACAAAAATCCCATTTTAAAGGCCAAGTGAGCATCAGAAGCAAAGACATGCGAAAAAGACTGTCCCCAGTTTATAGGGCGTAGAGAACCTAGCGGCAAGCAGTAATTGTTTAGTTAAATTATCCGATTTACAGCTTTAATATTGCTTCAAATCAACATTGAATCGATTAGATTATTACCACTCCCAAATCCTACCAACTCAAGTATAGGACACTAGAAGGACTACTAACTTCTAAATTCAGGTCATGCCATACGCAAAGGAAGCACACTAAGCACTCAAATTCATCAGTACCGATTACGAAGCTCAACTGTGACAGAAATTTGAATAAAACTTTCATTGACTGGTTATTTAACTAGTAATTCGATATGTTAACTTGGTATATGTCAAGAGCTACTCCATGGAGTTTGTAAACATTACTCATAGATATAGACCATACATACTCAGAAGTGGACAGTGCTATTGAATCCCTGGTGATGTGTTGTTGGCGCTTGGATTAAAAACTGGAACGCAGACATCAACTTGTCCATCTATGCATGTGTAGCGACTTTATTCTGGATATGTAAAACGCTTTACTTCTGCCCTTTCCTTCTTTCTGATGTTTATATACAGCTTTGAGGCAAGTGCGTATTTTCTCGAGTAAATAGGAAAAGAAAAAGTGTGAAGGATGATCAGTCTTGGATATCTGAACATACTTCTACTTGCACAGCCACAAGCTTTTAGTACCTGGTATACAAAAGGACAGGTCGATCGTAAAACCATATTAAAGATGAGCCATTTCACAATTGAAGAAGATTGTTCACAGTAACAGTGACGGAATTTGTTTGCTGCAAGTCCTGCAAAAGTAAATGCATTATTTATCGCAACAAATGGAATACAGTAAAAAAAAAAAAACCGGAATTCACTCATATAGCAAGCATGTCTACATAATACTCGTAATAACAAATTCTAGCACAATAATATTTCCTTGATCTTCCTAAGAGAATCCCCAAACTAAATTCCATAAAAATAACCCCCTTCAAAAATAAAAGTTTCACGATAATAATTCTTGAAGTAGAACGAGCCTCTTTCCACTGAACTATAAAAGATAAGAAGGTAGAGCAAGATAAAGTAGAAGCAATATGAGACTATGTTAGCAGCTGGAACTTTTTCAGAAAAAAAAAAACTGGAACTTTTGGACACACCATCATGCATCAAACCAAACTTTACCTCAAGTATCAACTCATCAGGAATGTGAGGCAAAACTTCTCGTACTGTCTCAGCCATGGCTAATATGTTTGCTATGTTGTTATTGGCAGATCGGGAAGCAGTCCTCATACGCAACTCACTAGTCTCAGCAGGGTATCTTCCACCAGTGGGACGCAGATTAGAAGAACCAGATGAAGCATTGTGAGAGGGATTCATCGGCCAAAGGCTCCAAGAGGCATCCTCAAGAGCATTCTGAGTATAAGTTTCTCCCACATTTGCAAGATGCCTCATCATCATCTGAACGCTGCCGAACCCAACTGATCTCATAGGAGTTGAAGGACCAGCACCATCTAAACCCTGGCCTGGCCATGTATGCAGCCAACTTGAATCCAGTCCTGTACTTCTGTAAAACCAAACAGAAATTCAGAATTAAAGCCTTGAGGTTTCAATTATTTATGATCAGGATATTTGTTTCAGCTAGAAGCAGCAAGGATGCTTAGATCTAGACATGCAAGAAACCCCATATTATGCAGATCTTAAGTAAGGAATTAAACCTCCATGGACCGCCTTCCATAGAGGCTGGAGTCTGATTGGGGAATACACCACCAGTTAGGGCAGGATTAATTTGATGATCAAGTCGGTCACTTATTTGATGAGCAAGCTGCTCATCAGTTAAAACTCCTCCAGTAGGAAGATTGCCTTCGGTTTCATGTCTACCCACAAATAGTGGCTTTCGACAAGTGGGGCATGAATAATTATCACTCAAACCCTGATCCAACCTGACATTATTTAGTAATATTCAGCACACATCACACGAGAGATATAACATGAATAAACAACTAAAGAGGAAAGTTTCTAGATATTACCAAGATCTTAAGCATGCAAGATGAAAGAGATGACTGCAGTGCAACTTTTTCGCCCTAGCCATAGGTTCCTAGCATTTGCCCATTTCACTTGACTTCCAAAATTCAAAGGAAAATACAATCAAGAAATGAAAAAAGCATCCATACCCTACAGATGGCACATTCATCATCATATGCCTGTAGCTCTTCCAATGTTGCATCAGGCAGTGCAGCATGAAGAGCACCAAAAGCTCTTCTTAACTTTAAGAATCCTTTTATTCGCTTTATTATAGCACTTAGCAAGGCCTACTCAAGGTAACAAAATCAGAATACACAAGACACAAATAGGTCCAAATAGTTTAGCTTATGGTTTGCCAAAAGTAGGTTCTGATTAAGATGAGTACAGAATAATTACACGGAGATTTAAGAACAGGATCGCATCCATAATATGAAATGCCATGCCATGAAGCCACCAAATATGCACATAATGACCAAGAGCCATCAGCAAAGTTGCCATGTCCAGAGAAAAACCCAAATTGCGAATAAGAATGCCTTTGCATTCTGAGAATGAGCCTGCAGTGGCAGTAAGATCAGAAACATACTAACACCAAATACACAATAAGAGTATGCTAGGCACAATGAACCAGTAGCTCCATTTAACGTGGAAAGAATCGAAGTTGTCATATGCTGGCGTAGGCATCATTTGAGCACCAAGAACATTTGAACAACATAATTGTCTTTTTTTCAGATCAAACCGCAGTTCTCAGTGTGCAACCAATTTGCCAGAAAGGCATGCTATTGGTTTTGGATGGTAGGCCTGAATATGAAACCTTATCATTTCATGTCAAACCATTTTCTTCATGAATAGGCTCACGATTCCACTTTGGTGGAAGGAAGTCGGTTGAATTTAGATAAATCAAATGGCTTAGGCATATATTAAAATTCTTATAGTTGATTACTTACAATGTATATCTCAGAATCTCAAATACCATAAGAAGGGCCATAAACGTTTTATCTGGAGCCAGAAGAAAAGTCTCAATAGCATGGAATAAAAAGTGGTGGGTTCCTCTCCCTCTCCCTTTCCATGGATATAGAATATCCACTTTTAGTTGGAAAAATATTTTGTTTCATGAATAACTTCTAATGTCCAAAGGTAGAGTGCTGATTATCTTTCACTGATAGGTTAGGAATCAGTGTGGTTCTCTCTTTATATCCCACTTTTATAAGTCCCTGTGACAGTTTGCACCCGATTTCAATTATGGCTTTACTTTGTCCAGGAGCATTACAATTAGCATACATGTAGGATCCAATAACCTGAACTTTGCCAGGACTGGGGACAGTTGCAATTAAGCCACATTATACTCAAAAAACACTATATTAACCAACCAATCAGATCTAAGATGATCATGCATTAATCTTTAAGATTCAATAAGACTACCTGCTCTGATTGCATCAAAGATTCTGAACCTTTGGCAATTTGAACTATTCCCAGCTGAATGATAAAGCCATATTTCAAACAATTGAAAACCATGAACCAGCAAGGCCTGCAGAGGAAAATGGCATCTGGGTTGTGAAATGTCATAGAAGAATATTATAAAGAATTATCAACCATTCAAAGATCTAAAATGTGTTTCAAATACATTACTTGCATCGTCTCAAAAGCAACACTTAATGGCTCAAAGAACAACAACAGAACCAAGGTTGAACCCATTCTTCTGTATATATCCAGACACAGTCTTATCCTGTAAGCACAAAAAGTAAATTTTAGCAACATTCTTAAATTCTATTCCACAAAGTAAAATGTTTGCTGTACTTCAGTCAAAGCAACTTATCTAAGAACAGGGAGATAAAGAATAGTAAAACCTATTGCATCCTAATTTGAAACCATGAGAAAAAATAATCTCTTTATTCCCTTTCTTTATTTAAAAGTCATTCCCATACAGACCTAATGCTTCAACGTAGTACATTGTCCATACATTGTCCATACAATTCTGGCCTCCATTTTCTTACTTCAAAATGAAAACGATAATAACTGTATTCAGTCTTCCCTATGATTAATGAAAGCCTCCAACTCAACTATGGAAATTACCGCTCACCCAAACACAAGCACAGAACTTGTTTTGCTTCATCGTGAATTGATCTTTGAATATCTAATCAGGTATCAGATTAACATTCCCATAATAATTTACTAGCATGTAAACACAGCTTAGACCATATCTCTTAAACATAAAATTCATGAAAATGAAGATCGTTCAATTTGGCCCTCATCAAAATTACAGACAAGAGGATTTAATTGTTGCATTTGCAAATGAAAGGTCAGGATGTGACAAAGTACCAATAAACATCAACAGCGAGTACCAACAACAATACCGAATACACACGGAAATAAGTCCATGGCAATGCAGATGGTGATGCATTCAAGCGTTCAAGTCGATCTCTAGCCAATGCTTCAAACATCTGTACGTCATAAAACAAATAATCAAGGAAGTCTTATGGGTAATACTCTTCAAGTAAACAAGCAACATCCATCACAAATATATACCTTTAAAGAGCATAAAACAGTCAACCAGACTACCCATAGGCCTCCATGAATAATTGTAGGTGGAATAACCAGAGGTAGAAATAGGCCCTATTGTACACCATCAACAAACATAAAGCAATTGTAAGACTCATAAATATAGGAAACTAACACATAAGCAAGAATCTGTTTCAGTTATGTTCTTTCCCATTCTTGTTCAAAAACCTGATTCTTAACCACAAATGTAGCATAACAAACTCAGTGACAGACACGAACAAAGTACTACATTATTATTGCTACAAACAAGATTATTCACCTTGTAAATAACATAATTGATAAGTCGTTCCGCTAGTTTTCGAGTTTCAGAAGGATACAAGTCCCCAAAGAAAATAGTCTGCGCATTGAAAATAAAGTCATGACCACCACAACCGAAAATATGAATGATGTGAATCAAGCTCATAAGCAAGAAAGCACTTGTGATATGCAACACCAAGATCTCATCTTTACTCTGATCTAAATAGTTGGATCAGTAAGGTCATGTTATAACCATTATCAATAAACGTGAAGATTCTTCTCAAAGTGAAAAACTCAATAGCAATTTGTGTGGTGATTGAAAGTTTTTCAAAGGTTGGTTAAGCCCAAAAATATTCTTCACCTCATGAATTATGGAATACATTTTATCAGTAGCAGATGTCCTTAAAATTTTTGTCCTAATCCTTAGTATATCTCCATTTTGATTTACAAGCTTAACAGCCACAAAGTCTACCAGAACTGACCAATTATGCATTTCTGATGGGTGTAACCAACTGAGATTGCCTGAATTCAGTATGGACATTACTAGTCTCCACATAAAAATCATTCAAGATTTATGAGCCAAAAGGATGCCATAATGCAAATTTGGAGTGTTATTTGGCAAAAGATTAAACTCACCTTAACACAGACGTTAACTAGAATAAACACATTGAATACACAATTCACTAGCAAGGCAATGGTGCTAAAAGGAACTGACAGCAGCTCAAAATCTCGCTTTCCTTTCTCCAGGTTTATGAAAATGGAAGTCCCTTTTTGCCAAAACCCAGTTCCCAGATTTTCATATGGACTACGTCAACATAGCTCCATCCTCTAAAGTGCAGCTGGTAACAATCCCAAGTGAGCATAAATACCGTTGAAAGCCAACAAAACAAATTATCCGCAACACCAAATTAGAAAACCACGAACACCTGCAAAAACACGGGGAAAAAGAAAGTGATTAGTCATTAATGAAACAAAAGTAAACGACGCCAATCAAATAAGATGAATTTACCCACTTCTATGAGCCAAAACAATAGACAAAAATCGGAATAGGGCACAAGAATCCCCAAAATTCAAACCCTAAATCTAAAGAATAAATTGATGATAACAGAAAGAAGAGTCAACCGCAATGAATATCCAGCTCAATCCAAATCGTTAAAAAGAAACGCAATCCGAATTCGGATTCAAGATCGAGAAACGAAAAACAAAACGAAAAAATTTGCGTGTTCAAGGAATTTGGAACCAAATCATCATATAAGAAGAAAAAGCCAAAAGCCTAATTCGATATAAGAAGAAACTGCCTTCGGTCTCTTGAAGTAATAAGAGATATTCTTGAGATAGAAAAGTAAAAGACGAAGAAAATTGGTGAGAGCGAGAGATGGATTTGGGGGAGTCAGTATCTAAGGGAAATAAATAATATTTTATTAATAATTAATGATTATTTAAAACAATGTTTATTAAATTACTTTTTAAAAAATATTTATATTCAAAATGAATTAAATTAGAATTTAGATGCAAGATAGAAAATTATATTTAAATTTAAATATTTAAGTTAATTAAGAATGAATTCAATCTCAAATCCAATTATCAAAATTATTAAATTTAATAAGTAATGTTTTAAAAATTAAACCAAAAATTAAACCGATAAGACAAAATGTTTAAAATTTAAAAAATTCAATCAATATGAAACAGTCATTAAATTGATTTTAAATTAAATAAAATTAAAATTTTTGAAATTTGATTGATTTATAAAAATTAAATGATTAATTAATAAACTGATCAATTTTTAAAAATAAAAGTTATTAAAGTAAATCGAACCAAAATATTAAAAATCAAACAAAAAAGTGGTCAATCAAAGTTTTTAAGATTGAACCTACCGCACCGATTTAATTTTTTAATCATCGGTAGTAAGTTATAATTTGAATTAATAAAATTGAAAAAAAATAAAATAATTGTATTAATATATTATATGTCACAAATCACTAAATTTAAATATGAAATAGTTCAGACTTAATTTTAAACTACGCTTAGCTAATAACTTCGGTTCTAACTCTGTTCAATTTGATTAGACTTCGACCAAATTTGGGTTTTTTTTTAATTTTCGGTTTGAACTCAAGCCTAACTCAAAGCTCAAAAATTCTAAAAAAGACAATGACGCTTTTTAATTTTAAATAAAACAAATCAGATAGGGTCAAGTCTAATTAAGTAATTAAGGAAAATGTTAATTAAATTTATTTGTTTCAATTTGATTAAGATAAATTAAATTTATGATTTTATT
>JAOSBP010000007.1:22288452-22299391 GCA_027563825.1 Erythroxylum mucronatum | reverse complement strand
GAGACAGACGAATAAAGAGAGAAACGAACAAGTGAAGATTTGCAAAGCAATGACGCACCTAAATCACTCTTAGTCTCAAGGAACAGGTCGTGTGGGCAAATACGAGCCAAGTAGTAGGCACAAACCTCCCTTGAGTCCCAGGCAATTTCCTTGTACCATTTCCTTTCTTTAGCCAAGAAATTACCATCAAAATATTCACCATTTTGACAAATCATCAAAGTCCAAGTAGTAAAAATCAATGGCAACCCTGTTCATTAAGCAATCAACACTTGAATAACAATAAAGAAAAAAAGAAAGAAGAAGATCTAAGTGCCAAAAGAATTAGGGTTTATGGACTGTACCAGCGATCTTGAGTTCGTCCAGCATAGCTCGCTGGATGTCCATTAATGGTTCTGACATCATTGAAGTTTTTAGCCAGTTCTGAATCTCGATAGAAGGGGATTTATGGCTTGGACTTGGAGGAGACGATCTAGGGTTTTTGATATAGCCAAGATTTAAGTAACCATGGCAAGGGAAGACGAGATCATAAGATACGAGCGTAACTTTTGAATTTCTTGTAATTCATCTCTTTGAAATAATATATATAGTGAATGTTTTTTTTGAGGGGTATATAGTGAATGTTTTAAAAATCAAGTTAAAATTTAAATCCATGAGATTTAAGATATACAAAATTTGATTAGAATAAATTTAAATAAAATTAGAAAATTAGAAAATTTTGAATTTTAATTAAAAATTATTAAATTAAAATTAATTTATTTATTTTAGTTTATAAAAAGCTATTAGTTTATAAACTAATCATTTTTAACAACAAAAATTATTAAAATGAATCGAACTAAAAATTAAAAATTAAATGAAAAAAATTGGACAATTTAAGATTTTTACAATTGAATTGGTCAAATTGATTAAATTTTTTAATCAAAAACATTTGCAAAGATTTGAAATTTCAAAAAATTATGGCTAAAATAAAAAAAATGATTGTTGAAAAAAAAATTGAACTTATCATTTTATTGTCAATAAAAAACAAGCTTTTAATTAAATTTTATATCAAGTTATTTTAATAAAATATTACAAAACTTATGTATCTTTTATCAAATATTTAAAACCTATTATTATTTAGAAAAAATCAAATAAAAATTTAAACTTTAATATAAAGTATATATAAACTCTCAGATTTTATTTTTTATGAAATAAACTTATTAAAAATAAATAAATAAACCATTCGTTAAACATAATTTACAAATTTAAGATTTATTTAACAAATGTTAAATTTGAAATGTGAAATGTAATTTATACTGAGGTTTACGAACATAAGTAAATAAATTTTCCTAATTACAAAAGAAATATAATCTAAACTTGACAAAAAGGTATAGATTCAATTTAAAATTAAGGGTTAATTGAAAAAAAATTATTAGTTTGAAATTCAAAAAGAGGAGCTAAAATATTATAACTTTCAAATTTTAAAAAATAGTTAGTTAAATTTTTCGTTAATTTTGGTTACATCAGATTAATATTTTTATCACGTGACTACTACATATTATATTTGTGTTACGTATGAATTTTAAATAAAAAATAACAAACGCTCTAAAGAAATTATATACTTCTTCGTATGCCGACTTCATAATTATTTTAAAGTATTTAATATTTTTTATTCATTAGTAATAAAATTCGTATGTAGTGTAAATATAATATATAGCAATGAGATGAAACTCATTACATCATTCATATTAATGTGTCTGACTATTTTTGCTAAAGTTTGAAAATTAGAATATTTTAAAACTACTTTTTAAATTTCAATTAGTATTACAAAATTTAGGAAAGTTTGGAATTTCTTATAATTCACGTTAATTTCCTAAAATTAATAAGTAAATTTTGATTTGATTGAGATTAGAAATGAAAATGAGTCCGGCAAGGTCAAGCCTACCTAGGCCTAAGCTCGACTCAAGGCCTGATCGGTCCAAGGTAAGCCGAACCTTGATTTAGCTCAACCTGATCAGATTTTTTTAAAATTAAAAAATCGAATAAGATGTCGTTTTATATAATACGACGTTTTTCTTATAGTTACATGGTCTTAGGGCGGGCTTGAATAGCTCTAACTTGAGGTCGTCCTGAGACATCAAAAACTTAAGCTCAAATCTCAGTCAACTCACGCTAGACTCCTTGACCTCATTCCGGACCAAGCTCAGGCCCAATGTTATCCCTAACTCGGATCAGTTTTAAGTCTAAAATGTTTTGGACTTCAAGTCGGTGACTCCACTCAAATCCATTTTGATATTTGATTGTACTCAGTTTCGGGCCCACGACCCCCAACTTAATCATTCCGGGCCCAAATTGGCCCGTTTGATTTTTAAGTATTCAACACTACTGCATTCACAACCTGTGGCCCAGAGTTCTTGGATTAGATACAGAGAAAACCAGTAACACACAAAAAAACCTTCTGGTAAGTGGAGCAAAATAACAATGTCCAACCACATGTAATTGTCTTGTAAGAATTATCCAAAAAACTAGCTTCTGTG
This sequence comes from Erythroxylum mucronatum, assembly GCA_027563825.1. NCBI lineage: Eukaryota > Viridiplantae > Streptophyta > Magnoliopsida > Malpighiales > Erythroxylaceae > Erythroxylum > Erythroxylum mucronatum. The sequence continues at coordinate 22,296,878 of JAOSBP010000007.1, read as the reverse complement.
GTCCTGATTTTTAGTTTCGATGATACGATTACCACTCGCCAAGCTATCCAACTTCCAGCAGAAGCAATGACCAAATCCATTCTGCGAACTCCTCCTCATTAACCACGAACTAAGCTTCTCACTACAAGCAAAACCATGAACGACACAGTCGACAAGCTTGTCATCTTCCTGGCAAAGAGAGACGGTATAGACAAGCTCGTGAAGACATTCCAGTACGTGTCCAAGCTTGTGCACTGGCACGTCGAAGCCACAGACCCTGAACTTGCTCAGCGGTTCAAGAGCTGGGAGGTTGCTTCAGGACTTAGCAGAAAAGCTTTTAGAACTGGCAGGTTTCTCACAGGCTTCAATGCTCTGAGAAGAAGCCCTGGATCCACCCCAGGCTTCAAGTTCTTGGCCGTTCTCGCTAATGCTGGAGAGATGGTGTATTTCTTCTTCGACCACTTTCTTTGGTTATCGAGAATCGGAACTCTTGATGCAAAGCTGGCGAGAAGGATGAGCTTCGTTTCAGCTTTTGGCGAGTCTTTTGGGTACGTGTTTTTCATTATTGCTGATCTTATTATGATCAAGGAGGGATTAGCAGCAGAAAGAAGACTTGTTTCTTCTTCTTCTTCTTCTTCAGAGAAAGATTCCAAGGAAGTGAAACAAAACATAGGCAAGATCAGAGGAGACAGAATCATGAGGTTCATGGCTGTGGCAGCTAATGTGGCAGATTTGATCATAGCACTTGCAGATATTGAACCAAACCCTTTCTGCAATCATACAGTAACTCTTGGTATCAGCGGGTTGGTCTCTGCTTGGGCTGGTTGGTACAGAAACTGGCCCTCCTGAAAGAAGAAGAAGAAGAAGAAGAAGAGACTAATCACCCAGGTCTTGAAAATGGAAGATTTCCTTTGTACCTTGTTGTTGTAGCAATGGCAGTTGATGTTACAGTTGAGCTGAAGTTGAAGAATTTATAAGAAAGAATAGATATCAAATACAAGATTAGGGGTGATCACATTCGTACCATTTTCTTATCCATAAGCTAATTGAACGGGTTAAAAGTGAAAATTTTGAACCGATAATTTTTTGATTTAATTTTTAATTTTTTTTGTCTGATTTAGTTTTTTTTGATTAAAGAATGATTAATTTATTAATTAATCGGTCAATTTTTTTATTTTTTTTTGAATAAGTAAAAGCTTTATTTATCCAAGCAGCAAAACTGCAACACTATAAGCCGTCTAATAACATGACAACCAGAAACAAAAACATCTTAGCCTATATTCCAACTACTACATAATGCAGTAGTAGAGGAATTTACAACAGCAAACTTAGTATCCATAACCTTAATCCTAACTGATTCTTTAATTAGATCAAGAACAGCATGCTCAGCTTTAACTGCATTACAAAATAATCTTACATTTCGCTCACGCCATATCTAATATATGAAGGAGTTCCAAGACAGTCGAAGCAAAACGCTTCGCAAGGTTTTACCTTTTAATTGGTCAATTTTCGTAAACTAATTAATTTTTATAAACCAAAATAAATAAATAAATTTTATTTAATAATCTCTTTTTTAATTAAACTTTAAATTTTTAATAAATAAGAATAATTATTTTTAATTATTTTCAAATTTATTAATTTTTGACTAATTTTATAATAATGTAATACTGATTGAATTTTTAAATATTAAATTTTTTGTCTTTCTTATTTGAAAACATTGTTATATTCTTAATACAAATCATATCTTAATAAGAAGATAAGTGTTATAAATCAAGTCTAATTAGCACCTTAGGTACTTAGCCTACTCCATAAGTAGTAGAATTAATTCTTAAAAGGAAGCAAAATAGTATAAAATGGGAATTTAAAGACAACTTTAAGGGCAGTAATTAGAATTTGACGTGGCGGTCACTTATTGGTACAATGACGTGGTAAAACAAACGTTTGACCGCATAGAATAATCACCGACTACAAGCAGTTGAAGTCGAAGTTGACCTTGCGACACCTCGTTGCGTTCGGAGAAGAGGTTCAGATCGCCACCAAATCAAGATCTCGGCTATTTGAGTTGAAAGTGGTGAGATTTTCTGAGCGATCCAATGGCGGAGGGAAGTGGGTCGCACTCGCGATATGTGAAATTGACTAAAGAGCAAGCCGCTGTTGAGGACATCAAGCCCGGCGAGCTTAATCAGCCCATCGACGTTCCTCAGGTATGTTCCTCTACCATTTCTTTGAGATTTGATTTGGCTTAATTGTTTCAATTTAGCTGAATTTGGAGAATTTGTTTGTTTGTTCTGTTGAAATTTTGGCAGTTGAATGTTCGGAAATGCCACGAATGTGGACAGCCACTGCCCCAAGACTTTGCACCTCCGGCGGATGAACCCTGGACTACCGGAATTTTCGGCTGCGCCGAGGACACTGAAAGTTGTAAGTTTTTATCATTTTTTATTAATTTCAGTTTTTGCTGTTTATTTGTTGTGTCAATTGCATAGAGCTTGTGCCTTGTGGTCTTGATCTCTTGCATCAAAGGCATTGGTCGAATTATCTGAACTTTGGTGCCTTGTATGTGTTGGTAGTTAGAAAATTGAGCTCATTTCTAGGATATGTCCAATTTTGCTGATCCTGAAAGAGGGCAAATTTCAAGTGTCTTGATCATGATGATTTTACTTTAGCTTCTTTGAATAACATCTTCTATCAGAGTTCTATGCAATCGAAAGCTTTCAATTTCTTTTGTACTATTGACATGTCTGTCTCTAGGTTCATAGCCAGTGTTGTGGATGAACCCTGGTGATGGTTACCCTCTTTCATTTCTTCTGCAGGCTGGACAGGGTTGTTTTGCCCTTGTGTTCTATTTGGACGAAATGTGGAGCAGCTTAGAGATGATACACCTTGGACGACACCGTGTATTTGTCATGCCGTTTGCATTGAAGGCGGCCTTGCACTTGCCACAGCAACCGTGGTATTCCCCGGTATTCAACCCAGGGCATTGTTTCTTATTTGTGAGGGTTTACTTTTTGCTTGGTGGATGTGTGGCATATATACCGGTCTTGTTCGGCAATCCTTGCAGCGAAAATATCATCTTAAGGTAACCTGAGAATCTGCTTATGTTACTGCTAATCTATGCTGATACTTTCAAAGGTTGAGGTTTATATTCAACTGGCCAATTGGATATTAATTGCGCTACTGTTTACAACTGCCACCCTCAAACTCTTTAAGTTTTTTATTTAATTTGATCCCTGCTCTAGGGTTAGAATGTTGTTTTTGCTATTTACCTTAATGGAACTATAATTTTTTTCAATTACTAATCACTGATGGCTTGGCATGACTTAGATTTGATAACTTCGAACTTGGTGGTTAAATCAACTTGAAAGGCAACAACAAACTGAATACACTTACTATGGATCACACGTAAATTTGTACTTGTTAAACTAAAAGTAAACAACCAAGAACAAAAGTGAAGCAATGTTTTAGAACCTGACGAATCAACATGGTCTAGAACTGTTCCGAGAAGGGTTTTTCTTCCTAGAAGAAGGTTGGTACTTGATATGTGGAGCTTTCTGCTTACTTGTACATTATTTTTGTGACACAGAACTCGCCGTGTGATCCATGCCTGGTCCACTGCTGTATGCACTGGTGTGCTTTGTGCCAGGAACACAGGGAGATGAAGGGCCGTCTATCGGACAACTTTGCTGTGCCAATGACCATCGTTAATCCTCCCCCGGTTCAAGAGATGAGCTCTGAGAATGAAAATAGGGAGCCCAACCAATCCACCGAAAAGGGTACCAGTTTGGAGATGCAGGCTTTGTGAAATCCTCCATTAGCACAAATTGGAATTCAGAAGCAAAAATGGATACCCAAGAAACTCATTTATCCCCTGTTGATACACTTTTTTCTGGAGAGCTCACATTTTGACTATGTTATTACCTTCATATTTTGGTACAAGCACGTACCATTTATATTTTGGTTTACACACTACGGTATGTGCTGTCATATACTGAACACTCTTTCTTCTGCATTTACCCTTCTGATTCCAAGTGCGTGGAAAGTGGAAACTGAAATTACATGGTCTCTCTCTTTATTTATATTCCAAATCTCTGTTTTCCCTATGCTATGTTATTGAAGAATGCAATGCATATAATGGTTAACTGGTGACTTTATTTAGGTCGAGTGCTCTGACGTATAAAGTCTGTGTCCGTTCAACTCAAAAAAGGCTGAATTAAAGTGTCATCCCATCTGAGTTCGGACTTGGAAGGTGGGCCCGGTTAAGTCCGAACAGATCAATTTTAGTAAAATAATATCATTTTAAGGTGGATTGCTTCGTGATAGTTCGGACGTTTGGCTTGGAGAGTTTGTACAGAACATTGGTTCATGCTCCACATTATCCGCGAAATTTTGGGGAGTCTTTTCAAGCCTCAAGCTAGCGTAGAACCTGGGTTACCGTCATATAGAAGTAGAGTAATAAGGATTTTAGGAGAGCCACACCTTAAAAAGCTAGCTTATGAGGGTAGAGAGCCCAAAGTCTTTATAAATTTCATATCAGTTTTGTATTTAACCAATATGGGATTCAAGTCTCATATCTTGCAATTAGATCAAACCGTAACATTTAGCCTAAAGCTCTTATCAATTCCATATCAGTTTTGTATTTAACCAATATGGGATTCAAGTCTCATACCTTGCAATTAGATCAAACTGTAACATAAAGGTGGATTCGAGGGCAGTAACTAATCTACTTTCATCCCCGACGAAGTGTGTCATGTCTCTTAATCCGTTAGTTTTGGGTTTCAATAAACTGTTTAACCGTAATTGAGTTGTTGTAACTCGACATATCTATAGATAAGGTAAATCAATGTGCTGACTAGCTGGTTAACAATGCAGACCACTTTAATATAGGGGTCACTATTTTTGTGATCCCACCTAGAGGGTGCCTTTCAATCCTATTAGAGGATATACAAGGGGATTGTCGCCCTAAACTTATAATGTAATATGTAGTGTTTTTCTCTTTTTCTCTCCATTATTAGTATCTAAATCTCTGCAGCCTGCAGTCGTACCTGATCAAATCTTTTAGTCACTGTCGTTTTTGGCATCCTAAAGAAAACAGAGAAGCAATAGTCTGACTTGTCATTCTTAAACACAGACAGACAGGACACTTGCCTGGTCAAAGTAACAGTTTAAACATTTTCAAACACCATCTAACAACCCACCGGCAAGCTTCCAGTCTCTGTCCTCCTCTCTCGCTCTCTTGGACTCACTGACTTATTTCAACTTTCATTTCATGGAGAAAAGACCAGAGTCAGAGAATGGAAAGAGGCTTCGATGCAAAAGAGAATTGGTGCACTGTCCTCCCACGCGCATGTTATCGGTGCCACCGGTGATGAAAGCGCCGTTCGGCGAGGCCAAGCTGGCGGCGATAGCCGTTGAGTTGAAAATACTGCTGAGAACAGCAGATATGCCTGGTCCAATGCAGGAGCGTGCGTTCCGGTGCACCAGGTCATTACTCGACGCCAAGCTGGAGAAGAGACCGAACCCTACTCGTATTGCTATGTCTCTCAAGAAGGTACGTAAAATCTTGTGAAATGTTCCAATGCTTTATCAAAGGAAGGAAAAGTTGCAAATTTAGAGATATCCATTTTCGAACAGGATTGAAATCACTGTAAAGTTGTCTTCTTTATCCTAAACTCCTTCATGTCTTTTTTGTTTCAGGAGTTTGATGGTGTTTATGGTCCTGCATGGCACTGCATTGTTGGGAAGAGTTTTGGGTCCTTCGTCTCTCACTCGAGTGGTGGATTTATGTACTTTTCAGTGGACAACCTCTGTTTTCTCATCTTCAAGACAGAGGTCCGACCATTATCTAACACTAATGCTTAACACAAAACTAAACACTAATGCTTAGAAGCAAAACCTTCATTTCTATGCTATTTGAAGTTCTGAGCTTGCTTTTATGCTTATGTAGCTTCATAACGTCCATGAGTGTATCATTCTGAATCAGGGTTTCGATTATGGAAGGGCAAGTCAAGTAAGAATTAAAGAATGAGTCTATAATACCAATATCTTGAGATCCAGAAACGAGACAAAGATGTCTTCTTATAATACCAGTCTTTAATCTAGTTTGATATCTGGGACACTAAGAAGCACGAAAACGGACACGCGACACGCGACACGATACGGACACGGAACGGACATGGGGACACACCAACTTCTAACATTTGGTGGACACGGACACGACATACATATATATATTATAAATTTTAGAATTAAGAAAAAAAATCAAAATTCATAATATGATAAATATTGATTGATGTATTTCAAAACTTCTAATATCTTGATAGTTTATAAATATTTTGTACTTTATAAGCCCCTCTCAAAAAATATAAAGCATATATATGCACTTTTTGTGAGTGTTCATGTCAGACACGTGTCCGACACGGACACGTGCCCGACACGCGGACACAGCTCCATTTTGCCGTGTCCGTGCTTCTTAGCTAGCACATGATACCTTCCTTTGGAAGTCTAAAAACGTGTATTTTGAACGCAATGCTAACAATAAAATAAAAATTTTTAAATAGTTTAGACTAAACCTTATTTAGGTTGAATGATATTAATTGTCACGTTAATTAAATGCCATATTTACATTGACATGATATTATTATTTTTATTATTTTTAATCAAAAAGAGAACTTTACTATCACGTAATTAATTTGGACTTACTTTTTGAAATATGTAATAATAGACTTATTTTTATTAATTTATATTAATCCCTAATTGGATTAATATATTTAAGGTAAAGTCAAACGATGGGTTCTAACCCTTTTATCCATCCCTAATATGAATCACTCCATTAGTGTGATTAAGATCCAAATACAAGTTCCATAGTCACCATCATGGATCCAATTTATCTTTTCATATTAAAAATAAACATGGAATATATACTAAAAATTAAATATCAAATATTAAAACTTACAATCGATTGAAGATAATTCATATTCCTAATCAACTTCCACAAGAAACCATAATGCTTACAAGTCCTTTTTTCCTACAGTAACAAGGATTCCTTAAAAACAAAAATCGCACATTATCCTTTATCACATGTCAAAATCAATAAGTTGCTCTTTGCATTAGAATACACAGGCGCTACATCCATGGTTAGAGGAGTGTGTGCAACCAAAAATTATGATTAGTATGCTTTTTTGCCATCTTCTTTCTATAATACTGACCTGGTTATGGAAGATTGCTTCTGCGATAGTGATGATACTGCCGATATGAGAGACTTGACGTGCACCGATGTAACATCCCGCCCCCTACTAAGGGTTAGAACCCTTAAATTTGGTGCACGTGAGCTAAGAGGCTTCGAAGAGGGTGTGGGGGATTGTATGTCCGTCAATCGGACATGAGACTCCGTTTAACGGACATCTTCGGGTGAATTGGAACAATTTGGATGGCTCATGTTCGTTTAACGGACATGCAGGTCCGTTTAACGGACCTTCTCGGGAGAATTGGGACACTTTCGTTGATTTATGTCCGTCAAACGGACATGCAAGTCCGTTTAACGGACCTTGTCGGATGAATTTGGATTGCTTGGCCAGTCTATGTCCGTTTAACGGACATGTAAGTTCGTTTAACGAACATCCTCAGGGCAACTTTAGTAAATCGCATTTTTGACCGTTTTAAATTTGGTATATATGGGCTTAAGCGAGATTAAGATAAAAATGCATCATATTGGCGTACACATTTATGAATTGGATTATTGCACACATTAAAATCATTGATCATGCACTCAATTGACACGTTTCGGGTATAATTGGTAATACATGTTATTGTTTTGAGAATTGTGAGTTGTTATTGAAAATTGTTTTGGAGCATGAAATTATTAATTTGGCAATTTTGGAGAATTTTAGGAAATTTTTCTGAAATTTTTGGAGATAATTTTTTGGACTAGAAAAAATGTCGAGTGGTAGATCAATTGATAAATGACAGTAGAATTTATTGTCAACTATCATGGGAATATTAAATACAAGACTTGGGGAATTAATGACAAGTGTACTTTATTAGAATTGGGTTTGAATGGATATTTATAAGGCAATGTGTTGGACCCCGTTACCGGAACCCAACTCTCTTGCTTAGAATCATGAAACATGGAACTTGATCATCTTGCCTGGTAGGGTTTATTCCATTAAACCCTAATTAACTGTCATATATATTTTTTGAATTCTTAATCCCTTGAACTCTTAAAGACCTTATAAATTCATTCTCATGCTTGTAACGATTCCAAAATTTACTTACTAAGTCCCATAGTGTGCCCATGCTACCTAACCGTCATGCTTGAACTTATTCCCGCTACGCGTACACCGAATTTGGAAAAAACTTAAAATCTAAAATTCGTTTGGATTCTCTTGTAAATCATAGCCTTATGTCTCTTGTTTAATTTAAGACAAGATTCGCTTCAATCGGAGTTCTAT
>JAOSBP010000007.1:22254817-22271955 GCA_027563825.1 Erythroxylum mucronatum | reverse complement strand
CACATTTCACAAGTTTTAGTGTCAGTATTTGTGTCACAAAAGTGTTGCATAATTGTGACCATTTTTTAAATTAGTCATTATTTTATTAGTGACGGAGGTATTTGTGACGAGAGGTGACGACTTCAAAAATTGGACACTATTAATAATAGTGACAAATATTACTGCTTATAGTGACAACTTTTACTTTCACTAAAAATACAATTTCTTGTAGTGAAAGGTGGCAGACTTGGAAAAGGTTTCAATCAAAGCTATTTACGTAGTGGGTGATGCCAAGTTGTGGTAGAGAATGAGAACCTCCAATGACATCAGTGTGGGGAGACTTCCTATCGACACTTGGGAGAAGATGAAGAAGGAGCTAACGGATCAGTTCCTACCAAACAACACTTCATGGCTCGCGAGGGAAGCTTTGAAGGGGTTGAAGCAAGACGGCTCGGTGAGGGATTATGTGAGGAAGTTAACATCAGTGACGTTGGATATGTAAAATATGTCAGAGGAAGACAAGTTATTCAATTTCATTAGCGGCTTGCAAGGTTGGGTACAAATGGAGCTTTGGAGGCAGAACACGAAGGACCTCTTTAGTGCAATCGCGACAGCAGATGCCTTGGCGGATTTCAAATTGCCACCACCAATTCTACCTAACAGAGAGGGCAAGAAAAATAGTGGAACCTGGGATGGCAAGGAGAAAAGCAAAGAGAAGATGGGAGAATCTTCTCAATATAAGAAGAAGCAATCGAAGGGGAAGGTTGCATGCCTCATCTGTGAGGGACTGCATTATGCTCAAAAATGCCCAAAAAGGAAGAAGGATGAGGAGCAAATGAATTCTATAGTTGCGAAGGACAAAGGAGGGAGCGATGAAGATGATTCGAGGGAAGGAGCTATCAACAACGTAGCCTATTTGAATGTTATAAGCCTCGTGGAGGAGGACCCATATGAAAACAAACTCGACAAAAGAGGAGGTGGCATGTGGGAAAGGTGCCAATGGAAGAGAAGGCTTGCTCTAGTCTTCGATAGTTGGTGAATGAGTCTTTAGTGGGACCGCTCGTGGAGGAGTGCCCACAGATTATTTTGACGAGGGCAATGAATTCTTCTAGTGGAGGTGGTTTGTTAGACCCCTAAGTTCAGACTACGGGATCGTACAAGTGTTGGCGAACCTTGGCCAATACTTGGCACATAGGTTAGCACGAGGAAGGCGTGTTGACGAGGGAACAAGGCGAAATCTTACGAGTTAGCAAGCAAAACCTGAGGAGCTTGCGAAGTACGCGAGGGATACAGGAAGTATCAGCAAAGATCTCGAGAGTAGGCGAGATTCGATACGCATGGGCATGTTACGCTTTGGTGGAAATTTTCGACGAGACGTGAGATTGGGTGCGAGGCTGCACAGAGTTGGCAAACTAAGTCATGTGAGACCTGAGAGTGCACGAGAATGCGCAAAGGCATGCGAGTCCCCACAAGGATGAACAAAGACATACGAGCGTAACAAGGCGCATAAGCACTTAACTTCGGCGAGGCAGGTCGAATGTATGTACAGTATGCGAAATTTTATACTAACTCTGATTGTGACTTGCACTTAGTCATGGAGCGACGAGACTGCACCATGAGTGAGCTTGATCATGAAAGATGGACTTGTCTATAGACGTGCATTGATAGACCTATGTGCGAATAAGCTGTGGTGACTTGGAAAACATATCAGCAGTGACGTGGCAACTATAGATGGTGTGGAATATGATGATGTGGCAGATAAGATCACTATAGATGAACATTAGCTTTAAGAGATAAAGATCATGTGGAATGATTATCTGAAGATAGAGGAGATCTTCATGGATAAAGATAATCATTCCTAGATAGGGTAATATTTTATCTTGTTAATGTGATGTAACTTAATCATATCAGATAGAATCCTAATTAGATGAGGATGTCATCTATTGGTTAGTTTGATGTAATATGATAAGGATAGGATAGGATAAGATTGTGATCTTAGCTAGTAGAGTTCTATTAGGATTCTAACTTTGCCATCTAAAGATGCCTATAAATAACTTATTAGATTTTAAAGCTATTCATTCAATTATTGAATCATTCACTCATTAAGAGAAATCACTCAGAGGAGAGAGCTTTGAGAGATTTATTTTCCCAACAGTAGTAACATTTCTATAAGAACCATCAGGTAGGATTATTGGTTTGGTGTGTCCTGTTGTGAGATTTTCTAATAAGCTAGTTTTCGAGCACATATGCATAGAGGCCCCCGAATCTACTATCCATGAATCACTGTCATATCTTTCGCTACTACAAAATGAACCGTTAGAGGTAGAGGAGTTACCTGCACAGCTGTTGTAAGCTACATGATGTGCTTTAGCGACTTATTTACCTTTGATGATTCGCATAAGTTCCTGCACTTGTTTTACGAATATGGCAACATCCATTTGATTCTCCTATATTCTTGTCCTCCATTAATTAGGCAGTTCAGCGCTGTTGCTCCCGCAAATATACCCTTTCCTTTTTTGCGTTGAAATTCTTTATACCATTCCGATACCCCGTTCAATTTGAAACATGTTTCCCTGAGATGTTTGATTTCATGACAGTAGTTGCACACCTTTTCTTCTTTTTTTACAAAACCTCTTTTGCTTCCACCATCTTTACTCCAATTCTGTCGTTTATCACTTGTTGAACCACTGTGTACAGCAGGAGTTGCTAACAAAGCAATATTCATATTATTCACACCTTTTGACATACTGTTATTGTTCCCCTATTTTTCAACGGTAACAATCATAGAGAAAGCCTTACTAACTGATGGTAATGGTTCCAACAACATAATTTGACTGACTACAATGGAAAACTCTTCCCTTAAACCCATCATAAAATCCATCCATTTATTTGTATTTGCTACCTCCCTATTATGTTCTGAAACATCACACACATTTCATCATGGGCATTAGACTATCCACATCATTCCATAACTTTTTCAATTTTGAAAAATATTAAGTTACAGTGTCGCTACCTTGTCACAGGTTGTTGGCTTCCTGCGTTAACTGGTACAGGTGAGGACCATTGCTCTCACTGTATCGGCTTCTTAGCTCCTCCCACAGATCTCGTGTAGTTGTTACTACCATGAATGAATCGCGAATTTCTTTGATTGTAGCATTTCAGAGCCAAGTAATTATCATGTTGTCAACAGTGATCCATTTCTTCATCAGAGTGATGTTTCCTTCTGGTTTTTTTGTTTCTCCGTTCACGAATCATAACTTGGTCTTGGCATTACTAGAAATGGTCATTGATCTACTCCAACTCGGATAATTGTTCCTGTCAAGGGCATTTGTTACCATGACTGTTCCCGGATTATCGGTTGGTGAGAGGGTAAGATTGTCTGGTTAACCTTGGTATTCATCACTTGTTTGACTATCATCTTCCATTGTTGATTCGAGATTTTATTTAGAGATTAAGTGTTTGTAAATGTATGGATCATTGCTTTGATACCATGCGAGTTTTGCTTTGATATCTTCACCGTTAACCGATGAAACAAAAAGGAAAGAGAAGAGCAAATAAACTTTTCGTTTATTGCTGTTAAACACACTATACAAACCGCATATATATACATGTTGAGCTAACGAATTCTGTTGTGATTATTTACAGAGGTGTTGCGTGAGTGTCCTAACTGTTGAGGTTTGTTAGAGCTATGTACAGAGTTAGTTAGAAAGAGAGTTATCTGATGTGGTGTAAATTAATTAGCTCCTGGTATTTAAGGGAGTTATCTAGTGTGGTGTAAATTAATTAGCTCCTGGTGTTTAGGTACTACCAACATGTAATAACACGAAAATATACATATATAAGTAAAATTTTGAATATGTTTGAATTCACGTGAGAAGAAGTGCAGAGTAGATGTAATAACACGAAAAAAGTTGGGTTACTTTCAGTCAAAAGTACCATTAATAGAAGTATAGGAGGAGACCCCAAGCATGACATACAGAGATAGGCTTAATGACTGTTCCTTCCACCACTATCAATGGTTTAAATTAAAGATCTAAAGCAGGTTCATATCTAAAGAATTGAAGCGGATTCTAGGACTCTCATCTAAACCGTGGGACATTGACGGAGAACAGGTCATAGAAGGATGGGTGACTTGTCATTCATCATCTCTTTATACACGCAACCTTCCTTAGCATACATAAATCGACGTGATGATAAATCTAACCAATTAAATTATTATATTTTCGTTAATTAGGAACTTCTTTTGATGTAATACACATGACTTATCTCTCTCTTCGCCGTATCGTTGGGTTTGGATAACTTTTTACATTATTGATCTGTAAAGGAGGCTTCTCTGGTTTTAACGATTTGGGAAGCTATATATTTGAAAGATTAATTTATGTACATTTAGCAATCTTATGCTTCATACTCAATAGGTTGGCATCGATCTCTCTTACCTGTACGTTTCTTTTGGTTGATACCTTTCAGTCTTTTTCAATCCACGCAATTAATTCACATCTTCACAAGTGTTATGATTATGAGGCCTTTCATTAATGATGTTATTACAACCAGAAAGTGACTCGAGCCGCCGGCGTTTAAACCATTTCCATTTTGTACCGACAAAATTGGGTTTAGGTCAAGAACAACGACAACTTGAATGGAGTCAGTCCATGAAACAATCTATCACTCTCTGGAAATAAAACCACAACCTCTCAAATTAAAAGCTCAGATTGTTTTGTTTTAAGTATAATAAAGCAGAAAGAAAACTTGTTTGTCTCTGTGGCTAATGTGTGCTGTTTACCAACTACTAGATGATAGTAGTTGTTAAGCTACCATTAGAATTCCGTTTACTGGCATGATAAAAAGTAAAATAAAAAGGAGCACATGTTTCTTTATCTTTTTAGTAAGTGACAGGCAATTATGTTTTTCTTGTTTCTTGGTAAAGAGAAATGTTATTTCATTTGGAAGTTTAGTATGCTCTTAAATGCTGCCAAGCGACTCGAAACCTTGATTAAAGCTCTAGTAATAACTTTATAACTGTATGCAAAATTCATTTCTTTTGTAACGGTGAGAGTTGAATGCATTGAAAATCAGATATATAATTTCTGATATTTGTCGGTGGAGTGAGTAATTAACGGATGGAAAAGTTGAAATGACATGTAAGATGTTGGAAACTCGAAATCAAGCCAAGGTCTCAAATCTTCCACGCCAGCAGGGCATGGCCGAGATGGATCCTGCCTGCAAATTTCATTGTCCGAAATTGGCCCCACATATACGGAAGTCATATCATAAACTGATTGTGGAATTTTATTAAACTCAGTTCTCAATGCTGGTAGCTTTATGCGCACCAAACCAACTGATTGTGGAATTTTATTAAACTCAATTCTTAATATGAAATTGTTGGTAGTTTTATACGCACCAACTGATTGTGGAATTCTAAATATGAAACTGTTGGTAGTTTTATCCGCACCAACTTCCCATACGTCACTTGTCTAGCTTGAGCAAGTTTTGGTCATCATTGTTTTGCCCGGATGAATTTTCAACTCCTATTATTTATAATTATAATCTTGATGTAAATTATCTCAATATAACCCTCACTCTTCTTCATATATATATATAACAATATAACAGATTGAGAGCGGAGACGGATATTGGGTTTAGGAAGAGATTAACGGGTAAGAAATAAAAAGTGAGTGGTTAGTTGTTAATTATCATTATAGGAATAATAGTTTGATATCTCACTTTTGGAGAATCCTCCAAACCTTCCATTTAGTAGAGGAATGAAACTCATTCCTTACTAGTGACTCTTTTTTCTAAAATATTTTTAATGCTAATTAATTACAATATAATTAATTATATAATATAATATAATTAATTATATTATAATTAATTATAATATAATTCATTCATTCAATAAAATATTGTAATTAATTAAATAATTACAATATAATTAATTAAAATAATATAATTAATTGTAATTAATTATATTATATTATTTTAATTAATTAAAACTATATAATTATATAATTAATTACATTACAATTATAAAATATTTTAATTAATTAATATATTATAATCAATTAGTTACAATAAAATTGATTAAAATATAATAAATAAATAAATTAAAATATAATAAAATTTTATTTTTCAATATTTTTTACAAACCAACCATATCAATAGTAATGATAATCATTCCTTTCTCCTAACCAACCATTATAATTATATTGATAACATTCATTCTTATTCCTCACTATATTCATTATCATTCCTATTATCATTCTTTCATGCAAACAATCGCCCCCTCAGTCTCGTAGATAAGAGACAAATGTCATTCTCAATAGGCACCGATGGTCATGAAGAGTACAAATTATAATTTTTTAAAAAATTATTCTCATAATTTTCATTTAAAATAACATAAAATATATGCAACATAAACATTATTAATATAATAATTAATTTAAGTTAAATTTCATCTAATAACTGAGTTAGGATATTATGTCAATTGTTGATATTTATGTTTTATGTTTCATCATTAATTTTTAACAATGAAGAAATTTTTATAGAAAATTAAAAATTATAACTTTTTAAAAATTACTTAAAAGTAAATAAAGTTTTATTTATTTTACTCGTTATGTTTTACTCTTGAATTATGTGATCTATGAATATTTCTAGACTAGAGACGGAGCTATGTACCATGGCCCCCCTTTCAAAAATTTTTTTAAAAAAATTACTTATATAATTACAATTTTTAAAATTATAAATATAATTGGCCCCCTTTAAAAAAAAATCCCTACCTTTAAAAATCTCGGCCCTCCTTAAAGTTGAGTCTGACTCCGTCCGTGTTCTAGACTCTCCCACTTGCTTAACACAATGGACTCATTTTTAGAATTACAGATTTAATGGTTTCTGTCCCCCATATCTAATGAAGTAAAGCATGATTCCTGTTATATTAATCGTGTTAAACGACACTAATCATGTGATAAACGGGATCACAAACCCTGATCTTTTGTTTTGTTTTTTACTTTTTTATAAACGCCAATTTAAAGGCCCCGGAATCACCGACCAAGTCAAGTGTATGGCTATAAACAGAAACGAAACACCTTTTCTTTTTATTTTTTTGTCCTTTACACGTACAAGTTCGCAACCAAAACGTAAATAATCTAACTTTAGATGTTGACTCCTACAAGTCCAACTACTTAGAAACGTGTCACTTCACACGCAGAATATACCAAAAACTGAAGTATTGGGAATTCCGCGTACCGGTAAATCGGCTGCGAAATCAGTGCAAAACTGACCCTGAAAAGACCAAAGGTAAATAATAAATTATTCCATACACCCCCTTTCTCTTAGAAAACGTAGTTTTCTTTCTCACCAGTCCCGGCAATTTGGTCTCACTCTCACGCATAATCACAGATGCCTGTTTTTGTGTCCATAAACCTCGCTTTCTACAAGTGGAGAGTCCACTATCTTCAATGAATCCTCATATCGATCTTCTTATTTGTTTGCCCGTTATGTTACTGTGTTAACTTTGCTTAGAAATGAAAAAACCTCGGAGGCTAATTCAGCTGATGGATACTGGGAAAGTTTTTGCAACCGAAACCCACTTCGGTCTGGTTAATCGAAATTTTGTTTATGGGAATGTGCACAGAGTCGTTAGTTGCTTCTGGGTTTTAGTTTGCAACTACATCTTTTACGTTTTCGGGTGGTTGTTCAGACTTGTCTTCAGGTATGCTTGAATTTTCTTGCCTGCTTCTGTTCTTGGGATATTTGTGCTGCACGTATTACATGGATTGTTTCTATTTCTGGCAGAAATCAATCCAATAAACGTTCTGAGAAGAATGATTTCATTTCCGGTATGGTCTGTCATCGAAAGGACAATCATCAAACTGGTTCGAGTTCGTCTCATGATTCAGGAATTGATAAAAGCGAAGGGAAAACAGAAGATACTCTTCTTGTGGAGGCTGCTTCATCGGCCAGTAGTAACAAGTATGAGTTCTTGTCTGGGAAAGGTATCAGTGGATTTATTGAAGAAGCGAAAACTGTGAGCTTTACCATTCATGAAGTCGACGTCAATTCTAATGATGACACCAAGCAAGATCCTTCGGTAATTGAGATGTCCTGCTCTACCGGTGAGGATATGGAGGAACTTGAATCGGAAAAGGAGGCTTCTGTGGAGTTCGAGAAGAGTTTTGTGGTTGAAAAGTTACTGGAGCCAGAAGTAGAACAAGGCTTCATGGAAGAGGGAAGTTCGCAGGAGAAAGGAATAGTTGTGGACCATAAGACACCCGTCGAGGCTTTTGAACAGCGTGAATTGAAAGCTGAGGTCTTTGATGCAGAGAAAGTTGAGAACGGTGTTAAAAGCTGGGTAATTGAGAAGGTTTGTGGTGCACAGAAAACAGAGGATTGTTCTAAAAATCTGATCGCTGAAGACTTTTGCGAAAAGGAAGAAGAATTGGAGATAGTCACCGACGAAAGGAGGTATAACATGGAGGAGATCGTTGGCCTAATGAATAAATTAGAGGATCATCATAGTTCATCAGATGAATCTCAATTGCCATATGACGAAAAACAGGAGTCTCTCTCCGCAGATAGCGAGTCCTCTGGGGGCAACACAAAAGTCGATTCTTTTACTTACAAGTTTTTTGCTTATGGAGACGCTAGCAAAGGACTAGTGTCTGGAAATCAAAGTCCTGTTAAAATTCATGAGCACAAGCTCGAATATGACGGAGACACAGAAACCGAGGACAATTTCACTGATTCCGATGAAGAATATATTGAACTGGAACCCCAGAGACAGAAATCAAGTTCGTCGTTCGAAGAAGCACAATTTGAGGATCATCTTGAACAAGAAGCTGGAAAAGCAGAACCTGAGACGAAGCGTCTGGAAACCTGGGAATTACCTAGCTTGAAAGAAAAAGAACGCAACTCCTCTAACGTGCAGGATAGTGCAGATTTCTCATTAGAGCACGACGACTTAATAGAACAGCTTAAGATGGAACTAAGAAATGCAAGAAAAGCTGGTCTTCCTACAATTCTAGAAGAATCAGAGACGGAGGAATTGGAGAGTCCAAAGCCAATGCCAGAGCTTAAGCCACTCAAGATTGAAGACAGGATTGATCACATGGAAGAGTTTCAAAAGCTTTATAAGGGCTACTTAGACAAGATGAAAAAATTGGACATCTTAAACTTTCAGACCATGCACACCACTGGTGAGCTTCATTAAACCACTGGCTCTCGTAGTTAAATCTCTATTTTCTACAGTTCTTACCCCTGATTGACCATTTTAATTCTATGTTCAACTTAAAGAACATTAGCATGTTAAAACTACTTAATTACATAATTATTGGTTCGATATGTCCCACCTGATAATGTTTCTTTTTTAACTCGGAAGATCTTTTAAGAGAATTGGATTGCTTCGTCAGTCTCCATCTTCTTTATTCCCATTCCCATACATACTAATTTTACAGCAATAATGTTCCTGAAAAGCTTGCAATATCTTTTTGCCACTCCCGAAATTCTAGATGCGTCAATTAGGTGGAATTCCATATCCTCTACCTTCTTGCTATTAAAGCTTGTCTTTCTTTGTACCTTAGATCCACCAACTTACTTTCAATTTATGAAATCTCCTCTTACTCTGTTTCTTTTCTTTTCTTTTCTTTTTCTTTAGTTCTCAATATATCATAATATCATAAACTATGTTTTAGGCCTCAAATTGAACTCTTGATCTTGAATATACTAACCTCGGCTTTTTCCTTTTTTTATATAATTATGTTTTCAACTTATAGAATCCATGTTGTTGTATAATAAATATATTTTACTGATACAATTATTTCATATGAATAAATATATTGTTTAGTTATTTAAAAAATTAATAAAAATAATACTTTTAAACTGTTCATCATCCCCGTTATCAGTGATGCATATCCTCATGCTACAGATTAACACAGGAGAAGTAAAAGCTAGAAATTTATGCACAAATTAGCGGTCCAGTTCTCTTGAATGACCTGTTTAATTTACGTGCTTGTTCAACTTGAAGGTTTATTTCAGCTGAAAGACGCAATTCAGTCATATACACTTCGAAAGTTTTCAATTCCAGCCAAAACATCGGGTATTCTACAGAACTTGTTGTCATGCAAGCCAGGAACTGCTGTTGTTGACCCAACAAAGAAGGTCGTTGCAGACATGTACAGGGAATTTGAGATGGTATATGTTGGACAGACTTGCCTATCCTGGGAGATTCTCCTCTGGCAATACTGTAAAGTCCAAGAGATGCAAATTCATGAATTTCAAGACCTTCATCGATACAATCAAGTAGCCGATGAATTCCAGTTATTTCAGGTACTTGTGCAAAGGTTTATAGAGAATGAGCCATTTCAAGGTCCCAGGGTTCAGAATTATGTCAAGAATCGATGCGTTCTTCGCAGTCTTCTCCAAGTTCCTGTCATTAAAGGTAAATTAGTTTAACAAATTACCAAGAACCTTGAAGTGATTGTGGACTATACTAAACGATGTCATTGCATTGCAGATGATAATTCTAGTGGTAAGGGGGAGAGAGGAGATGAAGAATATACAATTACAAGTGAAACGCTAATCAAAATCATCGAGGAGTCCATCAGGGTGTTCTGGGAATTTCTTCGTGCCGATAAGGATGAAAGTAACATGGCCTTACATGGTCGTCAGTATTTTCAGGACGATGTAAATTCGGAGCTTTTGATGGAAGTCCAAGTCAATCTTCAAAAGGTTTAATCTTGAGAGAACTCATCGCTGCACATTCTACCCTAAATGTTTGACATGCTAATAATCTGTTCCATGCCTGCAGAAAGAGAGAAAACTTAAAGACCTACTGAGGATTGGAAACTGCATAGTCAGAAAGTTCCAAAAGCACGAACAAGACCCACTGCATCAGAGTTTGCTAGTTGCGCGGGTCAATCTGAAATTGGTTTCAAGGGTCCTGAACATGTCCAAACTAACAACAGATCAACTAATATGGTGCCATGAGAAACTAGAGAAAGTAAATTTTCGTAATAGGAAAGCTTTTGTAGAACAGTCGTGCTTGCTGTTCCCATGCTGAGATGGTGATTATTGCCACCATCTTCTTAGAATTTGTCAGATACATACTTTTTCAGCGGATTCTTTTGTATCTGCAGCTGTACATAAAAGTTTATCATCTTTGACACCTGCTAGCCAGCCGCAGATGTAAATTATTCATCCCCTGTACACTTCTATAAAGACATATATACTTCAAACTTTAGCTTTTGCCTTTGTTTTTGGGATCGGTTACTTTTCATCACCTGAGATGCCAAATTCGTCCGGAGCACAACGTGTGCTTTTAAAATTTTGCTGGAACGAAAGTCCAAGGCCATTTCTTAAAATTATGTTTTTATTAAAAATACTTTCTTTCTTTTTGGAAACTATTTTTTTTAAGGGAAAACCAATACATGAATTTAAAGAAAGTTAGCAATACAAACCGATAAAGAACCAAAAAATTGAAAATCGGAAAAAGATAAAGAGCAACGAGCAAGTCTATGTGCAATCACATTGTCACGACAACTCACTCGAGAAACACTAATATCAATAGCACATAATTCTATTAAAAAGTTGTGTCTGGATTTATGGTACCCATTATTGATCAATTAGGGAATAGAAGGAGAACATTATTATTTAAAACAATAATTTTAGATATAATTACTAGGATTTAGTTAACATAATTATACTTATCAAATATAATAATGAAAATGAGATAAGTGGCAAATTCAATTGGAAGGAATTCAAAATTCATATATTTTGTAATATTTCTTTTACGAAGAAATTGACTGCTTATTGCAAATTAATTATATAATTACTGTTTGTATGTTTTGACATTTTTATCCATCTCTTGTAGTCAATGTTTTGATAAGTTTAGTTTTATTTGTATTTAAGATAAAATAACTAATAAACATTTAATTCTCTTAACTAAAATTTGAGAAATTATATTAAAATAGAGTTAAAGACATACAATTACTTAGTGCCTATTTGAATTGGCTTTTAGGAGTTCAATAAGCACTTTTTTCCACCACAAAAATATTTTTTAGAAAACATAGGTGTTTTGTTGTAAAATAAAAAAGCACTTCTTTAATAGATATGATTTTTTTGACAGCCAAAATACAGATTTTTAAGAGGCTTTTTTAGGTAAATTTTTCATATCAATTAATGAGCATATTTTTTAGTTCTTTTGTCCTTATGTTTTACACATAATTCTCACAATACCCACAAACTCATCTATATAAGGAGAATAAAATTTTCAACTTCAAAAATAATTTTAAAAATCAATAATATCTTTTTCAATAAAATGCGAGAAAAATTTAACTTTATTTTATTATAAAGGTAATTATTTATGTACTTATTATATGATTAGGTTATAGAAAAAAAAAGTAATAGGTTTCATTTTTAAAATGCTCAATTTAATCCAGGTTCTGAAAATATAATGCTATCCTGAGTTATAGTCAAATATCATGTTGAAGACTTGAAGTCTTAAGATCTCAGGCTTTCTGCATTGTGGGGTTTTAGATCCCAAAATCCATTAGACGGAATAGTCTTTATCACCCAACTAAGTTTCAGGCCCAAAACAAGTCCAATCAACAATTTCGGCCCAGATAATGTCATCACCATCTCAGCCGTTGTTTTAAACACATTTCTAACCGTACGATCTAGGGCATCAATTATGCCCGCCACCATTTATAATCTCTTTCTATCACTTCCGTGCCTTCGGTCTCATAAAACCTAGAGAGAGAGAGAGTCGAAAAATGGTTCAGCGGCTGACTTACCGCAAGCGGCATAGCTATGCCACCAGATCGAACCAGCACCGCGTCGTCAAAACCCCCGGTAAAGCCCCTAACTTCTCTGCTCATATGTTTTGATCTACCATCTTCCAGCTTGTTCTTTTATGTTATTTCTTTAAAAAAATTTCTGATCTCGAAGTTTCCTGCTAATGGGATTGTTTTTGGTTTGAATTTATGATTGTCTGATGTTTGTTTATGGTATTCATGGTGGATGCATATGGGTTTGTTTTTTTAAATAGGAGGTAAGCTGGTATACCAGACTACTAAGAAGAGAGCAAGTGGTCCCAAGTGTCCTGTTACAGGGAAGAGGATTCAAGGGGTATGCTTCATTTTATTTGTTCTGTTTGATTAGATGTTTCTGTTTCTTTAACGGATATTGAATGATCGCTTTAACATAGCTTTATAGAGTAGGCTTGATGTTGGGATATACACTGATAACAGCATTAGTAGCATTAAGAAATGATGAACCAAGTAAATTGGTTGCTCAAATGGAAAAACCAATCCCTGGAGCAATGTCCTTGTTTATATCTGGCAGACTAATGTGCAAATTGCCAAATTCCTTATGCTCGTAGTTTTACTACAAACAATTTTGGCCCCATCTGTAGTATGGAAGTCAGTTGAAGTTAATCTGATTTTTAAACCATGGAATTGAACGTTTGTACATTTGAAGGTCTATATGATTTCTGATTTTGATTATTTCAAGCAATTGTGAATCATGTTATTGAAAGATTAATTGTTAAGAAACTATTGCAATTAAAACCAAAAGACTTCTTTCTTCTGCAAAAGTTTTTGATCTTCCAGTTTGCAACTGTGGTCTATCCATGTCTGTCACTTGGTTTATCTTTTCTACTAGGGGCCACCAAATTTCCTGTATGTATCTATTGTTTCCCCACTTAAGATAATTGGTATCTCTTTTAATCCCATGTTGTTCACATACATCTGATTCTACCTATACAATACCTGTTATGAAAATTGTATGTACAGGATGCAGTTTAAGTAGTATTAATCATATGAAGAATCTGTAACGTTGAATCATTACTGCTTGCGCCTTTCAACTACAGTTGGAAGCCATTGGTTAAAGAATGTGATTGGTATGATTTGGAATTCAGTTGGCTGGATTATTTGTTATGTAGCCAAAGATTTATGAAGCTATGAATATTATCTGACTCTGCAATCATAATGTTTTTCTGTCAACAGATCCCCCACTTGAGACCTGCTGAATATAAAAGATCTAGGTTGTCAAGAAACCGGAGGACTGTGAACCGGGCTTATGGTGGAGTATTGTCTGGTAGTGCAGTAAGAGAAAGGTGTGTTCTAACATATGCAATTCTGTGCATGTTCATTTTGTAGTCCTTGCTTGAAGCAGGTATAATACTAATGCAGCATGTTTTGATTTTGTAGGATTATCCGAGCCTTTTTGGTTGAAGAGCAAAAGATTGTGAAAAAGGTGTTGAAAATTCAGAAGGCAAAGGAAAAGCAGGCTTCAAAGAGTTAGAATGGAAGAAGCCTTTGTTGAGACGGTGGATTTGGAAACAGATGATAGTGAATTAAAGAAGTGAAATTAGGTTTTTCCATTTTGAATCTGTATCCTGCATTTGGTTGTTGGAAATTGGTGCCATGTTGTCCATTAATCCTTTTTGATTATTGATCTTCTATTTGATTGTGCTCCAGTTTTGTTGACTTTCTAAAATATCAATGTCCTCGCAAACATTATACCGGTGGAGTTGCTAAATTCATGTTTGTTTATGCTGAATGCAATATCCCCTCTGATGTGTGAGTACTGTTTTGCCAGGTATCGTATTTGGGAATGTGATTATTTGGTATATTACGGATGTTAACCTAGCTTGGTGTTTTAATTCTAGCGTACGTAAGAAAATCAGTTTATAACTTCACATAGATTATTCATTTGCTCTTTTTATGGGAAACAGTCGAGCGAGATAGTGTTATGCCAATAAAATCAAGCATTAACAACTTCATTGTTCTTCTTGAATAGCTTGCTTTAGGGTAGGTGTAAGCTTTTAGCCGTGCAAGAGTAGGTGTGACTTGCGGATAAGTTTTAAGATAAGTGTTAGCCCTTTAATATAAGTTTTAATATAAGGCTGATGTTTAATTCCTTAAAAAGTAATGAATTATATTATATAGACTTCAGAAGGCTTTTAACCAAGATAGTAGTTAGTGTATGTGTGCACTTGCTTTAAGCTCGTTTCTTAGTGCGCGTTTGCGCATCACTAGCACGGGTTTATTTTGCCCTTTTCTTCCTACTTTTAGATGCAGAAACTTGCTGGACGTTAACAAATATCGGCAGTGAGATTGTGGGATTCTGATTTGCTAGGACCGTAACGCTCCCCGGAGGGAGTCCCTTAAACAAAAGAATACCGAAGTCCATCATGGCTGTAGACAGTGGCACTTTGAAGCACACACTGACACAAGTCAGGATTTCAAATGAAAAGGTCCTAGTTCAAGTGTAGGATACGAAAGACTTAAATATTTAATAGGTTGCTCAAATAAATTTTCTCAAGTTTCTTCACCATTTCAAACATCTGAGATGAATACCGAAAGTGTTATGTCAATGGCGACGACAGACATCACAACAACTACGATCTGTAGCCATGATCTTTGTCTGGTGCCAGTATACTATCAGAAGATGGGAATCAATTTTTTAGGTTCGTAGGTTCATAGTCTTCCGAATCAAGCCCTTGAAACCTGTAAAAATAGAGAAGCATCTATAATTCTGCCTACGAGCTTGTCATGGGGAGGAAGAATGTCCTTCATTAAAGGGCAGTCACTTGGTGCATTTACCCATGAGAGAAACGTTGGGTACTTTTCTAGGCAAATGGTTGTATCAATAGCCTCTTCGAAAGCTCTAAAGCTGCGCATTTGGACCGACTGTGATGTCAAGTAACCTCAGGTCTCCACTCCTCCCACTAAAAGTTCAAGCTAAATCCTCCTTCATGCAACATTCTTCAAACACGCCAAGCAGCTCGTTGAACTCTTCAATGGCATTTGCTCTTTCTTTGCCTGTGGTAGACATGATATTAACTGAACTTGGTAGGACCTGACATCAATCAGAAAACCGTATTAGCGTTAAGAATCACTTTGTTTCTCACATGTTTTTCTACTTAGCTTGGAGACAGTGAAAGGGGGCACCTTGTTCTCATAGTAGCCTGCCCAGAACCGAACTTTGGCTCTTTCGTAAGGATCATCAGGCAAGAGTCTCCGAGCATGGTTCCAGCAATCGTCAATGTATTCGAGAATCACAAGAGACTCTGATATGAGCTTACCTCCGTGGACCAATACAGGTAACTTCTCGTGAATTGGGTTGTAGTTGAGTAACTGTTCACTTGTGTTTGATAGATCTTCTTCTTTGTACTCGTAGCTTATGTCCTTTAGTTTAAGGGCTAATTCTACCCTCTTCGTGTAGGCACTACTCCATGTCCCGAAAAGCAGCACCTCACTTTGCAGCTTCTCCATTGACAATTTCTTTCTATTTTTAGTTTAATATATCTGACGATTTCAGGTGGTATATATAGCAAATTTTGTCAAATGGAACCGATGTTATAGGCCGTTGGCCTTGGCCGGCAAGTCAATGAAAAACTCGTAGCTTTTAGGTTCTATATGTAGTATGTTGCTGGTCGGCAAGTCAATAAAAACTAGTAGGGAATCAAATCGGATGAGCAAGCATATATAACTGAATATTGATCCTGTATTTGACAAATTTGGAAAAAATTCTTCTTTAGAATTATCAAAAAATGTTTAAAATTTTCAAAAGAAAAATTTGGAGCTGACTTACACTAAAAAAATAATAGTAATTTTTATGTGTTAAAATTGATCAATAAAATCAAAATGATTTGTATTCAATCTTTTTATTAGTCCTTATCCTTTTGCTCCACTTGGAAATATCCTAATTCTCCTAATCCCCTTGCCTGCCAACATCCTCCAAACATTTTATTCAACACTAAATTTTCTCTTTGTTTACATCTTCGACCACGGGCCAGTTTGGACGAGCTTTTATCAAAGAGCTTTTATCAGTAGAGCTTTTGTCAGTAGAGCTTTTCTAAGAAGAGCTTTTTTAAAAAGTCAGTTGATTGTTAATTAAAAAAACAGCTTTTTAAAAAGAGCTTCATATAGTAGACTGTTTGGCAGCATAAAAATAAAAAATACTTTTATTAATTTTAACTATATTTTATTTTATAATAACATTATTTATGCTAAATAATATTTAAAGTATACCAAACAATATGCAAAGTACCATCTTGTAGGAAATTTTAGATAACCATTTTTTGGAAAATAATTTAAAGAGATGTCTCATTTTCTTGTAGGAAATAAAATTAATATGAAAAATAAATATTAAAACATGTAAAA
>JAOSBP010000007.1:22176843-22188935 GCA_027563825.1 Erythroxylum mucronatum | reverse complement strand
GCTGAAAGAACTGGTTCACCATCAGCTGCTAATAAAATTCCTTGTCCTGGATTGTATTTGATATATCTCACAATCCTTAATGCTGCTACATAGTGAGACTTCTTTGGCTGCTGCATGAATTGGCTGAGATGCTGGACACCAAAAGCAATATCTGGCCTAGTATTTGTCAAATACAACAATCTCCCTATTAGTCTTTGATAAACACTTGGATCTGATAGTAGCTCATCTTCATGACTTCCTTGTATTAAAGAATCATATTCAGCTGTGGTAAGCTTCAAATTTTGCTCCAAAGGAGTTGAAATAGGCTTTGCATTCTCCATTCCAAGATCAGCAATTAGCTCTAATGCATACTTTCTCTGTGTTAACAAGATTCCTTCACAAGATCTAAGAACTTCAATACCAAGAAAATACTTTAAATCTCCCAAGTCCTTCATCTTGAAGGTTCTATGCAGCATGTTTTTGAGATCATTTATCAATGTATCATCACTTCCAGTGATCACCAAATCATCAACATAGATTAGTAACATCACAATCTTGTCTTCAACTTTCTTTGTGAACAAGGAATAGTCATTCTTACTCTGTATATAACCAGCATTGATAAGTGCTTCAGTGAGCTTCAGATTCCATTGTCTTGAAGCTTGTTTTAGGCCATAAAGAGATTTTAGTAGTCGGCATACACTAGTCTCCTCCTGACTACTAAAACCTTGTGGGAGCTCCATATAAACTTCTTCATGCAAATCTCCTTGAAGAAAGGCATTGTACACATCCAATTGGAATAAGGGCCATTTGTTTTGAGATGCAAGAGCAATGACAACTCTGACTGTGACATGTTTTGCAACTGGTGAAAAGGTTTCTTGATAATCGATGCCTTCTCTTTGACTGTATCCCTTAGCCACCAGCCTTGCTTTGTACCTTTCAATAGAACCATCAGAGTTGTACTTTATTCTAAACACCCATTTGCAGCCGATTGGGCGTTTTCCTTGAGGCAAAGGAACCACCTCCCATGTGGCATTTGATTGTAATGCATCAATTTCCTGTTTCATAGCATCAATCCAACATTTGTGCTTGATGGCCTCACTATAAGTTTGTGGTTCAGTAAGAGTAGAAATGGATGCAGCAAAATATTGTGTTGAAAAAGGTAAGTGTGTGTAGGAAATTGAATGTGCTAATGGAAACTTATCTTTTAACTGCAATGGCGTCCAGGGATCTTCCAAAAACCTCTGTTAAGCCTCGTTTTCTCAGTGCCAGTAAGTATGCTTTTGTTCTTTGATCATCTCAATTAATGGGTGTATCATAAACTTTCTTTTGCCATATCTCCGTTAATGTTACTTCTGTTATTGTAGAAGATGAGCAAGTAAAGAATCTGGGGACCTCTCTTAATGGTGCAGATGATCCATGGAAGTGCAACTATTTCTTTTGTGTTCATCACTGACATTGATCTTATGCAGATCTGAACCTATAACTCACCAAGCATAAATCAGAAACTGAAGGATGATATTAAGGAGTATCTGATCGGTTGGCCCTTATCAGCGATTGATGTAAAAAATATTATTTTCACAAAATCGAAGTTTCTTTATTTAGTAATGACCAGACCAATGAATAATGATTTTATGTAGTTGGTGTATAGGTCAAATCTTTTAATAATACATTGGTGTGTATGGCTTTTTTCTGTATTGTCATGTTTCTTCATATCGTATCCGAAGAGAGAAATTTAAAGAATCGAATCTAAACTCCAAAAAACTTATTAAACTTGAATTTAAATATGAATGAACTTGAATACTGAAGTTTGAAATTGAACTCGTTTAAATCAAGTTTAGGCCCTTGATTTTAATTCAGTTTCGAGCTAATTTATGATCCCTAATTATTGAAATTATGTTTATGTGTTACTGGACATGATGGTAATGGCTCGGGCTCCATTTTAGAGGTTTGTTTACTTTACTTAGTTTGATTTGACTAACGATTAAAATAGTCAACTTATCGGGTTCAATCAAATAAAATTTTAAATTAATTAATTTTTTGTTTAGTTTTGAACTTTTAAGTTAAATTTACTTTAATAATTATAGTTGTTAAAACTAATCAATTTATTAATGAATTAGTTAACTTTTATAAATTTATAAGTTCATATAAATTAAAATAAATCAATTAATTTTGATTTAACAATCTTTTTCTAATTAAACTTACAATTCTTTGATAGATAGGGATAATTTTGCAATCATATTTTAAATTTTTTAATTTTATTCAATTGTTAACCGATTTTATAACGTTTTAATATCGATTGAACCTTTTAAATCTTAAAATTCTTGTCTTACCGGTTTAACTTTCGGTTCAGTTTTTAAAACATTGGATTTGGCCATAAAAAATTAGTGAAATTCAAAACATTCAATCATTCAATTATCTAAAGTAATTACTCAACTTTTTAATTATAGGATATAGATGACTTCTATAAATAGAGCATAACACATGCTAATTAAGTTACAAATCTCTACTCCTATAACTTGCAGAAGAAAAATGTTATCAAAGCAAACTGAAAATATTCAGAGTCTATATCTGTATCGTTGAATCACAAATTAATCTTTTATTTGATTTAAAATTAACAAATTAAATCTAATTTAAATAATATTTAAACTTGAATTTGACTAATTTTTTTGAATTCGACCAATCGCAAAAAATTAGAATAAATTAACTCAAAGGCAATGAGTTACATAGTTTATCGGATTTAATTGAATTGGATTTTAATTCTATTTTTTAATAATCGAGATTCCATAATTGGTATTTTCAGAATATGTGAGAGAGAACATAATAATAATTCGTAAACAATTTATAATTTTAATAATAAAGCATAATAAACATTGAAATCTTAACTTTTGACAGTATTAAAAAACCTAAGTTGACTTGCCAGTGTTTATAAAACTAACAAATAAAATTAAAACAAGGACAAGAACTTTTGCAAGTGCTAGAGAGAGGGAATTGTACGTCCAAGATTACAGGAACACGAAAAATCCAATTTCACATGTCTTGACGATTAAGATCCTTCCTTCAGACACCGCGTTGTGGCGGTGCCACTCTCAATTAACACTCAACCGGTTAACTTTACTCATGGCTATTTTCTTCGAAAGTTCCCCAAATTCTTGTTGTGGCTCCCAACCTATTCGGTAGGGGTAGTTGGTCGAGTTCGGCCCGACCTGATCTGATCTAAACCGAAGTCAACAATTAAGTTTAATTTTGAGTCAAACTCGAGTTTAAAAGTTTGATCTAAAAGATTTGAAAAATCCCACTAACCTCTCTATCAATATGATATGATATCAGTAGAGCTTTTGTTAGTAAAGTTTTTTTTCTGTAGATTTTTCTGAAAAGAACTTTTTTAAAAATCAGTTGACTGTTTGACTGTCATTTAAAAAAGAACTTTTTTTGAAAGAGCTTCATATAATAGACTGTTTAATAATATAAAAATAAAAAACACTTTTAATTTTAACTATATTTTATTTTGTAATAAAAATTATTTATGCATATAAAAGTTATTTAAAGTATATTAAAAAATATGTAAAGTATAATATATTAATTATTATATAATTTTAAATCATATGAAACATAAATGAAAATATATCTAGTCAAATCTTTTATATGGATTATAACATCAGTAAAATTAATATTAAAACACATAAAAAAAGTCAAATAATATTATACAAATCTCAAAATAAACGTAAAGATGAGTTTGTGGATATTGTAGAAATTATGTGTAAAACATAAGAGCAAAAGAGACTACAAATAGACTCATTAATAGATCTAAAAAATTTACCTAAAAAAGCCATTTAAGAGGCTTTTTTGAGAAGCTCCAAATTTGAGCTTCTTAAAAAATTGTATTTTTTCTGCCAAAAAAATCATATTTATTAAGGAAGTGCTTTTTTATTTTATAGTCAAGTACTTATTTTTTTAATTAAGACTTTTGTGGTAAAAAAAAACTCTTATTGATCACTCAAAAACTCATCCAAATAGTCACTTAGTCTTATTGGGTATTTTTATTTTTAGTTTACTTGTTCTTTTTAGGATACTTTTATTTTTAGTTATATTTGGTGCTTGCCGGTTCTTTTTAGGATACTTTTATTTTTAGTTATATTTGGTGCTTGCCGATTGACTTTTTTTTTATTAAAGGAAAACCGTCGAAGCAAATTACAAAACAAGTCTGGAGAAACAGATCCTCGACATATTCTCAAATAGGATATCTTGGCACTCTATAGGTGCAATATCAAAATAGGTTACACCAATAGCCAAGTTGACTTTAGTCAGTAAACAAGTGTTTCCTACAATTTAGTATGTAACACGGCTAGCTTATTTAAAGTAGTGATATAGAGAAGAATATGTCAAACATGTGAAATTATAATACTTGTCCAGTTATGAAGCTCTTTGCCTAATCTTATTAAGTTTATAGAGTATTATAACCTTATTTATAGAGTTAATATAAACTTGTATTACCAACTTAGCCAGTAGAGGAGCTAATTATTAGTTATGAAGTAGGTGGGATTAAAATATATTTTATTGTTATAAAACAAAAGAAATATTAACTATATATAAATAGAAATATTTGGACTAAAAAAGTTTAATTGTTTAAGAAAATTAAATTTTTACGACTTCTCACAAAAATTTTCAATTATTTTTATATTTAAAAACTTTTGGACCATTGATTTCTCAAATTAGTTCTATTTATTTGGTATATTGCATGTTATTTCAAAATATATATATATATTCTACCTTGGTGTATGATTTGATTAATTGAAATAAATAGAAAAAAGATATAAAGAAGTAAATTTTGAGTCTAAATAAAAAAATTAAACTTTAAAAATGAAAGGTTTGTCTCAATTCAAATTTTGCATACATGATAGAAACTCGAATTTTAATTTGAAACCTAAATTTTAGATTAAAATCCCATTAAGCCTAAACTCTTTGGTTCAACTTGAAATCGAATCGAGTTTAACTTTCATGCCCCGCTTATGCCTATTAAAAAAATCCAATCCGGTCCGACTTAACTCATTGTCAACTTTTGCTTTATCTTTAGATAATCTAGCAATGTTCCACACTTCTTAAAAGTCTTTCTCATTCTTTGAAAAACACTTATAATCTTTATTTTAATAGAGATTGGTCATGCCCTGTCTTCACATATTCTAACCCAATAAAATCATCGTCGGCATCATCACTCAATCCGAAATCTTGCAGTGAAGCAGAATTTGGGAAGGTCCGATAGTACGCAGCTTTATCCCTATATAATAGAGAGGCTGTTTTCGGTGGACCTACATGTAAATGAGATAATATACAAATAATGCAGGTAACAGAAACAATTCAGAAATAGGAAATAAATGAAAAGACAAGTAATGGGAAAAAATGAAACATTAAAATGACATTGACTTCATTATTTTAACTTTTAAAAAATAACAAATCAAGAAAAAAGAAGACTTAGCTTAGGCGGCAAAAAAAATGCCGACCAAATATTAATAAAAGCAAAATTGCATGCATCACAAGGAATAGATAACAGGTACTTATTAATGTCTTCCTCCAATTGACTTTCTTGGGGAAAGTCAACCAACAAACTAGAATAAGATACAATCTGATTCCAACTAGAACGTGTATAAAAGCTGCCTTGACTTGTCTCCATGTCAAAACATAATTGTTTTCTTCAAGAACAATCATTTCTTTTTAGTTGGAAGTCATGAAAACCCATTAAGAAAATCATAGTTTTACAGGTTTCTTATAACTCCTGAACTTGACAGATACCGAGGGAGGCATTGAATGCGAGACAAGATCCTCTGTCCAATTTTATGGTATCTTATTTTGTCCAATGAATTTAAGTCATTCATTTATGTGGGTCCCACGTTTATTTATGCAGAACTCATGCAGAGCCTACATAAATAAATGGTTGAGATTCATGAAACAGAACAAGACACCATAACACTGGACAGAAGATCTGAACTCATTGAATGCATGCAACTAATGTCCCTATAAGATACTTCCCTTTAAATGATTGGTAAAATCCCCACAGACGTGGAAGATCCCAAGTTTGTGCACATCTTTATTATTCCCTCTGATTCATAATAAGTGTCGTTTTAGAAAAAACGCACGCTTATTAAGAAAGCTAATGAAATTATAGACATACTCTTATTAATTAGTATGTGAGAGAAATTGTATACTATTAAATTGCCTTGAAATTGTGATATGTGTAATTAAGATGAGAGAGAAATTAAAGGTTAATTTTGGAAGTAAAATTATAAACATGCATACAAAGTCAAGAATGACACTTATTTTGAATAATTAAAATGTATCTAAAACAACACTTATTGTGAATCGAAGGGAGTATAATTTGGTACTGCAATTATTATATATATTCATGGTTTCTTCCTATATTTCATTAATTTGTGCTAAGGGGGGTTAATTTAGATGTAATTAAAAAGTTAATATATTATTCAATACATGAGTTTCCAATTTCATATCATATGCACCTATTTTTTTATATATTCAAATTGCCAGGAGGATATCATAATTTAAATTAGATGTTGGCTTTCGCATTTCTTATCACATCACATCTCGTGAATTGAGAAGATTGATTAATTCAATAACATTGACAAGAGTAGTTATAACTTGAATACTTACTTATGATGTAAATAATTATAAGATTGGATCAGGATAATTGATTTAATTGTAAAAATTTTAGATCGGTTAATTTTTAGTTTTATTTTTAATTTTTAATTTTATTTATTTATATTAATTATTGTTGTTAAAAATTAAGCAATTTATTAATTAATCCCGATTTTTATAAATTAAAATTAATTAATTAATTTTTATTTAGCAATTTTTTCAGCTATATTTCAAAATTTTCGATAGGTAAGGATAATCTCTTTAAATAATATTTCAACATTTTTAATTTTATTTAATCTTTAGTCGATTTTATGATGGTTTAATATTAATTGCATCTTTTAAACTTTAAACCTCTTGTCTTACCAGTTTAACTTTCGATACTATTTTTAAAACATTAGTCAAATATACAAGTATTCTCCATACTTCTTTGGTCATTTTTACTAACCTTTTATTTATCAAGGTTAAATAAAATTTCTCTTGTAATTTGACTTTATTTTCCTTTTCAATTATTATGTTTTAAAAATTATTATTTATCTATTTATAATATTATTTAATTATTACATAATCTTTTTCTATTAACTTGTCTTCTATTTTTTTTAATTCAAAATTGACATATGACTGAAAATCTTAGATTCTAATATAATGTTATTGGAAAGTAATGAATGAATAACAAATAGTTATATATATATGAAATGATTAACCCATTGATTTTGCAGCATGTGAATATGCCTATTGCACATATAAAAATACAAAGTATGAAACAATTTATATAATATATATTAAAAGGAACTTCTTCAAAAGTTATGTCTTCTCTTGTAGAAAACTCATGGAGAAACAGTAAGCTCTCACACTGAATCTCACAATTGAAGAACGAACCACTTAAGCTTTTTGATATATTAGTTCTTCAAATGCACAATTGACAGTTAACTATGATAGAAATTTATCATTAATTTTGTGGACTAGCATAATAAACAATAAACATAATTTTTTACAAATCTCGATTAATTAGATGTCAATGGTACTTTTCTCGTACGTGTCACTGGGCCTGTGTTTATGGGCTTACTATGATGGGTATGCTTGGCCTATGTTTTACAGTGCACAGGAGGCTCTATTGCTAGCCGACCTTAAATACAGTCGACCCATTGAGAATTGTACGAGTTTCTAATCAGGGTTTGGAATAACAGTAGTTAATCCTTTGCGTCTCTGTCACTTCGCTTAACAGAAAATAACAATGGACTCAATGTTTCCTCAGTTTTCAGGTATTTGTTCATCCAATTTTTGAATCCAGTATGTTGCAATTATAGGGTTAATTAATTGTGTTGATTAATTATGAAATTAATTTGTAATTTCGAATTGATTATTCTTTAATTGGTATCAGAGCCAATTAACCCTGATTGTGACTGCTAATTTTGGGTAATTTTCGAGATATTAATTTCATGGATTTTGGGGATTTTCGTTTTTTGTTAATTGTTTTTATGAAATTGGTTTTGTTGTTGATTTGTTTCGGTTTGGTATTGAATTTTCTGTTTGTTCTTTAAAACCCAAACAAACCATGAAAACAATTTTTTTAAAACCGTATCTTTCAAATTTTTCCGAACCTATTAAGTAGCTTTTTTTTAATGAAATTGATTGAGGGGTTTGATAGATAGTTAAATTCTGAATCTAATGACACAATTTTTTTTGAAAACAGATCAAAATTGAAGGAGTTATGGACAGTTTTCTAAATCAGGTCGTGAACTGGGTCGAATGACCCGGATTTCTAGTTTTCGGATGGAGAAGATGAAGCCCAACCTGCCAGCATCTTCCCCACAAGCATAGGTGGTGCGTGTAGGAGCGTGCGGCCTCCTCCCTTGGCCGTTTTGTTCCAAATTTTTCCTGTTTGCTCCACGTGCCTAGTTGTAATTAATGATATTTTTTTTGGAATTTTTTGAATAATGGAAATATTTATTTTATTTTTCACAAATTTTAATATTAATAAAAATATATTGTACTCTCTGAATTTTATCTTGAAAATTTTTGTACTTGTTTCTGGTATTATTTGGGCTTGTAGGGTCTTATGTACTCTTAGTGTTATGTATTTATGCACCAAAATTAATTTTGGATGTAGTTTAAGCATATAATGTTATATTATATGATTAATATAGTTAATTTTGTAATTGTGGTGCTAATGGGAACCTATGGGGAAATCTTGGGATATGTTATTGGGCTATTGTCATTCACTTTGTGTAATTGTGAGCTTGCCTATCGCGAGACCAATTATTACAAAATGCTATTGTGATGTTATTGGGCATATGTTAGATACTATGTTAATGATGCACATATCCTATTGGTTTGTCTTTATCAATGTGGTTTCTAATGTTTTGTTTAATTCATTGAATTATGTCTTAAAGTTTTCAGTATCCTATCGATATTAGCTTTAGGGCATAATTTAATGTTCTGGGTGATCTGTGTTGTAATTCGGGACCTCTAGGCAGGATTGCAATTGCATGAGAACCCAGCTATGTTGTTTGCCCAATTTTACTAGTTGTTGATACATTTGCTAAATCTCCCTGCTTTGTATCAATTTTCAGCTTTGAATTCTTTGATTAAGCTGAATGGTACCAATTATGAGGACTGGCTTGAACCCTTGAATCTGTTTTTGGCTATTTCTAATATTGATGCTGCTCTCCTTAAGGATGAGCTTGCATAACCCACTGTTGAGACTTCCGCTGCAGATAGAGTTAAATATGATAAGTGGGTTCGTGCTACCAAGGTCTGTTTGATAACTATCAAGTACACGATGGAGAAGATTATTAAAGAGAGCATCACTGAAACTGATAATGCCAAAAATTATCTCAAGGCTGTTGGTGAAAAATTCCAGAAGTTTGATAAGACTGAAAAGTCTAATTACTTGTCTTTATTGTCTAAGACCAAGTATGATGGTGTGGGTGGTGTTCGTGAGCATGTTATGAAGCTTGTGAACTGGTATAACAAGTTGAAGGCCATGAAAGTTGTGCTAGGAGAGGATTATCTGATCCGGCAGGTGTTTGAAGCTCTTCCATCTGAGTTTGATGTTCTCATGACTACTTACCATGCTCAAAAAGATAAATACAGCATTGATGAGTTGATTTCCATTCTTATTCAAGTGGTGCATACTATGAAGAAGGGAAAGTCTCACATTATTCATCACACTTCTCACAAGAGTGGTGACGAGAAGAAATTTTATAGAAACAAACATGGTAAGCCTCAATTTAAGAAGAAAGCGAATGATAAACCTGCATTACCTTCTAGGCCTAGTGAGAGTTATGGTGCTAAGCCCAAGCTTGTTTTTAATGGAAGCTGTAACTTTTGTCAAGAACATGGGCATAGGCAGCGTGACTGTGTGAAGCTTAAGAACTAATTGGCAAAGAAGAAAGGTATAGCTCAAATCTTTGTTTGTTTTGAACTAAATCTGGTTGATGTTCCTCCCAATTTATGGTGGTTAGACACTGGTGTAACTATTCATGTAACGAATTCATTGCAGGAGTTCAAAAGTAGGCGGAAACCAAATAATGGGAAGTTGACGATGCAATTAGGAGATGGATTTAATGTTATGCACAAATTAACAAATATTCACAAATTCAAAGCATAAAATGTACTGAATTTTCTTAATATCCTAACCCCTAATATGGGGCGTTACACAAGCTCCTCAAATAAAATTGTCTTTCATGGAATTATCTAGATCTTGTGATGATGTCAAGTCAAAGAGTGAAGTAGAAAGTTTGGTTAGTGTACTTGAGAGTTTGGAGTTTTTACTTGGTATGGTTATTTGATATGATATTTTATTCGCTATTAATATAGTGAGTAAAAAGTTACAATCTAAGTTTATGTGTATTATTGCTACAATAAAGCAATTAGAAGGTCTGATGGTATTTTTTGAAAAATATAAAGATAAAGGGTTTGGCTCTACTATGAATATTGTCAAATGCTTTGCACATGAGATAAATGTAAAGTCAACATTTCCGACTAGACGTTGTATTATTAGGAAAAAACAATTTGATGAAATTGATCAAGATGTAGGAATGCAATCAGCTGAGGATTCTTTTAGAGTTAATTACTTTATAGTTATTGTGGATATGACAATTACTTCGTTGAAGAATAGATTTGAAT
Source organism: Erythroxylum mucronatum (assembly GCA_027563825.1). Taxonomy (NCBI): domain Eukaryota; kingdom Viridiplantae; phylum Streptophyta; class Magnoliopsida; order Malpighiales; family Erythroxylaceae; genus Erythroxylum; species Erythroxylum mucronatum. Next base: position 22,178,186 of record JAOSBP010000007.1, on the reverse strand, counting down.
AATTAACGATATTTGAAAATATTTTTGGATTCTTATTTGATTAAAAAAGTTGAGGTCGTTGGATGATAACCAATTAAGAGAATATTGCACTAATTTTACAACAACTTTTTCTCATGATAATGTGTCGGACGTGGATTTAGATGATCTTTTCTTCTGAATTAAAAGTGTTGCAAATGACATTGCCAAATGAGTTAATATCATCAATTGAAATTTTAGAATTTGTTAAAGCTACAGATTGTCATCCAAATGTTTCAGTTGCTTATCGAATTTTATTGATTATACCTGTGACTGTAGCATTAGCTTAAAAAAGTTTTTCAAAGTTAAAATTATTGAAAACCTGCTTGAGGTCATCAATGTCACAAGAAAGACTAAATGATTTAGCTATGTTATGTATTGAGAATGATATGTTGAACAATATTGATCTTGATAATATTATTAATGATTTTGTATCTAGAAATGCACAGAGAAATTGTTTTTCATAAATCATAATCATCTATGTATTTGTTAGTGCAATTCTCTTAATATTTTGCAGTCTAATATTGTTGTTTGATTGTTATTATTGTTATTTTGTTGTTACTGTTACTATTTTTAGTGATTTTATTGTTACTAACATTTGTAAGATATTATTAGCTGAAGTTATGATCATTTAATATTTAGTCGAGTATATAGACTTATAAATTGAGTCACTTATATTTCATACAAACATGTAAACTTAAAGTTATATGTTTGTATATTGTCGATTTATTGGAGCCTTTTTTTTTTCATCCAAGGTTTATAAAAAGATAAGAATGGCCCTAGCTGAAACAGTAAGTAGCCAAAAGCTAAAACCCTTCATTATTGTTAGCTCCCAGGTGATGATATGAAAGAAAATCAATGTCCTTCAATCCTCTTGTTGTGATTGGTGATGTTGAAGATATAATAACTATTTGGCTTTTATAAATCAAGAGCTATACTTTGTACATGTATAGCTCTTAAGTTGAAGAACAAATGAACAATATGTGAGTTCTTTAAAAGTTGATGCAGTGAGTGGTAGAGACCGTCATGGAAGGATCTTCGGGCTAGGTTCATTTGCGAACACATGTTATTCGCAATTATCTACGTCCAGTACAGCAGCATCTAGATGGTCGCAAACCAATGAAGTCAATTAGATTTGGACCACAGTGGAAACATTGATGGACTACATAGCTTAGCTAAGACATAAGGTGGATGAGTTGAAGGCAAGGAGTAGCACCTCAGAACACCACGGTTACCAAAACAATAGGATTGTTGTAGTCATTTGCTTTGAATTACAAAGACTTATTATGTACACTATAATGTTTTTATTATCAATTAAGATAATTTTA
>JAOSBP010000007.1:22161860-22176743 GCA_027563825.1 Erythroxylum mucronatum | reverse complement strand
GTGATCTGTGTAATTAAGATGAGAGAGAAATTAAAGGTTAATTTTGGAAGTAAAATTATAAACATGCATACAAAGTCGCTTATTTTGAATAATTAAAATGTATCTAAAACGACACTTCTTATGAATCGGACGGAGTATATATTATATTGAAAATTGTGAATCACAGCACCAAAACAGTGATGTAGGTGAAGAAAAAAAGTAGTTAATGAAGTTGACTTGAGAGTTCAGGTGTATAAATAGTTTGCAGGTAGAGATAGGTTAAGTACTCGAAACTCGAAAGGGAAGGTGTAGAACAAAAAGCGAGAACTAGAGAAAATGAGGAGCTACCAAGTTCGATTGAACTGTGGCATTACAATGCCAGTAATTGGACTTGGCACTTATTCCTTTGAAAATGACAGAGAAATAACAAAACAAGCCGTCCATGCAGCTCTGAAGGTACGTTACATATACACACACACCCTTGTTGTTGCTTTTTTTTTTTTTTTTTTGAGTTAGATTTCCTGCTCTATGGGGTTAAGAACTTACCCTTCAAGGCATCGCAGCTCTTTTCGTTTTATCAACTCTTGGATTAGCAAGATTACCGCTATATATAACGGTTAACAAGAACCTGCATGCATATATAGCTACAGATTGCACAGCATACACAAAATCACAGTTGTGGATTGTGCTTTTAACTCATGAATCCAACGTTTTTAATCGTGCAGATGGGTTACAGGCATTTCGACACGGCAAAGATATACGGTTCAGAGCCGGCCGTGGGAAGTGCATTGAAAGAGGCAATTCATAATCAAGTAGTTGACAGGGACGATGTTTTTCTGACTTCTAAGCTATGGAGCAGTGACCATAGCGATCCAGTTGCGGCACTCAAGAGAACTCTAAGGTATATACTGATCTTTTTCTTCCTTTTTTCTCTTTAGTTTTGGTTTTGTTATGGACTTGGCAATCTCGGATTGAGCTAAACATTGTCCATCTGCATAAACATATCTAACTCGCCTCTTGTGTTTCTTTCCTTGATGTTACAGGAACTTGGGCATGGAATACTTGGACATGTACTTGGTGCATTGGCCAGTGAAATTTAAGCCATGGGTTTGCTATCCTGTCCCTAATGAAGAAGATTTTGAGGAGTTGGACTTAGAGTCTACATGGGCTGGAATGGAAAAATGTTTGGAGCTGGGTTTGTGTAGAAGCATTGGTGTTAGCAATTTCTCCAGCAAGAAGATTCAGTGGTTGTCGGAAATCTCTTCAGTAATTCCAGCAGTCAATCAGGTAGTTTACCATCTTAATCAGATAGGAATCTGACATAGAAACAGCGAATGAAGCTTTCTAAAAGTTCAAATTGGAACCCATTACAGTCAACATTTCCGGCTTCGGCCAAAAATTGGGCGGGTTCAGAAGCCTAATTGATGTATAATTCATATCTTATGGTGTAATGCAGGTGGAAATGCATCCAATGTGGAGACAAAGCAAGCTGAGAGATGTATGTGCAGAGTACAGGATCCATGTTAGTGCATATTCACCACTTGGTGGTCCTGGAAATTCGTGGGGTTCTACGGCTGTGGTTGATAATCCAATTATACAATCCATAGCTTACAAGCACAGTGCAACTCCTGCTCAGGTACACAGTAATGGAACGAATTTTTTTTTGGACCTTTAGCTAAGCTCACATCAATGTCATTAAGTGACTAACTCGGTATGTTTCAATGTTGATGCGAAGGTTGCTCTGAAATGGGGGTTGTCTAAGGGATCAAGCGTGATAGTGAAGAGCTTCAATCAGACTAGAATGAAGGAAAACATTGGAGCATTTGATGTCATGGTCGATGACCAAGACATTCTTGAGATAGACAACTTGGAGGAAATGAAGACCATGAGAGGAGAGTTTCTCTGCAACGACACAACTAGTCCTTACAGGACACTTGAAGATCTGTGGGACGATGAAATATAGTTGTATCCAGGAGTGTTTCTAGCATCTGCTTAGCCGATAAATGGCTGACTTAGCAATGTCCATTGTATTATATGTGTGCCTTATCTTTTCCCTCTTCACATCTTATATCAGAAAAATGATATATCATTGATATGGATGAGTGTTTTATTAGGAATATATTAGAAGAGGATGAGTGTTTTATTAGGAGTCTATTAGAGGAGTATTTTATTTTCAGTAGAAGTCTATTATTTCCCTATTATTTCTGCACTAGTTTATGTTATAGTTATGTTAATAAAAACAGCTTGAATAAGAGTCCTAAAACAACTTAAATAGGAGTCTTTCTTGGAGTCCTAGTTTAGGTGGAACTTTTATATTTCTTTGCCTATATAAGGTTATTACCTTACGCAATAAAGTAAGGAAGAAGTTATCATAAAAATTAGCTAATTAGGAGTAGAGTAATTTTGCCAATCTTGGCAGAACTTGTCTTTGACAAGTGATGCCAGTTTTTCATCATCAAAAATAGGTTCTGCAAGGAAGGGAACTAACGTAAATAAGGGGAAAGAGATTAACTTTTCTGAGAATCGTCCTTACACTCGATCCCAAGCATAGGCACATAACAATCATGTATGCCAATGTCTTCACAGACAGTGAACGTAACTTGTAAAGAAAGTATATACATCTTTTGTCCGGTCTAAGGGTCAAATGGGATGATTTCTGCATTAGCATCAACAAGACTTTCCGGTTCAATTCACAACAGCATCACTTAGAAAAGGACGGTGTATATACATTTATGGAGTAGCTACATTAGTTTATTGTAAAATCTATGAAGATAGCAACACAGTATCCAACTTACTTCGGGAGCTGAGCACCTGGAACGCCGAAACTAGTCCTGATGATGATGCAGCAGCATTATAGGAAACACTCAAACAAGCAACATGAAGCAAATTGCTTAAGATCCTTTTCTTTTTTTACCTGTCATTGCTGGGCTAACATGTGAAGGTAATCTAATCTTGAGAATGCTGCCTACTATTTTCACTGGAATCCGATGAAATGCTTTGCTCGATCCGCTGCTCGAATAAGATGATGAAAGAATTAGAGAACATAATAGACTGGATTAGAACAGCAAAAGAAGGATATCAATGACACAGATATGAGCATACAAGAACAAAATAAATTTACCTGGAGAAGATAACCATGCAGCCAATCTAGTGTTTGAGGGAATGTTGTTGCTGAGATATTGACAACTGTTAGACCCTGATCATCCAAAAGAATGAACTTGTAGGGATGATTACAGAATGAGAAGGTTCACAGAGACTTATGAATTCCAAACTGAAATAATTGCAAATTGTGACAGGTATTCCCACAAGTATGGAGAAAGTAATGATACTAAGACAAAACGCATATACTTTCTGCTCAATTTGTTGGAAGTCTGCAGATATACATAACCCGAAATCAATCCGTGTTCTAATGTATATCATTACTTTACTAAGCTAACAGAAGGATAAGAGATGCTGAGATGAATAATACAATAAGCAAACCTGAGACTCAAAAGAGCACAGATAATCCTGAATTGTTTTCAAATTGGCAATCAACCTCTCCTTGCTTTTGACTTTGCACTTGTCATTAAGCATACGCGTTGAGGTCCACTCCTCGAGTAAAGCCTGCACCGGAAAAATGAAAAAATTAAGGAGAAAGAGAAACCTGAGCTTAAGCTTTGGCCACGCTGAATAAAAATGAAACCAACCTTATGATCAAACTCAGCCATCTTTAGAGCTATGGGTATGATTATTGGTTCTGCACCATATTTTCCTTTCTTCATTGGATAATTCCAATTTCCTGATGGATGTTCAACAGGTTCACCTGCATGATCAGGAAGCACCAATGACCTGATCAATGTTAAGAGAAGGAAGTTTTAAAAGAAAAATTGCACCTGAACATCACCCTCTCTGCAGATTTCCCAAAAATTTCAACACATGCTACTCTATCTGTAGCCTGTCAAGCAGATTATTGAAAATATCCCTGGAATCCTTAGTAAGGCTAGCCTTTATGTCTGCAAATACCTGTGGCTCTATCAATAGTTTCCTGGGAATCCAGAAATTTGTTCATTTGATCTCCAGATATCCCTTCTGAGCTTAAATGAGTATCAGCAAAATTGCCATTTTCATCACCAGGCACACCAACACTTGTAGAATTAATATCGACTTGTGTAGAAGGATCATCACCAACTGTGATGAGAGATACCAGGCTTTTCTCTTTATTCATTTTTGACTTGTTAGATGGTGACTGATTTACCTCATCCATTAGATAAATGCTCGGGTCCAAATGTATTCCCTATCATTTCCAAGAGAAAATGTAAATCAGTCAAAAAAAATAGAGCAACATTACCATATTTATCTGAACTCTGTTGAGCAAGATATGGTGAACTGACAGCATTTAATTTTCACAACACAAAATACTAGATCAGTGCTACACTATGGTCATCGTAAGAAATGCATCTGAAGGTTCTGTTCCTGTTGTTTCTAGGCTCGCATTTCAAGTATATGTCACAAATTCTCATAAAAGCAAACGTGATGTGCCAATGGTGGTAAGAGCAAGGAAAAACCATGTTCAAACCTCAATTATAATCGGCTTTCCATCTTTCATAGCTTTCTTTAGATCACCAGCCAAACCTAGGAGGGAAACATTACTTCTCTAATTAAAGAGACAAAGAACAACAAACTTATTTGATGATATGTTCCAATAACGCAAAGAAATAGAAGAAAAGAGGTTTCTTTGCAAGGTAGACAGCAAATTGGTGGACTACCTTTGCGAACAACTCTGCATTCTCTGCAGAATTCAGTTATTAACTCCTCGGAGGAGCCGAAATCCCGTTCCCATACAGGATTAGATGCCAATGGTGCACTATTTTACACAGGAAACATCAAGCAGTTTAGAATAATTCACCAAACATAAGGCTCTGGTATCACAATGTGCTAAGATATTGTCAAGAGGCTTCATGTTCCAAATCCAAGTAAAGAGAATGCAGAAAAGAGAAAGACTATATACTCCAGACTGCAGGCAAAATCTTCTCATTTGCAATAACAACTCCTGGATTCTTTGGTACACTTCTATTGTAAAGTTCTTGAATTTAAAACAATGAATTCATAGGGTTGGATGTGAAATAATTCACGGAACACATACGTACTCTGTCGATGTCCGTAACAGTTCATACACCATTTCTGTCTGTCAGAACAGAAAAAATAAGGCATCAGAACACAATCCCAGATGTGTTTTCATAGGAGAAAAACCTCTAAAGTTATGTGAAAGAAAAAACCTGCAAGACATTAGGCAAGTTCAGCCTTTGTGCGAGTTGAGTTGCAATGGTAGACTTCCCAACACAGGCAGTTCCACAGACAAGAATCACCAAAGGCACTCTTTGGTGATGAAATCTTAGAAAAAAGGTGAGAACCGGTACAAATTATCAATAATTAATCATTGAAGTAGTATAAATTGTCAGTAGAAACCAATATATAAACAATTTTTGACCTTGTCATCATCTTGTAACGATTGATGTACTCTTCACCGTAACCCCTCCGCGCCATAAGCTATCAATAGACAATCTTTTTCAGATTTTGTTACAGTAACACAGAAAGCAGAAACACAAGTTTTTCCCAAATTAGTAGGAGATTTTAGCAGTCGATTTTCAATGTGCAATTCAAATTATAACATATAAGAAAAAGGAAACAATTCATGCCTTGAATAGGTTTGCTTCCAAATCAGATTGAGACCTGTCAAAAGAAATGCAATTAACGGACATTTATCGGAAGATTTGATGAAAGGACCAAGAGCAGAGAAGGCCATACACGTCGAGAAGGCTATTATCCACCAACAGCTTCTTAAGTTCAAGAGCAATCTTGACAGCTACATGATTTCTCATCTGATGATCATCCAATCAGCGAAAAACATATAACAAAAACCTTCTAAGACTAACCTTATTCGACCCCTTTTTAATATAAAGTTTAAACCTTGGTGACAGTCAACATTCTGCTAAGCAGAAATCTGGACAGAACGTAGTAGTGATCGGCGTTATCACCCAACCACACCTTTACCTGTCAAACCAACACCAAGCCATTAAGAACAATGGCGGTCTGTTTGTAATCTAACATAATTACAAGCAAAATAATGACCCAATAAAGTGAATAGAGATCCCCCCAAAAGACCTTCACAAAATCGTATTTGGAGGAGGCATTGCGGGAAGAGAAACTGACGCCAGGAAAAGACGCAATCTTGGAGTGATCGGAGCACCCTCCTTCATCTTCTTCTTCACCATCTTTAATCCCGACGATGTCACCGAGGTGGGTATCTGATATTGCTGCAAATCCATCGTCTTTTGTCATCTTCCAAATTCCGTGTCACACACTCAGTTCGTCATCTTCACCTTTATTAAACTTCTTAACTAAAATTTTGGAGTACTAGTTAGTGTAAACTATTAATAACTAATGATCTGTTTTGTTTACTAAATTAGTAAGATTTCAATAAAAAGGTAACCACGTCATTGTCTAATTCTGACAGCAACTTGCCCGACGTCAGATACGAAGAACAGAACAGTAGATGATGATAACATCCTCTGTACTGCTTTAGCTTTACTAAGTTTCAATGTCTGAACCAGTTATTTCTGTCTCATTAGAAGAAGTAAATAAGAACTGTTAATAGGATTCGTTTACAGTGCAGCCATTTTCGCTTTTCACTTTCAGGAAACACATTCCTGAAACGGGTATTGGCAAGAACTGGTGTATATTCGTCCTGGAAAATTTATGGCGTGAGTTGCTTGGAGAAATGTATATTCACCCTGGAAAATTTCAGAATCCAACTCCAGAAACTTCAAAATCCTGGTCGCAGATCAAGAACAAGATTTGCACCTGTAAAGGATTGAACAAGTTCTGAAAGTTGTCGATAATCGTAAACTGTCTTCGTCTTCCATTTTTTTCAAGATCAATCCCTGGGAGTCCTGAACAAAGAATTTTCCCTTACCGCTTCAGGATCTTTAAAAATGGCTCCAACACTCTTATTTCACAATTCACAACTAATTGTTCTAAATTGAATTGTATTATGAATGGTTGACTTATTAAATAATTTATAAGTGTATGGATAATTTATTTAGTTGGCACCAAAATATAATGATTACAGAAAGTAATTATTCAAAAAAAATATTTATAAGTATATTTATCTAAAAATTTGTATACATGTTCTCAAAAAAAAAAATTGTATACATATGTCCTATTATGTTCAAATAATTTGGAATTAAAAGATTAATGTAACTTCAATTTTTAACTTCAAATTTTTAATTTGGATAAAAGACATTTATCACTGGTAATTTAAGAAATCTTAGAAAAATCCTCTAATTTTTTAAATTTATGGAAAAAATTATTCTAATTTTTAAATTTTTAAAAAATCTTTCTTTTAAATTTTGGCTAAAAGCACTAGACGTAAACTAATCAAATATTATTTTATTATTAATATGATAACTCAAATCAGTTCTTAATCCCAAACCAATTAAATTTGATACAAATTAATAGTATAAGATAATTGTGACAAATTATTAATTTGAATAAGATTTAATTAGTTCATTTCAAGTTTAAGAGTGAAATTGAATTAATTGTCAAATAAATTATATTTGATTTGATTATTCTATATTTGATGTTTCGTAGGTATTTTTAAACTGAAATCTAAAAGAGAAGCTTTTCTGAAAAAAATTGAAATGATGATAATTTTTCTTGGGAATTTTTAAAGATCGAGAGGTTTTTAATATTTCTTAAATTACAAGAAAGGTTTGTATCTTTTACCCTTTTAACTTTTTTTATTATATTCCCTTATGAACAAAACTAAAATTTGTAAATTTTCATAATTAAATGGATATGGTGCACTCTTATATTAAATTATTTAATAAAGGCAAGATATACGTCAAGTATTAAATTTAATAAACAATGTTTATAATATGTTTAGTTTTAAAAGTTATGAACACCTTAATATTACTTCATAATATCAAAAATTATCAGGATGTTAGTCTTAATATAATAGATAGATTTACTTATCAAAAAAAATATAATAGATAGATTTTTATGATACTTTAGTATTGGGTCTCATATTTTGAACTTGAATTCAAACAAGAAATATCCTTAATTATATCTCTCTAAATTAGGTTTAAAAAATCCAAGATGTTTTATTTTTCATCTTCATAGGTTCTATTACTTTTTTTAATTTACAATTTACTCTTATGCATATGCAGAAACATATTAATAACTAAATAACAACAAATAAAAAAGCTTGTGAAGAACCCTAAAATTTACTAATAATTAAAAATTATTAATTATTATACAAAAATTAAGATACATCATTCTCCTTAATCTGATTAAATTAGTAAAAGTCAATGATTAAAAAATCAACCAGTTCGACTATAAAAATCAACCAGTTCGAGTAGCTCAATCGTAAATACCTTGAATTGTCTAACTTTCCGATTCAGTATTCAACTTTCTAATTCGATTAATTTAGCAATTTTTGTTATTAAAATTCGATCAATTTGTTAATTAATCGGTCAATTTTAGAAAATTAATAAGTTCTTATATACTAAAATAAATCAATTATTTTTTTTTAATAATCTATTTTTCAATTAAACTTTAAATTCATTAGTAAATGAGAACAATCTTTTTCAATCATATCTCACAATTTTTAATTTGCTAAAAGTCACATTTAGCTAATCCCATGAAATACTAGATAATAAAAATTTTCAAGTATAACTAGATTATTCGAAATTTACCTATCAATAATAACATCATATTTAGAAACACTTTGTATATTATTTAGAAAATTTGAAAAGTAATGTTCTTATTGGAATATCATAGCCTAATAGGGGGTTAGGGTTAGGGTTTTATCTTCTTATGACCTAAATTCAATATGGATTAAAACTTCATACCTAACCCACCTAATGAGAATTGGCAAATAACAATCTATATCTTGTGATTTTAGGTAATCCAATGAAGTTCTCCATAAACGTTGATTTATTTATTATTTACTTAAAAAAGAATTTCAAAAAAATACACGAAAAGAAAATAATTATGCATGACAAAATATGAAAGAGTCTTATATATATAATATCCTATAATATTACTCTTTTTCATTTGTATGGTAAGTATCCTAATCAGTGTGGATTCTCTTCTTTTCCTTTTTTGTAGATGAGAGGACTTCTCAAGATCTCACCTACTCTTGTTTTAAGTTTCAATCTGTTTCTGAGGAATATGTTGCAGATAAACATTAACCTAGCCCTGTCAAGCAGGCAACTTCTGTCTCTTCCAGTTCATCCATGGACTCCAAGCAAACCTGCAAGATCTGCAACAGAAGCTTTGCTAATGGAAAAGCCATGGGAGGCCACATGAGATCTCACTTAGCTAAGCTACCTCTTCCTCCAAAAGGGTCCAAAACAGTTCACCCTCTTCCTCAGCGAGAGCCTGAAAAAAACCCAACTTCAAAGTCTCAGTCTCATTCTCAGTCTTCGTCTTTATCTTCATCAAAGAACTATCACCTTGTTCCAAGCAAGGCTCACGTACCACCTAATAATTTATCAAAAACCAGTGTTGGTGATGATGGAGAAAACAAAATTGAATATCTGAGGAAGAGGACCTTGTCGAAACGGGTAAGTTCTGTATCCAGTAGGTTTAGTGCTGTTGATGATGCAGATGCTGCGTTATGGTTAGTTATGCTTAGTTATGGAAAAGTAAAAGATGTGAAACTAGATATAGACATAGTAGAGCAATATATGAAAGCTAAAGCAACAGTACGAAGATTTAACAACAGAACTGATGCAACTCCAGACGATGAATGTTATGATGATGATAACGATACAAGTCTCAAAGAAGATGAAATTCATGTCAAGGAAAGAAAATCTGTACTTCAATTTGGTAAGTACAGATGTGAAACATGTAGGAAATCGTTCAGTTCTTATCAGGCTCTTGGTGGGCACAAAGCAAATCACAGTAAAATAAAAAACCTTGTTACTAGCAAGTCTAAACCAAAGGCAAGAGGTGAGTATAAAAGCTTCCATAACCAAATGGATGAGTATGAAGAAGAAGAAGATGATAATGATGATGATGAAGAAGAAGAAGAAGAAGAAAGTGGGGGAAGATTGTTTAAATGTCCATATTGCAGCAGAGTTTTTGAGTCAGGTCAAGCACTCGGTGGGCATAAGAAGGTGCACTTTTCACCTAATCCTACAAGTTATGGGAAATCTGCTAAGTTCTTTGATCTCAACTTACCAGCCCCAGAAGCTCCTGAAACTGAGGTTACTTTGGCTAAACTTGCAGCTTTTCAAGCATGAGAGATTCTCGTGACATTTTCCATCACTTTCTCAGGAATCTGTCGCTTGAAACTAAAACTCCATGACAAGCTACAAGCTCGTGTATGAGCACTCGGCCTCTTGAAGTCTTTCTAGATAGAATTAAAGCATTTTTTCGTTCGTGTTTTTGTTATTTCCAATTGCAGAAATTACTTCATTCTATTTATATTTATGTATATAACAAAAAATTGCAATCTTCCAATTATTTCTTTACCAAACAAGATTTGGTTCCATTTTGTTAGTGAAGATTTAATTGCGGGTAGTAATTTTAATGCTGTTTATTTCCATATTTCAGCAATTAGTTTGCATGTTGTCTTAAGTAACGCAACTTTTCTTTTGCCAAAATTTTATTAGATAGATGTATAATATAATGTTTTAAAAACTGAACCGAAATTTTAATGTTTAACGTTCAACCGATATTAGATTGTAGCAAAACCGATTGAAAAGAGTATTTTACCTATCAAAAAAATTAAAAATTTAATTAAAAAATGAGAGTGTCAGAGAAAAACTAATCAACTTGGTTCTGTCTGATTCTGGTGGGACAGGGCGCTGCTGCTTGGATCCATGGGATTGGTTGACTTTGGCTTAGAGATACTTGCAAAACAATAAGGCACACCAGAGGTTGATCGCCGATAGGCCCCTCCGACGCTCAAGTTAGACTCTTTGTGAGGGTTTTGGTGGCTAGGAATAAAGAATACCCGAGTTCTCGAAAGTCGTACCTTTTTCATGAAGAGGTAATGAACTTATATATGAAAAATACCTACTAGGTTTAGGTTTTCTCTTATGAATGGGAAGTCGCCGTCTATGAATAGGCTGTCTATGCCTCTATGCTTGGGCTTGGGCTTGGGCCTAGGCCTAGCACGACCGACCTAACCATAAGTCTCCTACTCCTCGAGTCTGATCATCGAGAAGGGTCGAGGACGTACACCAAGATTATGCGGCTTGGCTGTCTAACAGCTCGTGATAGGCCCGACCAATCGAACGTAGTGATAAGGTCGATCGATCGATTGCAGTGATGAGGTCGATCGATCGATCGTAGTGATAAGGTTGATCGATCGATCGTAGACGCCTAATTAGAGTATTAAGTTTAATCAATACTTATGGCACATATCCTCTGGTGGATTTTTAGAATTTGAAATGAAGTGTCTCTTTAACCGCTGTGCAGCTGTCATGTGCGTCCTTTCAACTAATTTGAAATGAAGCGTCTTTTTAACTGTTGTGCAGCTGTCATGTGCTGCCATGTGTGTCCTTTCAACTGTTACGCCGCTCCGGGTCTCTGACAACCCTAATTTGCCACAGCTCAGATTGTGCCACGCGTCCACCCTCGGCTCGGATTTCACCACGCGTCCATCGTTAGTTGGAACGCCCGTTCAATTGGTCCCTATTATAAATGTTCGGAATCGACACACTCCTTCACTTTCTGCGTATTCGGCTCTCAGATTTCTGCTTTCTCTACTCTTCATCTCTTTGTTTGCAGTAACCGTTGTTTGCAGTCACCGGAATTTTCTTTCCACCGCCATTCAAATACCAAATTCAAATCATTAAACTAGGTACGTCCTCTTTCCCCCTTTCATCCTATAAACTTGCTTTTTGCAATCATATCGTCGACTAGTCCTAGGGATGAGATTAGGCCTAGAAATGAAACTGCCGCCTCCTCTTCTTGTTCATCGCCTGCTCGCCTAGCTTCATCACAGCTGCCTGTGGGTTTTAGCGGAGAGTTTAATGCGGCCCAGGGGGAGCTCCGCCAGGAATGGGCCACCGAAAGTGCTTTGCAAATAGTCGGGCCACTTGAAATACTGGCGGAAACGATGGAGGTGTCGGAGGCAAGGCCAAATGAGGTCACGGCGAGTGACCGGAAAGATGGGCTGGTTGTTGAAGCACCGCCAAGCGACCGATCGACGATGACCAAAAAGGAACTGAATCGATCGGTCATCAAAAATAATATCCCTGCATCCTGGGGACCCAGACTGGCCTCCGAGAACAAGTGTATTCATTGCAATTTGGGGGGATATTTTGTTGTTTCTGACAGCTTTTTCTCGGTTGATGGCATGAAGCTTCCGTATGCCCCGATCATCGATGAGGTGTGCTGCGCCTACCAATTGAGGCTGAGCCAACTTTCTCCGAAGAGATTTATTAACGGTCTGGCCCTGCTATGCCATCATTTCGGGTGTCCCCCATCGATTGGTATCCTACGCCACTTTTTGAGAATAAACCAGAGTTCAAGTGTCGGGGTCGGGGTCCCTCATCTTCACTATAGAGATGCATGCTATCGCCCGGCTGGTACAGCTTCAAAAGTCCAAGCTTGGAGGACGAAGTATTTCTTTGTGAGGCCTCCGAGATCTTCCTTTGAATCTAGGCAGTGGAGATATCTTCTGGCCGAGCGATGGAATGACGTTTCAAGTGTGTCCCTTACTGGGGAGGAGTGGGGGGTGATTGACCGAATAAAGGCACTCGTCGGTACGATTTTGACCTCCTTATGTGGGGGTATCGTGGAGGGGCATCGGTCGATGCGTTTCTGATTAATCCCTCACCTCGGATTAACGGGCTAGAAGGAGAAACTGCCCCTCTTGGTTGACTCCTCGTAATTTAATTTCTTGCTACCTTCATAAGTATTGGTTTTGGTTTCTAACCTGTTTCTATACTCATGCAGCCATGGTGAAAATCAAAGATTTCACCTCGTCTTCCATTTCCCCCAAATTCAGAGGCCAGCACAAAGGGCCTAGGTCTTCCTTGAAGGCAAAAGAGCAAGGAAAAGAGGCGGAGGTCAGCACAGACGTTGTTCAGCCGGTGCTACCCTATCAGTCTACCGCGTTGCTGGCCCTTCCAGCGCACCGCCCCGACAAGCCTGCCCTAGTGCCAGCCCAACAGGAGAATGAGGACCGAGCGGTATCGGAGGAAGAGGTGGAACGACCATTTAAGAGGAAGAAGACCGCTCGGAGTCTTAAACGATCATCCTGCCCGTCAGACAAGGCGCCTTGCCAATTGAGCAAGGACAAAGGGAAAGAGCATGCGCCCCGATCAGACAAGGGCAAAAAGTAGGAGTCAATGATCAGTCTGGACAGGACTGCATCGTTGAGAGACATCAATGTGGCTCTCCACATCGCTCGGAAAGTTGTCCCTCCCCAAAACGAAAAGTTTGTGGAGACGTTGAACGACCAGGAGCTGGTGGCTAGTCTCATTCGTGGTTGTGCGAGGGATCTGATGTATGCCTCCGAGTTGCATCAATGCCTCGAGAAGTTCAATGAGGTGACCGGATCGATGGATCAGGAGATTCAGGCTCTTCTTGGCCAGGTTAAAACTTTAAAGGCCTAACTCTTAGAGGTAAAGGAAGAGAGAGACTTTGTGCGAGAACAACTTTCTTCTTTGAAGGAGGAGAAGAAATTTTGGGAGGACGATAGGAGCATTTTGAGAGCTCAACTCGCCTCGAGGGAGGAGGAGAAGAGCAGGGTGGCTAAAGAGTGTGAGGACATGAGGGAACAAGTCCTCAAAGCCAACTCTACAGCCAAGTTGGAAGAAGAGCTCCGCCCGAGAGCCATCCATGACTGCCAGCAAGCAGTGATAGAGAAACTGAGGGCTAAGAGGGAATTGTTGGAGCTACGAAGCTCTATCAAAGAGGAGAGGATCGAGGCAATCAAGCGATGGAAAAGGCGGCACTTAAATGAGGAGTGCATGGAATTCGCTTCCGATTTAGCTCTTTCCATCCTGAAGAAATGTCATAGCGTCTGCGTCGCTGATGGGTCGAATGGTCCTTCCTTTGAGGATTATGCCGAGCCGATGCTTCCCTCCGAGCTCGACCTTTCACTTGAGGAGATGAAGGAGATAGCGGAGAAAGAATGAGAGGCATTGCCGGATGAGATGCTGGACCTTAGTTCGGACGAGAAAGAGTGGCGAGTTCAAGGGAATGTCT
This sequence comes from Erythroxylum mucronatum, assembly GCA_027563825.1. Taxonomy (NCBI): domain Eukaryota; kingdom Viridiplantae; phylum Streptophyta; class Magnoliopsida; order Malpighiales; family Erythroxylaceae; genus Erythroxylum; species Erythroxylum mucronatum. The sequence continues at coordinate 22,162,550 of JAOSBP010000007.1, read as the reverse complement.
CTCCGATTGCTCCAATAAACCTCGATCCTGTTTTGACTGTTTTTCCGACCTCCTCTCCTGCCAATCCAGTTGCTGGTTCTTCTCCTCCTCCCGAAGGTCCTCACTAACCTGGGCCGTAGGACCTTCAAGGCTCACCTAGTCGGGCTTGTGACCAGGGCAAACTATAGGGAAATAAAAACTTTTATTTTTATCCTTCGTTATCTTCTTAATTTTGCGAATGAAGATTAGACTGTCATTAGTTTCATATGAGGGATTGCTTTTTCAAATAGCGGGTAGCGAGTGAGTTCGTTCGATATGCGTAGGTCGGTCGTAAGGTTTAAGAGAGTCACGGTTGACGTCTTGGCATCCTGGCTGATTGATAATGAGGCCAAGCGATCCGAGATTATCTTCTCGGTATTGCCTGGTTCCAAGATCCTGTCTTGGCAACCTGGTCGAACGATGTCGAGGCCCAGCGATCCGAGATTATCTTCTCGGCATCGCCTGGTTCCAAGATCCTGTCTTGGCAACCTGGCCAAACGATGTCGAGGCCGAGCAATCCGAGATTATCTTCTCAGCATCGCCTGGTTCCAAGATCCTGTCTTGGCAACCTAGCCGAACGATGTCGAGGTCGAGTGATCCGAGATTATCTTCTCGGCATCGCCTGGTTCCAAGATCCTGTCTTGGCAACCTGGCCGAACGATGTCGAGGCCG
>JAOSBP010000007.1:22130364-22159509 GCA_027563825.1 Erythroxylum mucronatum | reverse complement strand
ACATACCCATAAACACCAAACACAACTTCATGCAATTTAGTGTACAAACATCACAAATAATGTAATTAACTCCAAAATCATAATGTAAAACATAATTCTTACCTATTAAACTTCCAAATTCTCAACTTTTCAAAAATACCACAATATTTATACCTCCCAACACCATACACGATCATCAACCTTCAAGACTTAGGCTTGGATTTTCTTTTCTCTTTTTTTTGTGAACAAAGGAAGAGAAAGCAAGTAACATAGAAGAGTTTCTTGTGTGGTGGAGATTAGTAACAAAACCCAACCAAGAAGGAGTAAAAGAAAGGCTACGGATGAGAAGAAACACAAAGGATTTTGGTCTTACATGAAAGCATCGTGAATGATTTAAAAGAAAGGAAGAGATTTTTAATAACCTAAGTAGACATGGTGGCATGTTTGCTTAGGCCCTCATCTATTTCTTTTCCAATAACAATTAACTTTCTACTCCAATTTATCCCCAAAATTCCAATGGTTCAAAATTAATAAATCCTAAAATTATGTATCTAATTTTTAGTGCCATTGGACAGTACTTTTTACTGCCGGTAACCAGTCAGTCTGTCACTTGGCATTTTTTCTAGTCCGAAAAAATACCTCGAAAAATTCCAGAAAAAAAATCTAAAATTTTTCAAAAATTCAAAACTCACAAAGATCCACTCCAATCAATTTTCCAAACACAAAATCACATTTTTCACAATAAGCACATTTATGATCAAATATACCAGGAAATATCATGAATGTATGTACAGTTATTGTTATGTGCAAAGATTCACTATTCATATGCATGTGCACCTTAGGTAATGCATGAGCATCAGATGTGTTATCCCAATTTCTCTAATTGATCTCACATGTACCACATTTTTAGGGTTTTAACCCTTTGGATGGAAACAGGATGTTACAACTCTCCCCTCCTTAAAGAAATTTCGTCCTCGAAATTAATATATTGCAAGGTACTATTATTTCCTACGCTCCTCCGTTTCCCTATACTTCTTCCCTCGAATACTTTCTTCCAAAAACCACAATTGGTAGATTCAATAGGTCTCTCTATCCCTTGTCTAAATATCACGCTTTCTTCATTATTTCATAGATGAGTTTCAGATTACTCAAAATTTTCATTTCTAGTTCAATAACACATACTTCGGATCATAACAATACTTCCTAATCATCTTCATATAATACAGTGTGAAACCGAAACATCGTTTATGATTTATGCTGGCTCATAAATTCATAATCTTATTCTCATCATAGTTTCATATAGACCAATTTATATCAACTTTAGTTTTCCCTTATTTACACTTTTTTTTCTATCTAAGCGCACCTTGGCAAAGGTGATAGTCTTCACGTATTTCGTCTTTCACATAATATTTTACATCTCTTTAGTATCAGAACACTTAGCTCTCACATTTATCTCACGGTATTCCATAACTTCGTTGTTGATCCACTTAACTCATTCGTCATTAACTGAGATCACTTAACCCCTATTACAGATTCCTTTCGCTCATCAATGTTATCTCGCATCAATTATGGCCTTCAACCCTTTCTTCTTCTTTTTTTAGGCCCTATTCATTTCCGTATAGGGGTGAGCGACTCCCTTTGACTCAGCAAGTATTTCAAACTCTTATGATCAGTAAAGATCTAGAAGGTCTCACCATACAAATAATGTCTCCAAATTTTTAGAGCAAATATAACTGCAGCTAGCTTTAAATCATGTACTGGATAATTTACCTCGTGAGACCTTAACTGTCTTAAGGCATAAGCAATCACCCTACCATGCTGCATCAGAACACACCCCAATCCCTGATGCGATGCATCACTATACACCTCATAACCTCCAATAACATAATACTGTTGGGGACATTGTTAACTCCAACAGATATAGCCTGAGAGTCTTTATGCCCATAATTTGTTTTGGTAATTCTTAAGTAACTAATTCCTCCGTACAGTAGTTTTATCACATGACATTCTCAGTTTCCCCATGGACTCCCTTTTTCTCGACTGATTTCCTCAGTTCATTTGATTTCCTGTGATTTCATATGAACTTATACTAATGTCTGTTCATTCATACAAGTTTCTCCGTACATTTCAATTTATTTATAACCATAACTTCATGTGTAGGTAACACATTCCTTATATAAATTGTGTGTTTCCAAAACATAAATGTGGACCTAAGTTCACCTTACATTAGCGAGAGTGTCCTCTAAAATCCACTTACATATCTGGTACTTTAGATCAACGAAATACGTACACTCTCCGTAGCATTTCCTAACTGTTATACTTGAGTCTTCACCGAGGGTGTAACTTCAACATTCACTTTTGACTCATTCTTTATTTATTTCTAATTTTTTTCTTCGTTGATCATCCTTAAATTTAATTAACCAGCTTACTAACCCTATCTTAGTGATTTTTTTGGTACTAACCTCGATATTGTTCATAAAATCCTCATCAATTAACTACGTCCCATGATTACTTATCAGTTATTCTTCGTACCTCAAGAAAAATCATATCAATTCGTATCATAACTTGTATGATCCGAACATCCATATAGGAAGGAAAAATCATTACACTTTATCGATGTCAATCAACTAATTAATAACATTTGCTATTGATACTTGAAGTCCAATTACGTCCAGGCAACACCTCTATCTTTGTTCCTGCTTACACTTAGGGTACCTCAACACGATCGTGACATAAATCTATTTGTCGTAGGCCACTATCGTGCCCTGCACTTTCTTCCTCACATTCACACACTTATTAACATCAATTCTATTCTCATTTTCTAAAATTTACCTCTTCTAATGTTCAATCATTCCATAATAATGGAACTATCATTTTGAGTGCAGTCACTCTCTCCAGAGGGACTTTTCGAGCCGTGTAGATCATTTTGGCGAGAGAAGTTATGGCTCACAGGTCGGTCAGCTGGGACTTTTGGGATAACCTAGATAGAGTGGATGTTTTTCCCTATTTTAGTAGCACATTGTACTAGGTTTTTGGAGTGCTGTACAGACAGTGAAAAACTGACAGTTGTATAAATTTCTGATTTTGCTCAAATGAAATGAGGAAAATTTTGATTTCAAAAAGTTTGTGATTTTATATGAATGGTTTATTATTATGATGCCATGTGAAGTTCAGTAGTGATTATTCATAGCGCATTCTTATCGTAGGATATGTACCGGAATGACCTACGGGCGTTCCGGTGCATACCCTGCGGTAAGGGGGCTCTACAGTTTAATACCAATTTAGCCTTTTAAACTTTAAACATCTTATCTTACAGATTTCACTTCTGATCCGGTTTTTAAAAAAAGTTGTGAGTAACTGAGTATTTTTGGTGATCACAACTTATATTAATGTGTCTTGGGGTTCAAATTCTTTTATAAGTGAGACTGAATTTAACCAAAGAAAAAAATCATCTATTACTTTAAATTTAATTTTTGGTTTCCAAAGTAAAATATTAAAGATTATTTTAATTCAATGTTTATATCTTTAATTTGAGTGGTTTCTCGACAATTTTGTATAATTTTAAGAAGAATAATCAATATTCTTTATAACTCTCGGATTTACATAGTCTCAAATTTAAGAAGAATATTCTTTATATTCTTTATAACTCTCAAATAATCAAATTTACAAATGTTCGAAACATATCAGGGAAAATAGGTTTGATTAATAAGGTAAGTCTTCACTTGGAATCACTTCTCGAATAGTTTGTGTTGATTTAGATAATTATATTATTATTATAAATTAAATACATAATATTAGTATTTTAAAAACATTATATATATATATATAAAAGGTGATCTCATTCTTATCAACATTTTAAAAATTGAATCAGATTGACCAGTTTAAAAATGAAAATTTTGAATCAATCAATTTTTTATTTGATTTTCAATTTTTGAGTTTGATTTAGTTTAATAATTTTATAGTTAAAAATCAATCAATTTATTAATTATTCGACCAAATTTTTTAAATTAATCATTTTTTATAAATCAAAATAAACAGATTAATTTTTATTTAACAAACTCTTTTTTTAAATAAAATTTAATTTTTTCGATAACTATTTTTCAACCATTTTTAAAAATTTTAATTTTATTTAATATTTAACTGATTTTATAACGGTGGAATATCAGTTCTTTTTAAGCCTTAATTTAAATCTTTTGTATTACTAGTTTAACTTGTGGTTAGAGTTCGAGAACATTACAACCCGTTTGGTTTAAAGATTAGAATAGATAAAGAATAAAATAATTATTATTAGGAATGAAAAAGATAAGGAATAGAATATAATGAGTATTGCTTTGTTTGGTTTACTGCTAAAGAATTTCTATACTAGTGTTTTGTTTAAAAATATAAACTTGGAATGACAAAAAAATAAATAACAAAAAGACATTATTATTGTTGTTGTTGTTGTTGTTGTTATTTTATTTATTTATTTATTTATATTTAGTTTTAGTTTTATTTCTATTATTCATTAATTATTATTAATTTTATTAATTTTTACTTATTATTAATATTATTATTATTAATGTTATTATTAATATTATTTATTATTATTAAATTCTTTATTAATTTTTTATTTGTGTTTTTATTATTAAATTCCTTATTATTATTAACTTTCTTCTTATTACAGTATTATTATTCTTATTATTATTAATTTTCTACTTACTTTTATTCTTATTATTATTAATTTTATTAATTATATTTATTATTATTATTAAATTCATTATTATTTTTAATTGTATTTATTATTATGATTATTAAATTCCTTATTATTATTAATTTCTTCTTCTTATTATTACTTTTATTATTCTTATTAATAATAATAATTATTATTATTATTAATTTTCTACTAACTGTTAAAAATTATTATTATTAATTAATTATTATTATTATTATTAAATTCCTTTTTATTATTAATTATATTTTTATTATTACTAAATTCCTTATTATTATTAATTTTCTTCTTATTATTATTAAATTTATTATTCTTATTATTTTTGTTCATATTTATTATTTTTATTATTAATTTTCTACTTACTATTGTTCTTATTATAATTAATTTTATTATTATAATTAATTATGTTTATTTATATCATTACTATTATTTAATTCCTTATTATTATTAATTTTCTTCTTCTCCTTAATATTAATATTATTACTATTATTATTTCTTCTTCTTCTTCTTCTTCTTCTTCTTCTTCTTCTTATTATTATTATTATTATTATTATTATTATTATTATTATTATTATTAATTTTATTCTTCTTCTTCTTCCTCTTGTTATTAATATTCTACTTATTATTATTATTCTTATTATTATTTATTTTAGTATTTTTATTAAATATATTTTGTTATTATTATTAATTTTCTTCTTCTTCCTAATTATAATAATAATATTATTATTAAATTCCTTATTATTATTAATAAATAATAATAAGGATTAAAAAATCTGTAACAAATAACTTTATTCTTGACATAGCTAAAGACACATTTTGATGATCTTTAACTATTTCTAAAAATTGAGAAATACCTAATGTATTGAGAAATACCTAATCTTAGGATTAGGTATTATGATATTTTTGCCTAAACAAACAAAAAAATATTTAAATTTTAAGAATATACCAAGAAATATCATAGAATTCATATTCCTGTCAACCAAACATGACCTTGATTATTGTCGCTAAGAAGCCCATAGCTCATTGATGAAAGAATGTTTATAGCTTTTCTTGGCAAAAATTACACTTTAATTTTTAAGATTTGTCTAAACTTTTTTTGAAATTAAGATTTGTCCAAACTTAAAATATATGATAATTATTATATATTATAAAAAATAATTGTAGTTCTCTCTTAAATAAACATAACTATTAATTATCTGAAAATTGAAATAAAAATTTAAATTACAAAAAGACTACGTGAAATTAACCAAATATAAAATAAAAACTTATAATCAAATTTTATAAACCAAATCAATTAATTAGTTTTCTTTAACAACCTCTTTTTTAAATAAACTTTAAATTAAGGATAACCTTAACCTTTTAAACATTTATCTTATCGATTTATATTTAGTTTTAAAGCATTTGTAAATTTAACTGCAACTTTTTTAAAAAACAATTTTAACTGCAACTTAAAATTTTGGAAATATTTTATTTGGGTACTTTTTTTCATTTAATTTCATAATCACCACTTTAATTTTCTATTTTACTATAAAATACAAGTTGTTTAACAATATTTATATGCCAAATTAAAAATATATGGTGTCCCAAGCACAAAATAGAACAAGAACACTTGAAAATTCCATTCAAAATAAAGTAAAAATCACATATCCTATACCAATCGCCCCACCCTTTTGAAAATAAGAAAAAAAAGAAATTAAAAATAAAAAAAGTTAGTAGTAAAATTGATGATATTAACACTCCCCATTAGGTTTTTCTTCAACACCACACTCGGCAGTAATCAGATTATCCCCACCGTTACTACCAAAAATGGTTTCCGGCAACTTCCTCTTCGGCTTAGCTTCCTGTAGCATCAAAACCACGTCCCTCATCGACGGCCGGTCCGCCGGATTCCTGCTAGTACATAACAAAGCAATCCTAAGCATTTGCATCATTTCCTCCCTCACCGACGGTATTGCAGCTCCCGCATTCTTGTCTAAAACATCATTTATACCATCCTTCGTCTTGATCTTCGACCTAATCCAATCCACAATGCTATTACCGTCTCCAAATTCCGAGTCAACCGATCTCTTACCGCTTAAAATCTCCATTAACACGACCCCGAAGCTATAGATATCACTCTTCTCGTCAACCTGTAGAGTGTAAGCATATTCTGCGAGAGAAATTCATAAACCAAATCAATCATACCATCAAAAGCACAATGAATAGAAGGATATTAAGAATCATTTCATGGAGGGTCCTATAAGATTCAGTAACACTCTTCGTCGTCGTTACACCCATTCCGAAGTTTCGCAGTCTAGATGAACATAATATTACTACAATGACACTGTAGGATTCACTTATCTTTGAAAGATGGTTAATTAGTCCTACTGTCCTACCCCATATGCTTTATGAAAAGGAAAAGAAGGGTATAAAAGTGAAAAGAGAAGGTATTATCATTATGGGTTGGTATAATATAACTCAAATATTAATACCCGACCCGACAAAAGAGTTTTATCATCTTTTCAATGTCAAGTCTTTGACAGATTTGACACTGCAACTGGACGTTTCAGTCCAACAAAAGGAATTATACTTAAAAATGGAAAAAGAAGGAACTGTTGTTGACCTGGTGCGATGTAGCCGTAAGATCCGGCGATGACAGACATGGACTCATCACTCTGGATCAACTTAGCGACACCGAAATCGGCTACTCTGGCTTCCATCTCACCGTCCAATAGAATGTTACTAGGCTTAAGATCACGGTGAACGATCACCGGGTCACAGTCATGGTGGAGATAGCAAATCCCCTGAGCCACACCTAGGGCAATCTTGTACCTCGTAACCCAATCAGAGACTAAGTTCTCTCCCTTGTTTATCCCATGCAGTAAATCGTCTAAGTTTCCGTTAGGCATGTACTCGTAGAGCAGCATCGTGCACTCCCTGTTGCTGCAGCACCCTAACAATCTCACTATGTTCCTGTGCCTCACGTTCCCTAACACGTCCACCTCTGCCAACACCCCTCTCCTCCGTCTGATGCTCTCCTTGTGCTTGCCCCACAGCTTCTTCACCGCTATGATCTCGCCACCTGGCATCTCCGCTTTGTACACCGTCCCTGTGGACCCCATCCCTAGGATCTTATCGCTCATTGACAAGCACTCCAACACATCATCAGCCGTAAAGTTTAACCGCTGAAAAGCGGTTATTTTCCACGGCCCGATCTCGCGGTGGTCGTTCATGAACCTCCGGTTATTGTTTGCGTGGAAACACCTTGTCCCGGCGACGAGCACGAACAGTCCGATTCCGAACGCCGCCGCTATGATCCACACGATAGCCCCCGCCGTCTTCTTCGGCTGTTGCCGCCGGCGTACTTCTAACTCTCCAGCCTCTAATGCATCGGCGGCGCATGGTCTGAAGAAGATGCCTCCGCACAATCCCTCGTTTCCGGAGAACGACGATGGATGTAGGTTACGGAATATCGAACCAGTGTTCGGGATAGGACCGGTTAGGCGGTTGTAGGACACGTTGAAGGTCTCCAATGTGGTGCAGTTCTCGAAATTGGAGGGAATCGTCCCGGTGAGGAGGTTGTGGGAGAGGTCAACCGCGGTTATCGCTGGCAACGCTGATATCTCCCAGGGGATTATTCCGGTGAGCGAGTTGCTGCTTAAATTTAAGGATAGAAGCTTCACGCAATGACCAATGTCCCAGGGGATTGTACTGTTGAGAGAGTTTCCTTGCAGTTCGATTCTGTACACACTGCTGCAACCGATAAAGTCGGGGACTTTCCCGACGATTTTGGACATACTGGCGGAGAATATCTGAAGATTCGGTGCATTCCATATATTTGTTGGAAGAGCGCTGTGGAATGAGTTTCCTGAAATGTTGATGTACTGTAGCTCTGGTGCATTGCCGAGATCTAGAGGGATTGTGCCGGTTAAGTTGTTGTTGCTTATGTCCATGAATGTTAGGTTCTTCAGGAGGCCGAAACCGCTTGGGATTGACTCGTTGAGTTGATTGTTTTGAATTCTGAACCTTGCCAGTGAGGTGCAGTTAGCGAGTGAAGGTGGAATTTTGTCGATGAAGTTGTTAGAGAAGAGTATGAGCTTGAAAAGCTTATTTCCTTGACAAAGATTTGGTGGGATTGGACCAGTAAGCGAGTTGGATGACACATCGAGCCATTGTAGTTTTCCGTTGGAGCCCAGTTTTTGCGGGAGAATTCCGGTGAGCGAATTGTCCCACAGTAATAGTGTGTCCATGTTTGGAAGCTCACCAATTCCTTGTGGTATTTCTCCGGTTAATTCATTCTTCATCAGGCTCAATCTGGTTAGCTCTTTTAAAGAAGGTAAACCTTCTGGAATAATGCCTGATAATCCATTATCTGACAAATCAAAAATCTTCAGAGCTTTTAAGTTCGCAAAACTTACTGGGATTTCGCCTGTTAAATTGTTCGAGAAAAGCAGTAAGTACTCCAGCTTTGTTAAGTTTCCAATTCCTTGAGGGAGCTCACCGGAGAGGCTGCAATTCGAGATGTCCATGTACTGAAGATTAGTTAACAATGCAAACTCCTCCGGTACTCTGCCTGACAACATGATATTGTATCCAATCTCCATGCGCTCGAGCTGGCTTAAGAATCCTAATTGTGGTGGCAGTGGCCCTTGAAGTTGATTCCCAGCTAAGTTAAGAAACTTCAATCTCGGAAAAGTCCCATAGGTCATCGGAATCTCTCCATCGAAGTAACTACCACCAAGGTTGAGCTGCTCCAAAAAGTGTAGATAGATCAATTCTTTTGGTAGTGGTCCAGTGAAGCTGTTGCTATATGCATTGAAGTGTCTCAGGAACTTGAGCTTGGAAATCCCAGGTGGGAAAGTTGAGTTGAAAACGTTATGGCTTATATCAAGTGTCCTAATGTCAGTTAGTTCAAAAATGGTTTGTGGGAATTGACCATCAAACGAATTTCTGCTCAAATTCAGGTGGAGTAAGCTCTTCAAGTATCGGATTTCGGCTGGAATAATACCTGAGAGATTTCGCTGAGAAAGATTAAGTGATGTGACTTGACCTGTTTTGGGATTGCATTTGACACCAACCCATGAACACCAAATTGGCTCTTGTGAATCAGACTTGGAGAAGCTAGGAGTTAGGTCCCATTCCTGGAATGTGTCATTCGGATCTTTTAACGAGAACTTCAAAGAAAGGAGAGCACGAAGTTGTAGAGGCAAGGCTGTAGCAGAAAGCACTAACCATGGTCTATAGAAGAATATGAATGCGAAGAGATAGAAGAGAAAATGAGGTTTCATGGTTACCTAGGATATGGAGATTTTGGTTGAGAGATGAGTAAGGCTAAGAGAGGCAAATTTAAGGGAAGGCTGGTTTTGATGAGCAGAGATGATGATGCTTTTTTTGAGTGCTGAGCACTGAGAGTGTTTCATGATCAATGATTATTTGCTGGAGAAATGAGACATAGAGAGAAAGAAGAGAGGGAAAGAGTAACTACTACTGCCAAGAGTCTCATCTCTTGCTGTTTGGTGTGTTAATAAGCGCCTGTGTCACTCTACACTACGCTACAGTTCCACCATCTTTCTCTTTACTGAGTATTTCTCCTTTGTCTGCTCTCCCACATACTTTTGGTTTTCTTGGTTTCTTTTCCCTTCTTTTTGTTTTTACTTTTCATCATTCCTTGTTTGCTTTATCAGATTTTTTAATTTTCTCTTTATAAATTTGTTGTGTAACAGTGTTTGTGTCTCACAGGATCCAAGAAAGTCATTTCAATTTCCCACCAATTTCTCAAGAACCAAACATATTTTTGAAGTGTTTCTCCAACATTCTCCACTGTGGAGTTTCCAGGTGAACCCTGACACAGACTAGCCTCCTGGACCACCATCCCATACATACACTACCTTCTTCTCAGAACACGTATCTCCACAAACCACGAACAGTGCCAATTTTCCTCCTTCCTTGGGCTTAATCATTGTTGAAACACCCTAATTGGGAAATTGTTTTCATCTCACCATTCTTCAAGATTTCAACTTTTGTAAAAAACGAAACCATTTTCATTTACTACCATGTCAAAGCACGCTCATCCTGAATAGGCCAATACAATTATAGCACCTGTAAGAGAATAGTGGCTCGTCAGAACCCATAAGACCCATCTTTGTCATGCTATTTCATGCTCTTTTTTCACCTTTGGATCATAAAGTTTTAGCCACTTGTCATAGGTTAGTATAATTCATTCATTCATAACATAGATGTACAGTACAGGACACTGCACAAGACTTATTATATTCTCCAACCAAGATCCTGTGTCATTAATGTCCAATTAATACAGCTTAATGTATACTATTATCATATCTTGTGAGCCATGCTTTCATTGCCTGGTTTGACTTTGTGAAAAGGATTGAACATGCTTATCATTTACTTTGTTTGTTATTATCCTTTGTTCAAAGCATTCCTTAAGATAACGACAAAGTTGGCAGGACGTAATCATCTTCTTTTGTATCATCGGTATATTAACTTAGAAGTGAATCATCACAATACATCCGGCCAACATCTTTTCCCCAACTTTTACAATGATTCAATAGTACCGTACATATTTCTTATTTTTGCTTCAAATTTGGCTTATCCAACTTGATATGTTAAGTTGAAAGTTAGTTGGTTATGGTAAAACTTCATTTTTGCTTATTTACTTTATTTGATCTAAACCGATAACACTCGAGATTATGTAAACTTATACAGGAAAGATCCTTGAACAAGCAAAATGCTTGTGTACCATCATTTGGGGTAGGTAAATACATTGGAACTATGATGGTTCCCAAGGCATTTGGTACTATTATGATTGTTAGTCCAAGAGCACATGCTTTTTGTACCTTGCAATTTAAGTTTCTAGTATCATTATGCACTTCATTATATCATCCATTATATGAATAATGCATTTCTAGTCTGGGATATAATGTTTTTATATTCACTAAGTAAGCCAACGGGTCGGATCAAGCCGATAACATCCTAAAAACATATGGTTCGAACTCGGCTTGTATGTGATCAACAAATTTAATATAATCCGAACAGATGAAAACAACTTGCTTCTTTTTCAAACATTTTTCTACAATACCATATCTAATTTTGCTAATAAATAAGTAAAAAGCTATCCCTATATTCTCTTTTTATTGAAAAAATAAAAAAGGAAGGGGGCAGAACATAAAAGGAAAGGAAAGACACAAAGTGTTTTGGGCAGTCCTAGGAAGAAATGTACTTAACGTGGTATTATACAATACTCATCTCCCGCGAGGGCATTATAGAAATTTCATTTAAAATAATTTTCCCCTTTTGACCTATTTTAAAATATTTTAAATTTTAAAATACATTAAAAAAATGAAAGAGTGGAGCGAAAGTACCAAAACGTCCATGGTATGAACACAAATTCACTTGTATCGTACGTATGATGTTATGTATAAATTGTCAAAAAGGAGGAGGTGGAGTGGGACACAGTGGGGAGTGATAAAGGTATGGGACCCAACAATTCAACTTTTTGTCTCCTTAATACCCTTCACTTGGACTTAGCAACAGTAGGCGGTCAATAATACCAATTATTTGAAAAAAGGAATAAAATTGTCCTTTGCTTTTATTTTTTTATTTTTTTTGGTAAAACCTTTGCTTTTATTTTAATAAATAATAATAACAATTTGAAAGTAACTTGGCACGTGCCTGGTCATGCCTCCTCGCGTGCGAGATGCGCGTGACCCCACAATTAGAAACATGGATGATGATGATGATGACCATCAAAGAAGGAAGGAATGAAGGAGCATGATGAATGATGAGGGCGTGCCCCACTCACGCGTGATTTTGTCCCAATTCCCGCTCTTAAACGCTTATTGCCTTTCTTTTTGACGGTTTTGCCCTTTCTCTTTTTTCTTTTTTTCTTCAATTTTAAAAAATTTAATAATAGTACTTATAATTAATTGATGGAAGTTCTTAATTCTAATGAATCACTAATCTATCTTAAATGCAATTAAGAGAAAAGGGGTTGGTGTTCTTTTAATTTTGTAAATTATAAAGAGTATTTTATTATTTTAGATTAATTTAAAAAATACTTTATTGTAATTAAAATTTTTATCATTAAGTTCATATCAAATTATTAAAATTAGATTATGAAAATTTAATTAAAATAATTAATAAGACATAAATTTTAAGATTTATTAGACATTTTAAAATTATTTTAAATTTTATCTAAAATTTATTTGACCATATTTTTCGAAGTATGTTTTTTCATTAAGTTCATATCAAAGCAACTATAATAAAAATTATTATTAAAATCAAATTACAATTTTATTAAAAAAATTTATGAAACATTTTAAATTACTTTTAATTTTATCTTAAATGTATATGATCATATTTTTTTGAAAAAGCAATAAAAAACAATTAATATAAATTTGAGAGATTTGATGTGTACCTTACACACAATAGTTATTGTCCCACCCTAACAAATGTCTTTGTGCCATATCCCACTATTGAAAAAAAGAGAAGCTGCTTCTGTTGTAAGAATGTCAATGAACCGGTCCTAGCTGGCCTAACTACGGGCTAAGCTGTAAGAATGTCAATGGACCGGTCCGAGCTGGTCTAATTACAGGCTAGGCTAACCCGTGACTCGACGGTTGGAATAGATCAGCCCGTGGCCCGACCTAACCACGGGTTGATCGACCCATGGCTCGATGGGCTACAGGCAGGCCGGGTTAACTCGATCTATTTTATAAATTTTTTTAAAATATAAAAAACGATGTCATTTTTAAAGTAACAGTCAAGCCGTCCACTTTTAACCAGTGGTCCAGCCGTAATGGGGTCAACTCAGGCCAAAATCGAATCGGACGAGCCGGGTTAAAATTGTTATTCCTATTCTTCTAAGCATGTCGTTTTTAAAGTAACAGTCGAACCAACCACTTTTAGTCGGTGACCTGCCCGTAATCCAGTCAACTCGGGCCAAAATAAAGTCAGACAGGCCGGGTTAAAATTGTCATCCCTGATCCTATAAGCATGCAAATGTAGACATTTCCAAAACAATATCAATGATTTTTGTGCCATTCTTAGATATCCCCTAAAATGCTTCCTTCTCAATAAGCCACTTTTTGGGATTTTGATCTCCCAAGAAAAAAGGGAGGGGTTTGACAAAATCGATAATTATAAAAAAGGAGTTTAGTCGCTTTCATTTTTTTAACAATAGTGGTCCTAAAATGAATCTATACACATATTCAAAAGCAATTTAGACTTGTAACATCCTCCACTTGGACCACACTCTTTTATATAAATCTAATCCAACACAAAGTCATATTCGAATATTCAAATCCGATCAAATTTGACAAATTCTTAAAACCTGCTTAATTATAATAAGTTACCAATCTACTTGGAAGCAGAAAAGGAACATCGAACACTCATCATCCTATCTTGTAAGCTTGTGGAATGGATTTGATATAAAGTTTGAGAACCTCTCGAGATTTTCCTGATCTACAATCGAGCTCGAGTAGGAAATTTAGTGCCTATGGATACTCCATTGTCATAAAGAAGTGTCGGATCTTATGAGGGTACACTACTAGCACCTAAAATTTATAAAATACTTAATTTTTTAAAGATGAAATGTAATCAATATTTTTTAAGTATATACTAAACAAAAAATTGAGTGTATGAACTTAACATAAAAATCATATATTAAGTAAATTATTCAATAAATTAATGTATTAAAATTGAAAATTTTCAAATAAATGCACGAACATAAAATTTAACTCGAACCACTTAAATTAATATTGTTTGAATCAAATTTATAGGAGAAATTTCGCGGGTCAACATTTATGAAATTATCTAAGTTTTATCTCTTTGAAGTGCTATCATTTTTTTGATTTTACAAGTTAGAAAATTTGTGAGAGGGTTTTGAAAATAACCTTTTATTAGTTAAGGGTAAAGTTGCGTATTATTATATCTCTCCTGATTTTGCTTGTGAATGGTGTTCTAATAATTGACTAGTATGGGATGATTTTGTATTTAATTTAATAGTTAATTGTTAATTTTAAAATATAAATATTTCAAAAATAACGTTTTTTGAAATTAAAAATTACATATTCTTTTAACTTTTTCTGACCCTATATTTTAGCAGAATTCTTAGATTGTTGTCAATTTTCAAAGAAATCATTTGACTACAAAGCTCCTGCTGTTCGTGAACAACGACATGTGAAACTGAGTAGGGTTAATCTATAACCCTACAGCAGATAAGTGACTACACTTACTTCGCTTGGATGTTCATGTTTCGACTTTCGAGTTTTAATGCTCCCAAGTGTTGCAGTCTCGACCTGCGTGTACGAAAGTGTTAAGTGACAAACAATCACAAGTTGTACAGATTTGAAGCCACATATATATTTTTCCAAGGCCAACCCAGAAACTCTTGTTCTATTATTTAGCTAGTCACTGTGTTCCTTTAGCTTATTCTCAGAAGATGTGTCCAACAATGCAGCAGAAAACGAACCAATTTGTAAGCTGACAAAAGTTGAAAGCATGTTTGACGAGTAGGACAGAGTGATCAAAGATGATGTAATAGAAAGGTAGTGAGAGCAAAGACGAGGGTTCCACATGAGAATGATGAAGGAATTGACCAAAACCCTAAAAGACCATGGACAAAAATTTTCTATAAAAAATTGGAAATGGAAAAACTTAAAGTGTATTTCAAGATTTTATGGAATAGCCTTGAGTAATTCAACAGGAGATTAGATATTCTGTTTCGGTTATGGTATCCTTATCATGTTCTATTAAATCTTATTCACACATTTATATGGATCCAACATAAATATATGAATAAGATTTAACGAAATAGAATAGAGTAACTGGAACAAAGGATTTGATGTGATTTTAACGGTCCTTAAATTTGGATCTCTTAACTTTTAAAGGTTCTCAAAAAGGGTACGGGATCCTCTGTCCAATATTATGGTGTCTTATTCTGTCTCATGAATTTCAGTTTTTCATTTATGCAGGTCCCGTATTTATTTATGCAGGACCCACGCGAAACTCACATAAATGAATGGCTGAGATTCATGAGACAGAATAAGACACTATAATATTGAACAAAAGATCCGGACCCCTCAAAAGGAGACTGACTTCACAGGTTAGGGAGGCAACAGTGACCCACAGTTCAGCTTATCGTTTTTACAGGAAATAGTGTGATGGACACTACATAACAGTCCTTAGTGTTTGACTTCACAGTTACACTTACTGTTCCTCATGACTAATGGCCATGCACCTCTTTTATTATTATCTATTTTCTTCAGTTCCCATTACAGCATATATTATCTCATGATGGTTAGTGTTAGTGGAGAACAGAATTATTAGGGTTTGAAGGTGAGTGAAATGGGCATGTGAGTGACCTCTTCTAAGTCAAAGACTAAACATAGACTTAAACACATCAACTACTTCAGTCTATGATATATTATCATCCTAAGATGCTCTTTTAACGGATGTTATGCTAGGGAAAGTTTTCCGATTCTTGGCTTTAGTTTATATATATTTCAAGTTTCATTCCAACCATTATGGGTTTGACCTAATAATTGGGAGATGGAGCATATCTTCATTTATAATTTTTCTAATAATTGCATGAAATGTTATATATTTTTTCTATGTTTTCAAAACTAAGATGAAAGTTAAGTCAATATGATAAGAGGTTTAAAGTTTATAAGTTTAATCGGTATTAGACAATCATAAAATTGGTTAAAATTTGAATAAAATTGAAGAATTTAAAAAATGACTGAAAAATATTATCTTTAATTTAAAACATGATTGAAAAAGGTTGCTCTTATTCATTGAAAAATTTAAGGCTTAATTAAAAAAGGCTATAAAATAAAAAATAATTGATTTATTTTAGTTTATAAAAGCTGATTAGTTTAGGAAAATTAGTTGATTAATTGATAAACTGATCAATTTTTAACAACAAAAATTATTAAACTAAATCAAACCAAAAAATTGAAAATCAAAATGAAAACTTGACCGATTCAAGATTTTTATTGTTAAATCGGTCGAGTCTGTAATTCAGTTTTTAAAACATTATATTTTTTTATAATGAAAAGGAAGTTATCTATTTATAGATTACTTAAACAGAACTATACTTTCCTTTCAGATTTATTAAAGTTTCCAAAATTGTTGCCTCTAATTTCTAATATTTGTGTTATGATTTATGTTGCTTACCATTTTTTTTTTCAAATAATGAGTTTGTGTTAATTTCTACTTATTTTCAACTAATATATTATCCATGTTTATCAGCTAAAAAAATTGCTTTATAAAATCTTGAAAATAAAATCCTATAGATTTTTTTTAGATTGAAAATATGATACAATTCTAATAAAGAAAATAATAAAAAATAGAGAATTAAGTTCAATTAAACCTTTTTATTGAATTACTTTTCTATATGTTAGAAAAGAATTATTTATATCTTTTTATTAACTTATAGCAATTAAGATGAAGTTATTTTTCATGTGTGAAGTGACCAATAATATATGGGGGAGCTATCAAAATACACTGCACATGGCCCTCTCGAGAAATTACACTCTGTCGTGTTATTCATTGACTCTTCTCTCAAAGAAATGAGATCAGATCACCTATTCTATTTTTGCTATTTTTATCCTGTTTTAACTCGTCTCATCTACACATTTACATAGGACTTATATAAATATGTAGATAAGATGAGTTGAAATATAGGACTTATATAAATATGTAGATAAGATGAGTTGAAATATGACAGGAACAGCAAAAGCGGAACAGCTTTTCATTTAAATACTCCTATAAATAAATAAACAATGATCGATAAAAAGAGAGAAATGATCTTACGTACTCATCCTCAAATAGCTCCAATCGACTCTAATCTTAAATTGAAATAACTATATGTTAACTTCACTTATTGACAAAGATAAAAAGCTGCATAGGCTAATAGGAGGGTCACTTTGTTTGAGCATGATGAACACTTAGAAAAAAATTAACAAGTCCTTTTTGGTGATTTGGAAAAGTAAAGAGGATAATTAAGAGGTGCATGTGATCTAAGGGACTAATCACTCACACATTTGAAAGGATTTAAGCAAAAGAATAACAAAAAGCTTTGTTTCCACAAAGGGTCCCATAATCATCATTAAATCTCATACTCTCTCATTTGTTAGTACCTAAAAAAAGAGATGCTTTGATAAGAAGACATAAGATAGAGAGACAAAGAAAGCTTGCACCACCGCTTACTTTGAGAAACTTAATTGGATATAAAATAGGGTTAATTACTAAAAAAAATTCAAAATTTTCTTAATTTTACAGTATTAGTCATAACTTTTTAAAAAACGACACTAAAATATTTTAATTTTTAATTTTTAATGAAAATAATCCAATGTTAAAATTTTCATTAATGTGGATAACGTGACAAATCATGTTTTATAATTATTTTTAGGTTTTTTATATTTTTAGTTTATTAAATAATAAAATTCATACATGACACACATATGTAACAATTATTTTAAAAAAATGTTAATTTAACATAGCTTGTCATGTCATTTATATTAATGGAGAATTTAACAACAATTTTTTTTATTAAAAACTAAAAAATAATTTTAGTATCATTTTTAAAATTCAAGTTATTATTACAAAATTGAGTAAATTTTAAGATTTTTTTTTACAATTAACCCTAAAAAATATATAGAAAAGTAAAAATCTCAAACAATTTAGACCTTCCAATTCCAAACCAAAAGCAATAAACAACAAATTTCTTTATAACGGTGATGGCAAAAATCGGTGTAGATTAAGGAATGAAATCACCTGTTTCACTTATCCTATTCTTATTTTGTGTCATTCTATCTCGTTCATATATTTTTTGAGTCCCACATAAATGTGTGGATAAGATGAGATGGAACAGAATAAGTGGAACAAGTGTTTTGTTCCGTAGATTAATGTCTCATAAAGAGCTCATGTAAACTTTAATGTGCTTATATCAAACTTTCATATTCAAGAGCATGACATGGAAGCTTTCTACGGACGAAAAGCCCTGGATCTCCAGTGCAGATTGATTTGAACTCGTTACTTATCTCTAATTTATTAAAAAATACGTAATTTATAAATTATTATATATATCTGTTAATTTATTAAATGTGTAATAATTTAAAGGGTATTATAAGATTTAATCACGAGAGATGAGAATTATTAGAACACCAAGTTGGTAAAATATGCAAAAAATGCAAGACATATATTAAACCTTGGAGCAACCGGTAAAGTTGCTCTTTTGTGATCGTAAGATTTCAGGATTAAGCTACGAAAACAGTTGAAGAGAAGACTGCATACATTATAACTTTCTCCAAACTTCCGTAAAGCGGAGTCTTGTACATCGGATACGTTAGACTTTTATTTTCAGTTTTTAACATATCATTCCTATTTTTTTTAGATATTTTTTTATGCCATTGAACTCAAAGTCATTCTTATTTAAGTTGCAGATTAAATTTTTTTAATATATGAAATAATTTACAAATTACACAAATTAAATAAATTTGATGACAACTTTACTGGCCTATGGCTATTCCTGCATTTTGAAGCAAGAAAGGCTTGGCTTGACTAACTAACCTAATCCACTAGGAATCCAAACCCTGCAACTGTGTCTCCACTACGAATCCTACCTCTTAAGCAAAGCTCAAACGAAACCATCATTTCGTTTTAGAAGATGGAAGCCAACTTTATGTTCGTGTGTTTGTTGTTGAATACTTTTGTCTAAACTTCAATGATAATACTCTAGTCTACATCTTAATCATAAGCTCCGAGTAATGTTTCCTTGCCTTTTCCTTTACCAGGCTTTCAAACTCCATGTAGTTTGTCTTCTCTTCCTCTACCTTACTTTGCCAAGCTTTCAAAGCTTATAATTACCAGGTGACCCTCTTTGAGTAACACTGGAGTACAACCCACACACCCGTGGGTATCCTATGAATCATCACCTTTGTCCTCTGGATGGCCCTCTCTTTTTTTCATCACTATTGTTTCTGCTTAAAGCTTCTCAAGTTGGTCTGCTAAATTTGCTCAATTTCTCACCTACCAACTCTGCCGATTCCCTTTTGTTACATCTCTGAAATTACTGTACCTGGGACCATTGACTAGAACCCATTATAATGACTATTATGGCTGTTTCAACCATCACCACCTTTTTATGCTAAAGATATGAAGTCTTTAGAGTCTAGAAACCTTGGTAGTTGGTACAAGGAAATGGTCTCATTTCATGAAACCAAAAGAATTTGCAAGAGCAGAGAATAAAGTCTCAAGGGAAATGTTTTGTCTTACTGTTATCTTGAAGGTCATCCCATGGACGGACCGATTTGTAATAGTTCTTCCAAGAGAAGTAGACATGCTGGAGTTGAAGATGATGAAAATATAACGATGTTGTATATTACTTACGAGAGTAGAAGGAATCAGACCTTGTAATGAAATGTTAAAAGGGTATCCTTAAAATATTACTCATAAATGATCATTTAAAATTCAATATATCGAAATTAGTTCTCATCCACGCACAACATTCAAGTTAAATTCTCATTTCCCAGTGTTAAGTTCGAGAATCTAATTGCATATCTAGATTTCAAAGGCAGCTAAATAGGATATGCAGTTAGTCATCTTGCAAAAACTCCTACGAAGTCTATAGAGTGTAAGCCATCTTCATGCTGCTTTATTAACAAATAAATGGCTTTTGGTTCTGTTGTGCTCGTCTAGCTGATCTGCATCGGAAATTTATTGGTTCTAATGGTTTTAGTTTATGAAAATGACAAAGGAGAAAACAATCTCAGATGAATATAATTTCACCTTCAAAAGTTGTAGGTTGCAGTTCATTCTTCAGTCCACATGATCACGAAAGCGGATAATTCTCTTGATGAATGACCTCTCGCGACGATAGCTATTTTCATCAAAATCAGGTGTGACAATCACTTTAAATTGGAAAAGAGAACTTGGTGCGCAAGAAGATTACTTACATGATGAGAGATGACATGCAGAAGCAAGAGAACCCAATGCAGAAATGAACTAAAAATGTTGGCCAGAAATTTTCATGATCCAGAAACATTCTCTCCGAAATGAATGTAACTACTCCAGAAAGCAATAGAATTGTCCAACCAGATGGCAAGCAGCTTGCAAAAGAAAATGCAGAAGACTCCCAAGGAAACAAATCATGTTAACATAAGGTTCCATGCATACCAAAGATATAGACAAGAGTTAATCAAAACCAACCTGGAAATAACGCTTGATGAAGACTGCAGAGTATGTTATTCTCAAAATCATACCTTTGCAAGAGTTAAGAAAAGAAGAATGATTGAGATTACTTATTTAAGTCATTCCTTTTACAACCATGTTTCTTACTTTGTGATAAGAACCAATAATATACTATATGAACTTCGTAAACACTGCATTCGGTAATTAAATATGCCTGAAAACAAAATTATCTTCACATACTATGAGTAGCATAACCTTGGGTGTAAAAGGATTAGAGTCCATTGTAAAGGCTTCAGTTCTCATACAATGATGGTCCATGGAATCCACAACATAAAATAAGGATACTTAAAGAATTAGCCAGAATCAAGCCAACTGCACCAGCTGACCTTATAAGAAGGACATTTAGAACTACGTATACCATGGAGAACAAGAGCAATGAATCATTCGAGCGTTTGAGTTGGTGCTCATTTGCAACAGCATGCAGAAATGCCTCAGAAGTTCCTACAGAGAATCAAACTCAGGTAAAAGTTTTCCCAGCATTATCAGAAGGTTGGAAGTGTAACATGCATTCTCTACACCAAAGGGGTAGAGATGACTATCAATTTTTTTTGGACTGTGAAATGTATGTGTGTATGCATGTTGGTGTGGATGGTTGGATAATATGATATGCAATATAAATATATATATCACGGCCTTCAGGGTGTAATAGATTTGAGCCTCTATTAGATGTAGCTAGCAAGTAAATCATACATCTTGGAGAGCTATAGTCTTACTAACCATTCATGGCCAAAACAATGATATAAAGGCAATAATACCGGAGGGCTATCGGTGCTTCTCCATCACTCCATTTCTGGCCATATAATATTCTTACAAGGGAGTAAGAGTAACTTGGACCAAATGCCATAAATACAAGACCTAACATCAAAGAGAAAGTAAGTCATTACGAAACAACATTTGATCACATGCAGTGTTCAATTTTCAGTGATGAGTGAGAGGGGAGAGATGAACATAGTTAGCACATAAGAAATCTTCCCACTTTCACTACCTTGACATACATATCAAAATACAGTTCTTCAGGATGGAAAAACAATGTTAAATTTGAAAGCAAAGTCAAGAAGTGCAAGAATGACCATACCTATTAGCAAAACAAGTTTCAAGGCCTCTGTTAGGCAGCTTCCCAACTTTCTGCCTTTCTCTGAATACTGTCCTGTCAAGCAAAAGCAAACGTTGTGATTTCTGGAAGATGATGGAGTTCAATAACTATACGCAGAAATGCTTGTCATTCCAGATGAAAGAAAACCAAAGTATTTTCCATTTAGAATACATGACAAAAGCACCTTCTAATCTTTTACCATCCTCAAAGAGGAAACGGAAAGTTCTAAATGGAAAATACTTGAGGACAAGGTGAAGCTGATGGGGGGGAGTAATGATAGACCTAAGATAACTCGTTTCTACGTTAGGAGGAATAAGCAAAGGGCAGAGGAATGATCACAGAGGAATAGGGCAGCAGGGCATTACATATTCGGGTAGTTAGTTAGCTATAGTACCGACAACCAATCATTAGGTTGTCGGTTAACAGAATTGGTTAGCTACAGACCCTTAGTATAAATAACAGAAGGGAAGGAGGGGAGAGACACGTGAAAAGATCATTGTATGAGCCCTAGGCTGGAGGTACTGGACCTCGAAATCCAGGCTATCTTTGTATTCATTTACAGCAAGCAATAGCAATATACACATTTTCCTTTACCTATTTTCGGGATCCTATCAAATACATGACAAAAGCACCTTCTAATCTTTTACCATCCTCAAAGAGGAAACGGAAAGTTCTAATCTTTTCTAAGTCAGTTCTCTTGGACACACAACATAAGCGAGTAGCAATACCCATAAGTACAACAGTATTAAATACCTTCATCAATTGCAACACAATGGACAAACTATAAGCCAGTAAATGTCCCTACTGACTCAATATCATCTTAACGCACAATGTTAGACTGACTCAATATCGTCTTGACACACAACAGCCCACACAAGATGCTGCATATGGTGATCAGAAGAAAATGAATGGTATTTCTTCCGTGATAATACATCCTATAGTTTAATAAAACCAAAAAACTGTCCAGAGAACAATGAAGGAACGAGATAGACCTGAAGCAGACCTGGCAAATGTTACATATGAACTCTCTTCAAAGGGAAGAAACACCATCCTCACCACCAGGCTCCCTGGAAATCATATTTAACAGTTATAACTTGTTCAAAAACTCATGTGCAAGATCAACATCATCCATCCAACTGAAATAAAAAACACAATAATGATTGGATTCAATGTTGACACTGTGATCAGGGAATTGTCACTATAGTCTGCAAGTCATAGAATATAGTCCAGTCGCATACCTAATTTATCAACAAGACCATATACAGCTTGGTTATATGGTGTATCCAACCATACAAGGACCATTTTTTCACCTTCCTGGAGTATTAGCTTCCGAAATGATTGAAAAGTAAAGAGCATACACATGCTTGAAAGTTGCTTATCGTAATCCATAATAGTTTCCAATCTGTGAAAAAGTTTAGTGTCAATGGGAAAAGGAACACTAATGTGCATGTATCTATGATCAGCAAAATTAAACTAAAGAAGTTAAACACCACAAGTTTAAAATTTAAGAGACTAACAAGCTAAGCAGTTCAAAACAAGTAGAGCCATAAAAAAAACATTTTCGGTCCAGTCATATCTTGGATAGGTTTCCAATCCAGGAAATGGGTTCGGGCTAAATTTCACATCCTGCATTAGAAACTTGGAAGTTCCAAGTACCCATTCAAGAAGGAAGGTTTATGGTGTATAAAAGCTCACCAGGATTCCTATAGTTAAGTTAACCAAATTTCTTCCCCCATTTTCATTCCACTATAGAAGGGTCCGGGAGGGAGAGTCAAACATAATGATCAGAACAGAAGAGGGGGTGCACAAGAGAAAAGGAAACCATACCTGAAAGGGAAAAGATCATAACTTTGAAAAGTAGTAGAGAGGAGAAAATAACTCCAGTATCCTACAAACAAGCAAAAACCATAGGCTGTCTGTGAAAGTGCAAAAGCAATCACCTTCTCCTGCAAATGTAACCACAAGATTTCATCAAGCATTTATAAGTGGAGGTTTTTAAAAGGTTAATGATTTAGGATCAAGAAATGGACTGGGATTAAGCAGTTGGTATTTCAAAATTACGTCTATTTCCAAATATATGTACCAATAAAGTAAACAGAGCCAAGTTTTGTTTAGAGCATCTTGAAATGATTATTCCTATATCTTCCAGAAGGAGAAGGAAACCAAATATGTAAAAGACAAGAAAGGGTATTAACAAAAGCAAATGCTGTTATCTTGCAGTATTTCTAGGAAAAAAAGAAAGTTTCCTCTAACATCCCAGCTTGGTGATCTCCAACCCATGTACAAAGAAAAACTTGCAGCAAACATAATCAAGGCTGAGAAACAGGGACTCCAAATTAACATAACATTTGACCATCATGAAATCCAGAATGATTATAACAGCCAACTTGAGCATTTTGTCGAGAATGCACATTTCTATCTCAGTTGTGCCACTAGTTTGACTATGTCATCAAAATTGCATAATGTATAGATAACAAACCCATCAAAAAAAATTTACCATGCTAGTATGCTTCACGATAAGTATGTACATTGTTAGACAACGAAAAAGTGTAGCTGCTGTTTCTACCACTAGGCGCAGTTTAAGCAGAAGCAAGTTCTGAGAAAGAATATACAAGGGTTCAGCCAATAGCTCCAATATACATGCACAACCTGCAATTTGAAGTGAACTGACATCAACATTACAGGAAGGAGAAAAATAATAAAGTGAATTAAATAATATTGTAATAGATCAAAGAAATCTTAAGTGGATAGCAATTTATTTATTCATTTATGAATGAAGAATAGCCAATTGAAATACTTATCAACAAGATCAGGTAATTAAACACAAATAGCTTGATGGGAAACTTAATAAACAAACAAGTTATCTATATGGTTTTCTCTAAAAAATCAACTAAAAGCACTGATAAGGCGTAAGTTGAGCGTGTATTCTGGTGACAATAGTATATTCTTGAGAAGTACTGAAAGAAAGTTTTAACTTTTTACATTCAGAGCCACAAATTAGATGTCTAAAAGTAATCAGAGACATGAGTGATAATCAAAGAGCATGTGAAGACAGAAAACCACAATAATTGAAGCACCAAAGCCAGTGACAATAAGTTACCATTAATCAAGATAGCTTGAGCATACGGATCTGATGGACTTAAGCCTTGCCACCAGAAGACAAAAACGCATGCTGCAATTGTGATGACTATTCCCAAAGGGGGAGTCATCCAGGCCACTTTTAACAACTTAGTCCCATATTCTTTACTTGAAGAACCATCACTGCATCGTAAGGTAAATATGAAGCATATCAAGGAGGTATAACACAATCACGTTTTCTTCAAGGAAATTAACTTGAAAATATTCTTAATTATCAGCAACTTTCAGCATTTGTCCCGTAAATGGCAGCACTCGGCATAGTTTACAACAGTTTAGTCTGCCCCCATAGCCTACACAATCCTAAATTGCAGAGACGGGTAATCTTGCAGCGTCACTTATAGATGGCAAAGAGTCTATGATGTAGGATTTATAGCAGAAGACAGTACCATTGAATGTCAGCCCTCATGCAAGCTCGTCGGAAGCCCTCCCGACTAAGAAACAAGACGCAGGTTACAAACAGATGGAACTGTACGGCGTAAAGCTGCATACGTCAGAGAGAAAAAGGAAGTTCATCAATGGAGAAACAACTTAAAGGAGTAAGAATCAGAAGGTAAGAGTGAACAATTGATTGGGATTAGATACCGCGTAGTCCTCTGCCGTAAGGTGCCTCACGATCCACGAATTGAATACAAATGGAATTCCTCTGGACAAGAACTGCGTAGCTAATCTCACCACCCCCCCAACAACAATAATCATGGGATTAAGATAGGTAATCTCAATAAACGCAACAGAGACCAAATTACGAAGATAAAAATAAAGAAGAAGAAGGAGAGGAGAACTAACCCAGCAAATACTTGAAAGTGTGTGAGAGATTAACATGGCTGAGGGGTTCAGGCTGTGCTACTGGTTCCTTGGACATATTAACTCAAATATAGATATCAGATTCTCGCGAACTAAAACCCTTCGAGATTGCAACTGCTGAAATTTGGAAATTCAGACTTCGAAGGTTGTTAAGACTTCGAACAGATGTCAACCAGCTGTACGAACCCCAAGAGTTTAGGTGAGAAGTACCCACTTCGATTTAACAATATACGGACCGTCTTCTGATTGCCCAGTTGTTAACTTGGAAATCCTTTGTGAGTTTTACTTGCTAAATTTCCAAGGCAGGTTCGATTTCGGTTTCAAAGTTTTAAGCTTTAATACATACGTGGTTCACTGTTAAATGGAAAGGAGTCAACTTTTAAACGAACAGGAAACAGAATGACTTTGATGAGGAAAAGAGAAAGATGATGAAGAAGAATTGAATATTGAATCACATAATTGCATATCTTAAATGAGTTGATCTGAAATTGATTTCAACAGGGTTTCTTCCAAAATGTTAAATTTTCGAGGAAAAAAAAGAGTTGCATCAGAGTCTGCTGGATTAGAGATGCATTTGCAAATAACTACTCTTTGCCCATAAAACATTGGAGACTTGTGAATGAATCTGCACAATTTCGAGTCTTACATACCAAATTCTTGCCAAGGTAACCAAAACATAATTTGGCCCTGATTTTGGCTGATCTTAGGAATGAGTCTGTAATTCTTTAGCAGACTACTAAAGCTATATGAACATCTAGAGACGTGAAGGGTCAGTATAATATTCAAGATCTAAAATATTTATGATAGAATCAAGTACATATTGAACAAGTGCAAGAAGTCAATAGCTTCATCATACATACATACATGATGAAACCTGAAATAGTCAAAAACTCGTCCAGATATAGGGGTTCTGTGTAATACGTAGCGGTACCTTAGTTACGTATTTCGGATCAAACGTGAAACGACAAGAAACGAAAAAATGCGGAAATACCTGATTTTAGTTTCCGTAACTTTAAACAAGATTTCCCAAGCTGAAACGAACGTGAATCTGCCGTTGCCTTCACGAGAACTCCTTTTCGGGACGTGGGTAATGTCTTTCTACAGTTTTCTCAAAACGTAAGCTCTTTTAACAGGTCAAAGAATTCTTATGCTTACGATTGATTATATGAGCAACTGCAGGAGACTTTAACCTTTATATATAGCATCTATATCGGGTTTCCCTACCACAAGATCAATATAAGTCCGGTCCATACTGATTGGGATCCATTTTTCACACGGACTTCGATCCATTGATTTAGATTATTTATTGAGTCACTTTATTATCTTTATCTTGATCAAATTACGTAACTTAACCGATAAGTTTTTAAAAAACCAAAAAATACAATTAATAGTTGTCCAACGTTATGAGAAATGACAAAATTTTCCAACCGTTCCTACAGTATAGAAAACAAAACCAGGTTAACATAACATAGAGTGATATTACAAAGTTTTGACGGATCAACGGTAATGGCATAGAAAAAGTGTATTGTTTCTCTTCCATGTTGCCCTTTTTGATAGTCTTGCCTTGTAACAAGGGTATTCCCTTTCCACGAAGTCCTCTGTATATACTTCTTCTCAGCAGATGTAAGTCCGTGAAGGTCCCTATGCCTGTGGATAGGATTGCAGATCCAATTCATTCTTGGGTCATTTCGGATTGCATTGTGAGCAGCATCAACCAGAATGCCTCAAAGTATTTGTATGTAGAATCCTGTATTAACCATACTTTGATCAGAAACATGCATAGATAGCCTTGCCTTGTAGCGAGGGTATTCCCTTTCCACGAAGTCCTTTGTACTTCTTCTCAGCAGACGTAAGTCCGCGAAGGTCCCTATGCCTGTCTACAGGATTGCAGATCCAATTCATTCTTGGGTCATTTCAGATTGCATTGTGGGCAGCATCAACCAGAACACCTCAAAGTATTTATATGTAGAATCCTGTATTAACCATACTTTGATCAGAAACATGCATATAGATATCAATCCCTTAAAAGCGTAAAAATAAGGTGAAAAAGCAACAGTTGAGAGCCATAGCATGACTTGGATCAGTTTCACTACAATATTACAGAAAGGAGGGTGCTATTTGAGGCTACGTAGTTCACCATCATTACTTCAATATGAGCATCAAGTGTTCATCTCTAATTATTGAAGCAGTCTATGATTAGGTAAAGTTCTATGAACCTCATTGATCTAGTAAGAGTTGAGAACCTTAAGATCACCCAGTTTACGACCAGCACGTTCCTTTGCAAATCGACACTGCTGCATTGGAATTTGTCAGTGAGATATTATGACTAATATTCCTCTCAAGATACTGTACAAATGTAACTAGATTATATTGAGATATAGATAGGTTGTACATAGTTAATATAGAATAAGTTCAAAATCCCTCAATTTAAGAGATTAGATTAGATAGATCTGGATAACTTTTCAGATTTAAACTTCTACTTGTAATAGCCTACATATGGTTGTATACTTTCTATTCAAAAAATTATTCCCCACTTTGTTCATGGTATCAGAGATATAGCAAAACACTCGGAAATAATTTCGTTTGGGACGATCAGAGCCATGCAGGTCGAGTAGGAGGAGATCTTTGCCACTGGCTCGTCTGGTGTGGCTCCACCAGCATCGAACCCATCCTCTCTCGAGAATAGTGTTGATAACTCCCAGACCAACATAGTCAGTCATAGACTGAATGGGAATAATTATCTACCACAGGCCTACTCAATGCTCATGTTCATAAGAGGGAGAGGGAGAGGGAAAGAAAAATGCTTAAGCACAACGCCACCTGCTGCATCCGACCCATCAGACCCAAAATACCAGACTTGGATGGTCAAAAACAACCTTGTTATGAGCTAGTTGATCAACTCAATGACCCTTAAAGTCAGTGAGCAGTTCGTTTTAGCCACATCTGCCAAAGAAATTTAGGAAAACGCCACACAAACTTATTTTACTATCGAAAATACTGCTGCTTTGTTCCAAATTAAGTGTCTTTTGAGAGAGACCAAGTGTAGCGCCCCCATACCGTAGAGTACCTACCGGAACACTCGTAGGTCATTCCGATACATATCCTACGATAAGAGAGAACTACAGACAAACATCGCTATACTCCACATGGCATCACAATAATAAAACATTAATAT
>JAOSBP010000007.1:22108694-22121613 GCA_027563825.1 Erythroxylum mucronatum | reverse complement strand
TTGTATGGTCCTAAATAACCTTGCATATAAGGATATCCTGCATCTACCAAATAATATTTTCCTACATTCCAAAATAATAAATAAATAAATAAAGAAGCATTTATTTATTAAGAATGAATAAAAAAGTATTAAGTTATCCGTCACAAACCTCTAGGTGGATGAGGGAACAACACAAATGGGTTCCAAACAACAAGCCATTAATAATAGCTCATGTGAATTTAGTCCAAAGCTCTTAATCTAGAAAATGTCTAATTCAACCGCAAAAACACACTTTGGTGGCAAACGATCAAACTGTATCTATTTCAAAGCAAACATAAGCAACAAACAAGCCTTGAAGTAAAAGAAAAGACAAACTGAAATGGAATGAGATCTCTCACAATGAAGGCCAAGATGTTTTAACTTCCAGGTAGAATCCTCAACAAGGCAGTAGAAGGCATGGGGATCAATTTCAAATTTTGACAAACTTTTGAGTTTCCTTGAATCTACTCTTCATTGTTAGAACTAGCAAAGGGTCAGGGGGGACTACACTAATATAAAGTTGCAAGTTGAGAGACTACCACTAGTAATAGGGAATGAAAAATGGAAGCATTCAGATACTTCATAAATGTTCATCATTTCCGAAAGGAATCTAGAGGGATGGCTAATTGCAGTAAGGAACACTTCCACAATACACCTTAACATGTACAAATTAAGACCTTTAGGTTCACTATTAATGTGTGGAAACAAGGAATGCATGGATAATCAGTTGAATAAGCACCAAATAAGCGTATCATATCCTTATTGCATAGTTCATTACCATCAATAACTCAAGATAGTTGTTCAACCAAACAAATTAACAATCATTTCAGGCATGATGCTAATGAACTAGAAAGCATATGTGCATCGAATTACCCATACCTGACTCTTTCTGCACATGAAGCTCGAGAGCACCAAAACTTCTTCAAATGCAATGGGCTTGTCAATCTTCCCACCAAATATTCCCCCAAACCTCTGGCAATAACAATACAAAAAATAAGTAACTTTGCTTAACAGAATCACCTTCACAACAAATGTAATGGACAGTCCTGCTTGCCGCTAACAGAATCACCTTCACAACAACAGAAATAAACACCAAATTAATTAATTGATTGATTAGTTACCTGACACAAGTAAAAATTGTAGCGATAAAGATGAGTTCGAATACAGTGAGAAGAGTGTTGAAAGCGAAGGCAGAAATTTGCGAGAGGAGGAGTGTAAGTGAGGCACTGCAGGACGCTGTTAAGGTAACATGTATTCCCGAGATTTCTCAACCCTAGTGGAGGACCGTTCTTGCGTTTCTGACTCGGTAGATTCGGCTGCCAACTCATCTGCAAACCGCCCATTCATCAACAACTATAAGATGATGATGACGAAAAGAACAACAATAATCCTCCTTCTTCTTCATCTGACAACGAAAGTACTATCGCCGTCGCCGTCGTCGTCACCGCCACGTCACCCACCTCCAGAAACCCAATCGCATCCTCGTCGTGCTGTTCGTTCCACCCTTGCTTCTATGCAGCCAAACAAATACGTTAATAAAAATAATAAGGATATTAGTAACGCAGACAACGTCTGCGTTGATTTTCAGAGAAAAAAAAGAAGATGAACCAACCTGAAGGGGAGAGGGATACGTGAGGAGGAGCAAAATCAAGAGTCGGCCAGAAAAGAGGAGAACAGAGAAGAAACAGAGGAGCAAAAACAAGAGACGCTTCTTTACGTAAAATATTGACGCAAATTTTAAAAGTTAAAAACAACTTTCCGAAAAAGCTGTTTTTAGGGTTTTCTGAAAAGCTTCAAATTTTGGCTTTTCAAAAAGCTGTATTCTGACTTTTAAAAAAGTTGTTTCTATTCTAAAAGCACTTTTTAATTTTTCAGCCAAACAACCATTTTTTCCTTAAAATGGCTTTTGCGGTGTGAAAAAGTGTTTTTGGGACTTTCAAAAGCCGAACCAAACAGGCACTAAGTGTGAAAAAGCAGGAGACAACTTATTCATGGGACTCCAAACAACAATCAGGTTCATGAATCCTTAGTTATGGCTGCCAAGGGAACTACTGGACCAGAATTAAAGAAAAAATCAAGTAAGCTTTGGTGTGAACACTGTCAGAAAAATAGGCATACCAAAGATACTTGCTGGAATATCCATGGCAAGCTGCCTAATTTAAAAAGCAGAACCAGAATAGAGAGAAAAAGCTATGCAGTTGTTGGAAATGATAAGACAGAAGGTGAAAATGTACCGATAAGCAAGGAGGAGGTCGAGCTACTTAGAAAAATTCTAAACAAGTATGATCTAAAAGTTGAAAAGGTTGTATCTATAAGTCATATAATGAATACAAGTAACACACGCACTGCCTTAGGTGTTAAATCCCCAAATCGTGGTATTTGGATTGATGATTCAGGGGCAAATGGCCATATGACCTGTGATAAATCTTTATTTGTTGATATTTTGTCTTGTTAAGGTCATAGAACTATCAAGGTAGCAAATGGATAGGTTCTTAAGGTTGAAGAAATAGGAACTATTATAATAGTTGATAAACTTGTCTTAACTAGTGTTCTTTATATACCTAGTCTGGACTGCAACCTACTGTCTGTGAAGAGATTTACTAAAGAGCATAATTGCATAGCTAACTTTACTCTAATGGGTGTGTTTTCCAGGATTTGGAGTCAGGGAAGAGGATTGGCAGTGCTAGGGAGTTTGATGGATTATATTATATTGACAGCTCAAATGGCAATAAAGCAAATGCTACTTTGTCATCCAACACTGAAATTCGACTTTGGCACTATAGGTTAGGCCACCCTAGTTTATCTTACATGAAACAATTATATCCAACTTTTTTCAATAATAAGGATTCATCTTTTCAGTGTGAATTTTGCCAACTCTTTAAACACACACGAAATTCTTACTTACCTCGTGCTTATGAACCCACTAAACCTTTTTCTATCATACATAGTAATGTCTGGGGGCCATCAAGGATTAAAACCAAGAAAAATGCCAAATGGTTTATAACTTTCATAAATGATCATACGAGATTGACTTGGGTATATCTCATAAGAGATAAAGTAGAAGTTTTTCAGATTTTTAAGAACTTTTACTCCTTTATACTGAATCAATTTCATGTAAAAATTCAAATTTTTAGAAGTGGAAATGGGAAAGAATACCTAAGTCAAGCTTTTGATCAGTTTTTTTTATCACCAATGGTATTATACACCAAACTTCATGTGTCAATACACCACAACAAATGGTATATCTAAAAGAAAAAAATAGGCATTTACTTGAGGTTGCAAGGTCTATTATGCTCACTATAAATGTTCCAAACTATTTTTTGGAAGAGGCTATTCTTACTTCTACTTATCTACTAGATTGAATGCCTTCAAAAAAATTGGGTTTCCTTACACCTTTACAGAAATTACTTGAAACCTATACCTCGGTTCCCTTTTCTTAATCAACTACCTCACAAAGTGTTTGGTTGTGTTGCTTTTGTTCATAATTATCATGGTGGAAAACTTGAATCTCGAGCTCATAAGTGAATCTTTTTGGGTTATTCTTCTACTAAAAAAGGTTATAAGTGTTTTTCTCCTACTCTCAATCGGTTCTTTGTGACAATGGATGTAACTTTTTTTGAAAATCAACCCTATCATCCAAAACCACCCGTTCAGGGGGAGAATTGTGAGAGTGAATGAATGTTTTCAATAAATGATGGCACACCAAACATACTATCCCAGAAAAATATACTTTCTCTTTCACCTTCTGCACCTGACTTTGATCAAATCTGACTTGATACTTTCACTTGAGAGACCACTCAAACCTTTGAGCCCACTATAACAAATGATCCCAGCCCCTAACCATATAAGAATTCCACTAAAAATGGTGAATGTGATAAGGAGAAGGATACCGAAACTAGGGTGGACAAACAAGAAAACTATACCAAATTTTACACAAAAAGGAAGGGAATAAAACAAGGAAATGAGTAGCAAGCAGCAAGTGAAACTGAACAGGAGAAATCCATCATACTTTTCGAGCAAGGTCATGAATCAAAACCTGCTACAAATTCTAAGGAGTTGGGTTGGCTTATAGCACTGAGGAAGGGAGTAAGATCATGTACAAGGCACCCAATCGACAACTTTGTCTCTTATAACAGGTTATCTCCACATTTTCAGACCTTTGTTGCTCAGTTATTTACTGAAAAATTACCTCATAATTTTCAGGAGGCTGTCAAGGATCCCAAATGAAGGGAGGCAATAAATGATGAACTAAATGCACTCAAGAAGAATCAGACTTGGGTGGAAACAGACTATCACAAGGAAAACTGTGGTGGGATGCAAATGGGTGTTTAATGGAAAGATTAACAGGCATAAGGCAAGACTTGTGGCTAGGTGGTTTACACAGACATATAGGATTGACTAGCAGGAAACATTTGCACTGGTAGCTAAACTCAATACAATTAAGATTCTATTGTCACTAGCTGCCAATCTAGACTGGCCCCTACATCAGCTTGATGTTCAAAATACCTTCTTGAATGGTGATCTTAAAGAGGAGGTGTATATGGAGTTGCTACCGGGATTAAGAGGAAACAATGAAGCAGTCACCTAGAGCATGGTTTGGAAGATTTGCAAGAGAAAGGAAGAATCTTAATTACTATCAATGCCAAACTGATCACACCCTATTTATTCGACTTTTGACTAGTGGTAGGATAATTATCCTTATTGTCTATGTTGATGACATCGTCATTACAGGTGATGATTAGGAAGGTATATAGGAGCTGAAGAATTCTTTGGCTCAAGAATTCGAAATCAAAGATATAGGTAACTTGCGATATTTCCTTGGATTGGAGGTGGCCAGATCTAGCAAAGGTATCCCAGTGTCTTAAAGGAAGTTATACTCTTGATCTTTTAGAGAAAACTGGAATGCTAGGAGCAAAGCCAGCATAAACACCTATGAAATCAACATATAAGTTAAGTTTTAAAGAGAATGGTACACTAGTGGGCACAGACAGATATCAAAGACTGGTAGGAAAATTGATTTATTTATCTCATACTCGACCATATATCAGTTTTCCTATCAGTATGGTTAATCAATTTATGAGCAATCCTCAAGAGGAACATATGGAGGCAATGTTTAGAATCCTGAAATACTTACAAATGACACCTAGAAAGGGGTTGTTCTTTAAGAAAGGGGGAGCAAGGAACATTGAAGTTTTCACAACTGTTGACTGGGTCAGATCTGTAACTGATATATAGAAGGTCCACAACAGGCTATTACTCCTTTGTGTGGGGCAACTTAGTTACTTGGAGGAGCAAGAAGCAACCAATGGTTGTAAGAAGCAGTGCCGAAGCAAAGTATAGAGCTTTGGCACTTGGAATATATGAAGGAATATGGATTAAAAGGCTCCTAATAGAACTACAAATCATAATAAAGCCTCAAATGAAAGTGTGGTGTGATAACATGGCCACAATAGGGATTGCAAAGAACCCTATACATCACAATAAAACCAAGCATGTGAAGATAGATCGTCATTTCATCAAAAGAGAAAGTAGAATATATATAGATTAATTGATCTTGCCTATGTGCCCACCAGCAGTCAAGTTGCAGATGTTTTTACCAAGGCACTTGCAAGAGTTAGATTTGAAGAACTTAGTTGCAAGCTGGGAATGATCAATATCTATTCACCAGCTTGAGGGTGAGTGTCGGTGGGATATTATGACTAATATTCCTCTCAAGATACTATACAATTGTAACTAGATTATATTGAGATATAGATAGGCTGTATATAGTTAATATAGAATAAGTTCAAAATCCCTTAATTTAAGGGATTATATTAGATTAGATAGATCTGGATAACCTTTCATATTTAATCTTTTACTTGTAATAGCCTATATATGGTTGTATACTTTCTATTCACAAAATTATTCCCCGCTTTGTTCAGAATTTCAGCTGAGTCACACCCTTGTTGGTACGTTTTCCATACACAATACCTTTAGGAACATGCCTCTTTCCTTGCACGCTCACAATAAATTAGGTGCTTAATGAAACATGAATCAAGTGCACAAGAACAAAGTGAATTGGAAACTATGAGATCATGATTTAGCAACTTTGTGACATAAAATTATAACAGCATTTAAGAATCAAGCAGGGGATACCACAATAAACCACGCCTATAATCACTTTAAGAGACACTAAGGGAAGGGTGGGAAAATTAATCACATTGGATGGGACATTTTGGAATGCCACTAATCACTAAAACCAATGAAACACCAATATTTCGTGTGCCACTCCAAATACTCTTAAACAACAATTATTCAAATTTATTTCAAACATAATAGTAATTACCAAAATCTTTCTTAGTGCCAAAAAAAAGGATGTTCGTCTGTTACAAAAGTATTTTATACAAACACAATTACCTAAATTGTCGCATTAAAAAATATATACAATAAAACAACTTTACTCAATTTAATCTACTGGTCTCACCTAAACTCCACTCCGTTAATCCTTTGGACTAGAGTTATTAGAAATCTCTCTATTTCCTATAAAAAAAATAATGACGAGGGATGGGTTACCTACTCAATAAGGATACGGAAAAGTGACAAGGGATGAGTTACCTCCTCAATAAAGATAACTGACCGTATCCTTAAAATCAAATAACTCAATATATAAATATAAAAAATTAGTCAAGTGATTAAAAAATACATATAATACTAAAAAATACAATATTACTTAGCCTATTCGAACAATTAACAAACATAGAAAATTATATCAAAGCAATAATTAAGACTAATATTATTTTATAATTGTCATTTATATTTTATCTCATAATTAACTGAACTGCTTAGGCCCTACTTAACCTAATAGGCTTATATTTAATGATTTACAAGCTCGTCTCTACTCATCATAATTTCTCACTAAGTTGAAACGTAATTAGATGTATAAATATCGGTAAAGGGTACCTCAATTCCTCAATCTAATTTGGTGCTCCAGTACTATTCCATTACTTAGCCATCAACACAAGATATCTTCAAGACTCAGGATATCTCGGTACCACTCCGGTACCTAGTCATCAACACAAGATATCTCCAGGAAGCCATTGCTTAATTATATTTACATAACCTATCAGTCTGTGATCATCAAATGTAGCCTATCCTAGGCAAGCAATATATTCACAATGTACACAATTTATTCACAACCTATTATAAGTTAGTCTCTATTCAATTAACACATTTTTTATGAAATAACAAGCGATACTCTTCGGGATATGTAACAAAATATAAAAGCGAAACACCTTGTACTTTGTTAATTATTTGTGAAATAAATAAATAAAATTCATATATGAAACTATTAATTATTAATTTAATTAATGACTACTTTAAAATATGATAAGCTATAAAATAATTTATTAATAACAAAACGATATAATACTCTAAGTGTGCAGTTTAAGATTATTCTTACCTGAATTTCATACTCAACTAATTGATAGTCCATTTTACTCCTTAATCTAACCTTCAGACTAGACATTACAAAAATTCTATTAGATTAATTTAAGAAAAAATTTCAACTCAATTACACTTAATAATCCAACATTATTCTCTTTTTCATTTTATTCATAATTATAAAAAATATCCTTACTAACACAACTACCATAATTACTAGAATGACCTTGACTATTAAAAGTCATATTTTACCCTCATTTATTTCTATTAATACAAAAACACTCTTTTTGGAAATAAATTCCACTTTATTTTTGCATTTCATATTTTGCCACTTAATACAACTTCAACTTTTCAAAATTGTCTTCTTATTCACCCTCTCCTCTCCTCTTCTCTTAACTCTTATTTTTTTTCTCATTTCAACCACCTTTGCTCTATTTTTATCTTTTTACATGACTTCGATTTATTGTCTCAAACAATCACAACATGAAATCCAACCATAAACTAGTGTAGGATGACTAAAAATCACAATAAAAGGCATCATAAAATTGATATTGGAACAATTTTTACCTATGTAAAGTTTATGCTCTTCTAAGGAATTTTGGAGTTGTTAACTTCTATAATTTTCTCACAATTTATTGCAAAACAAACAAAATGAGGGACAACATGAGAAAATGAAGAAAACAAGTTAATATTCATTTGTGTATAATTTTCCAACTGTTGGCTTCTATTTATACCCATCTGTTTAATTATTTTATAGGAAGGGTTAGTTATTAAAATTGGGTTGTTTGTTTTTTCTATTGTGGGCTTTATTGTTCTCCCTTTCTAAAAGAATTTTGCCCTCAAAATTAAATTACGTACCTGAGGATCCAAACAAATGAGGATATTGAAGTCAAACTTCGTCCTTTATCTCTCAAGTTGCCTCTTTTGGAGAACAATGATGACTCCACAAAAATTGCACTATCGAAATCTCTCTTCTCTTCAATTTCCTAATTTTTCTATCCAATATCTCCACTAGCTCCTCTTTATAAATCACATCATTTGTAACTTCGATCTCAAACCTTGATATAATATAACTAGGATATGATCATTAACATCTCAACATCAACACACAAAACACTTTATAAATTTGTAATAACTTTGGTGGTAATGCTAATCTATAAGCTAATGGCCCCACAAGTTATACAATGTCATATGACCTAATATATTTCAGACTCAATTTTCCTTTCCTACTAAACCTCATAATTTTCCTCCAAGGTGATACCCGTAGAAATATATATCTCTAACATTATACTTCATCTCTTGACGATGTTGATTGGCATAATTCTTTTGTCAATCTTGAGCTGCCTTTAAGCATTGCCTTACCACCTCTATTTTCTACATCGTCTCCTAAACTAACTCTAATCTTTAACAATTTAGCATCCTCTATATCTCAACATACCGGATCTCTACACCTCTTGTCATATAATACCTCAAATGGCGTCGTACCGATGCTAGAGTGATAACTATTATTATACGCAAACTCCATTAAAGGTAAATATCTATTTCATTGCCCTCAAACTTCAGCACACAAGCTCTCATCATATCCTTCAATGTCTGAACCATACACTCCAACTGTCCATCTGACTAACGGCCAAATGCAGTACTCAAATTCAACATAGTCCCCAAAATTGTCTATAAACTCATCCAGAACTGAGAAATAAATTGTGAATCTCAGTATGACACAATAAATAATAGAACTTTGTGTAACCACACAATCTCATTAACATACAACTTGGTAAGTTTGTCTAAGGAGTCTATCTGTTGTACAAGTAAGAAATGAGTTTATTTAGTCAACTTATCCGCAATTACCCAAATTGAATCGTGTCTATGTCTGGTCATTGACAACACTACTACGAAATCCATTAAAATTGTAAAGCCCACAATAGGAAAAACAAAGAGCCCAACCTTAACAACTAACCCAGCCTATGAAATAATTAAACAATAGGTTATAAATAGAAACTAGTAGCTGAAAAATTATACACTAACAAAAATCAACTTGTCTTCTTTATTTTCCTCTCCATTTTTTTCAGCTAGTAAGTGTGTAAATGCACCATCTTTCTCTGGCTAGGAGGTTCAGCCAGAATCTTGCCTGGTGCTATTCGGTGACTGCGGAGCTCTGGGAAGTGTATACAGAACTCACACTAGCGTGGAACCTTGGCTATCGCCAGGTTGAACTAGAAGTGGACTCGACAGTGGCCCTCAATCTCATCTCCTCCTCGACAAGTCGTTCCCTGATTCACAATTCCATCGTTCAAGATATCCATGAGCTGTTCACGCGGAACTGGACGGTTGTGCATCGTTATATCTACCGCGAGAGTAACAAATGTGCAGACTGACTAGCGGCCTATGCGGAACATTTTGCTGTATGCACCTTTTATTTTAATTTTCCACCCGTTGGGTGTCATGTACTCCTATTAGAAGATATGTCGAGAATCAATTTCCTTAAACTCGTAATGTAATCGATTTGTTCACTTAAATAAAAAACAAAAACAAAACAAACAAAATGACGAAAAACATGAGAAAGTTTCACATGAAGGAGAAAGATAATACATTACATACTTATCAGCTGAAAAATGGAAAGAAAAATGAAAAAGACAAGTTAATTTTCTTTAGCAGATAATTTTCCAACTATTGACTTCTATTTATACACCTCCGTTTAATTATTTTATGGAATGAGTTAGTTGTCAAAGCTAGGCTCTTTATTTTTCTTATTTGGGCTTTAGATGTAGTAGTTAGATACACCTTGAAAAGGGATCGAATCTACAAACAGAAGACAAAATCACACCCATTTCAACTATGCGAAGAAAAAGAAACAATACCTGCATATCCTTGTACCCCAATGGACGAGCCCTATCAGGGTGGTAGGGCAAGTGACATGCACAATAAAAGGATGTTGATAAGATTTCCAGCACCTCACCCCCTGCAAGAACCTCATTACATCTTATTGTTTCTTCCTCCATAGCTCAGATTCCTAGCACCTCACCCTCTGCAAGAACCTCATTACATCTGATTATTTCTTCCTCCATAACTCCGAAACGTACGTGTAAGCTGCTAATTTCACACCCTCAATTCCATCACTATCAAAACACACACTTTTAACATCAAATCTCCCAACTACTATATGGGTTACAAATAATTCAACTGAATAGCAAAATCAACAGCCATTTAATCGAATTTTCACGACCAAAAAGAAACATCTAACACGTTCTTCACTTAATTGCACTAAAAATTATATGTATAAATGCTCAGTTAATCTAATTTTGCATTATATATAGTTTCATTTTTATATGTAAAAAGAGAGTATCTCCTTTTATCTAATTCTCTAAAAAAATGACTTTAAAATTAAAATTATCTAACGTATATTACAACTTGTTTATCATCGGGAGAAGATCGTCTGTACCATCAAGCCTGTGCCATCCTGTTCCATTTTCCTTCCGCCACAAACTTTGCAATAAATAAATGGGATAGAGCAAAATTTGTTGCTAGGGAAGAACGACACAGGCTTGATGGCACCGACGATCTCATGCCCTTATCATCAGGCTTAGCAAATTAAATCTGGCTTAGTCTAGTTCTACTTCCCTAGAAATTAATAGGTTAAACTTTTAGTTGACGAGATTTTGGATTAGGTTAGGTTAGCTAGGAACTTGAACGATCTAAATTTTCTCTACCTTATTCTTGATTAGTTTCTTAATTTTATATCAAATGTGTAAATTTAAGAAATTTAAAATCAAAATAATGACATTAAAAAAATAAAATAAAGACTGCATTATTTTAAGATGATTTAAGTGAACTCATATTGTAAATTTTAAATTTAACCAAATTTCGGCCAAGCTTAGACTGCCTATTGAAAAGGTTGACCAGACCAACCATTGACAAGCCTACTTACTACTACATCAACTCATTGCAAACATATATACCTAGGCTCAACTAGGCTTGAGTCGGGCCGATAGCTTCTGTCTGAGCTAAGGTTCCAACTAGACAAGCTTGAGATTGAGCCCAACTAGGCTCATACAGCCCAGAGCCTGACTAGGTTCGATTTAATCTTTTTTAATTTTTTAAATTAAAAACAAAAAAGATATTGTTGGGTCGGGGTTAAGCCTTGGTTGAGTCTTAGGTCATGTCAGACCGAGCTTTGGGTTGGGTCAGGTTAAACTTGAACTTGGGCATGATTATTGATTGTATATATATATCTTTGATCAATGGATTATGACGGGTGTATGACCCCAAAATAATTGTTAGTTGAAAGAGGAAAAATCACCTTTTCTTGTTCATATTTAACAGAAACTGTCTCAATTATTAGTATTACGAAAATGGAAAAGAAACTTAGGCCTTGTTTGGTGAAGAGCTTATCAGCTCTTTTTTAGCTGGTCAACCCACTTTAGCTTATTGACTTTAAAACAAAGTTGACAAGTTTTTTTAGTAAAGAGCTGGTTAGGTTGACTAA
The DNA here is from genome assembly GCA_027563825.1 of Erythroxylum mucronatum. Lineage (NCBI taxonomy): Eukaryota > Viridiplantae > Streptophyta > Magnoliopsida > Malpighiales > Erythroxylaceae > Erythroxylum > Erythroxylum mucronatum. The sequence goes on along the minus strand of JAOSBP010000007.1, from coordinate 22,109,693 downwards.
TTCAACTCAACCAGCTGTTTAATGAAAAGCTCCAATGTAGGAGCGTTTTGAAAGAAACAGTTGAAATAGCTCTTTGCAATTACCATAACACCCGTTATTCGTGGGGCCATGACTACTGGGAAGTAGCCACAATGCACTAGAAAGTCAATTCGTTTCTATTTTATAAACAATAGATGCAGTTGTGGTGATTAGGATATGCCATCAACGTTAATATTAAGTAGTCTATTTCTTTAATGTTACCTTATTTTGATTTAAAAAAATTTGATATGATAATTTATTTATAATATAAATCATTTTTTTATTCGAGGAAACCTCGTAGGCGGGTCAAGCGGGCACAATAATATAAATCATATTAAAACAAATCATATTAAATATAAAAAAACTTAATAGTTTAATTAATTGAATCAATTATAACATAATAATAATAATAATTATAATTATAATAATAATTATTATTATTATTAAATGTTCTATGTTTTTTATTAAAGTTATAAATTTAATTTTTGTAGAATTAAATATCTAAAATTTAAATTCTTATAAGAATATTGAACGAAATACTAAGATATATAATATTGATACTATTATAGTTTTTTTTAAAAGCCATGTCTTTATAAGTCATTTTATACATAAACAACTAATACTAAATAACTAATTTTACCAAATATCTCTAACAAACAGTTAATACAATCAACTGGTCAAATCAACTATCAGCTAACAACTAACAGTTAATAGAAACCAATGTTTTAAATTTCGTACCGTACCGGCCCGTACCAGCCGTGTACTGGTACCGGTACGGGGGTAAGGTGTACCGGGGTCAAATACCGGTCGGTATCGGCCAATTCCGTCCGTACCGGCCGGTATTCAAAATACCGGTCAAATACCGAAAATTTTAAAAAATTAGGGGACTTTTTTGTAAAATTTTCAAAATTTTCCTCCCCATTTTTTTCAAAGTTTTTAAAATAATGTATCAATATGGACTATTTTGCAATTTTTAAAAAG
>JAOSBP010000007.1:22089997-22102268 GCA_027563825.1 Erythroxylum mucronatum | reverse complement strand
ATCACATGTGTATTGGGATGGTTTGGTTTTACCTACACATATGGAGTAGATGGTCACATGTATATTGGGATGGTTTGATTTTACCTACACATATGGGGTAGATGGTCAAATGTGTATTAAGTGTGTGAAATGTACTATAAATAGAAGGTTTGATGTAAGAGAGAAATGGTATGAATGGATGAATTCATAAGAATAATTTTTCTCTCCCAAATACTCTGAAATTTTAGTTTCGGTTTTATAACACAAAATTTTTGTTTCGGTTTTATAACAGGAATTTCATTTTTAAATTCATTAGTTAAACATGTTATATGTATATTTTCAAATGTTTTAAAAAGATAAAAAGTTAAACCAAAATAAGAGTATCAGATAGTCATAAAATGGTTTAAATATTGAATAAAATTGAAAACTTTTTTAATATTATTGGAAGATATTATAGAATTTAAAATTTAATTAAAAATATTAAATAAAAATTAATTAATTTCTTTTAATTTATAAAAATTATTAATTTATAAAATTAATTAATTAATCTTTTTTCAACAATACAAACTATTAATATAAATCGAACCAAGAACAATTGGATCCACCAAATCGATCTATTTTTTATAATTAATATTTTCTTTAATGTTAGAAGAAAGATACATTACAAATATCCTCTACTCAATTCACTTGAAGATCAGTTTAAGAAGAGAAACAATTCCATTTATCTAACTCTCCATTACCCTCATTTAAAAAAGTTTTGAGCGCTACATTGTTATCCATGATTTAACAGAAATGTTATAAATATCATTATCAAAATGATAATATAAGACTCGGGAAAATATGTTTTCTCTCTTTTTAATTGCTTATTACCTGATTTCTGTTTTGATACAATAGTGGTTTTTGTTTAAGAAAGGCCACGAGTCACCAACTCGGCCCAAATAATTCAAGCCCAGCCCTATCAAACTTAGACAATCCAAAGCCTAATCAGGTCAAGGCCGAAACGACACGACACCGGACGCCAAGCCCGAATCTAAGTTTAATCAGAATCCGATCAAGTTGGTATTTCAGTCTGGCCCATTTTCCCATCCCTTCAGGATTAGAAACATAAATAGAAAAAAAAATAGTGAATTTAAGGCAATTAAATATAGAAAGGACGATAGATATTAAAAATTCAAATCGGGGGCATTGAAAACAAGTTAGCACTAAACACCTTAATTTCAAGCAAACATCTTACACATATTAAACATAGATAATGACAGGAAAGGCAGTCTCCTGTCTCAAGCAAGCAATTGAACCTTTTGAGCACAACCTAATGGCAGACCATCAATACCTTCTTTCACAGAGTCCAGAAATGCCAGTCACACCACAACTACCTTGCAAAGATTTCTTTTCATCTCACACCTAAATCCATCCAGACCAAACTTGCAGACAGTCAGGTTAACTTATGAATGAAAAACATACGATAAAAAATGCAATAGGATCATCAACCAACACACCATCAGAACCCCATCCCACCTTCATGGACCTCAACTACTCCCCATAGTTCACCACCAAAGGGTAGAAAGCAAGATTAAACAAGAAATCAGAATAGGGGTTAACGGGAATGAAATTTAAGTTGCAACTAGCAGGTGGTTTAATCTATAGGTGAAAATTTGCAGACATACTTCAGAGCAAACACACCCCCCAGAACCCTCACACGAGATCAGAATGTAAGACTACGTACATATCAGAAAATGGGTGGTAATCCTCTATGACTGGACAATTTAAGATTGACCCACATAATGCTTATCATGACACACGGCTATCGTCAACACACGTTAAATTTTCTAAAAAGAATATTGAACTGACTACCATACTGAGACCAAGAAAGTAAAAATTGTGAACGGAAATGAGTAATGATTGTTGCAACATTTTTAGCCAAAAAAAAAAAAGAACAGAGAGAACATGAGACCCAAGATATATGATTCATGTTCTGCTACCTGCCACATGGACACTAAAGGAGACATCAGAAAGTATAGAGAATAAAGAACAAGAATATGAAGAAAGCCATATGAGAGCTACTCCCACATGCCCAAATTACCTTCATATCCAAGGAATATTCACCTTGCCAGATAATGAATTGAGAAAGCTGACCCAGGGAAGCTTCAAGCATGGCAACTACTATAACATGGTTACTTCAAAAATAGATATTATACCAGAATACAGAACCAAGATGAGGTAAATTATAACCAACTAAACAACCCAAGATTTAATGTAACAACAAAAAAGATCAGAAAAGTTGTTCTATGAAGTCCAAATGAGACAATGAAAGTGGTGATTAGCCAAAGCAGATTAAATAGGTGGGATACCAAGCATCCAGAAGTAAATGAAATTATATCCTACAAAACAGACAAGAAATCGATAAGAATAAGCTGTGAATGGGTGTCTCAAAGATGCATCCGCATGAACAGAACTTCAAGACCGAATCTCTGCAAATGTCATAACAGTACATCAAGGTTAAAGATGTGAGTCCCAAACTTCCAACAAAGTCATGGCAAGAGGTAAGAAAACAGGTTGCTCCAAGAAACATCAGGCCTGTAAACATTATTCAATAATGGCAAAGGAAAAGGGTTAAGAGACATAAGAAAAAAGATGCTAAATAATAGTGTTTTTAGTGCATGATTCCAAATGATTAGAATGGAATTAAAAATTACAATGAGAAACAGACCTCCGTAAAGGCATCGCCCCAAATATAGAGAAAAAAGTAATTAGATAAGAATATCCATTACCAAAACATGGCAAAACATCAGCATTAGCATTAAAAAAGTTAACCCAATGCAACAACTAATTGCATCTAAAGAAGGGGGGTCGTAAATTGCAATTACACTTCCCTTAAGATACCTTGGACATACAAAGAACAAGGTGAATGCAAGATAAGATGGAAAAATGGAAAGCCAAAATATATCAGAAAGATTCTAACTTCAAAGTTCCTGAATCACTAGTCACCGCATTACTGAAAATAGCAAAGGTTAGTGGAAACTGTCTGTATCTTCATTTTCTAGTCTAGAGAAGGGAAGTCCAAAAACTATCCCTGAGCACGAGTTCTGTCCTAGCAGTATATAAGTGCATTCAGTACATGCAACTAAAGTAAATATGTCAACTGCACATATGACCAGAATTGGAACAAATTCAGATATTGTGTATGTTTCTAGTCAACGTCTATACCTTTAAAATAGACACTGCCACTAGACCAAGTCATTTCATCTCAGCCAAGAACTTCTCATACTCGGTGTCAGCACCACTGGCTGCCTTCTCTACGTGTGAAGGTGCAGGGGGCACAGATGGGTTCGAGGCCCAAGGTACATTAGTCAAGCCCTGAGAATGGTTAGTTGTTGGGACAGGGGCAGGAGGAGGAGGAGGAACTGCAGTATAATAAGCTGAATAACCTAGAGAAGCTGAAGCTGATGCATAAGCAGGTTGAGCAGCAGTAAATGGAATTGGAGCAGCAAAGTTGGCATAGACATTAGAGGACACGGGAGCATTAGAGGTGCTATTTTCAGTTTGTACTCCTGGTGGGCAGCTTTGTTGTGATTCATCAGATGAAATACTCGGTGCAGGAGCAACTGCGGGATTTGTCTGTGATGGCTGAGGATATTGAGTTGGGTAGGTAGGCATAGGCTGAGCAGGGATGGGAGGATACATGGCTGAACCTGGAGGGGGAGGGGGAGGAGCAGTATATGCAGCATAAGGAGGAGGAACAGGAGGTCCCCAAGGGACTGGACTTCCAGTATAGCTTGGAGGGGGAATACCTGCATAGCCAGCAGGAGGAGCGTTTGGAAGAGGACCACCAGGGGTAAATTGTTGCGATGGATAGGTGCCAACAGGCTGAGTTGAAATTGGGTACATGGGCATAGTAGATACCGGAGGAGTTGGAGGAACCGTGGGTTGAGGAGGTTTTCCAGCAACTCTCACAGCTATGGTTCGACCTTCTAAGCGATATCCATTCATGCTTGCTATTGCATTATTGGCCATTTGGACATCACGATATTTCACAAAACCATATCCTTTGCTCAGTCCCGTAACTCGGTCTTTAATGACCTTAGCCATTACAATATCTCCAAAAGCTGTAAATAATCCAATCAAACCATCATCGTCAAGATTAGGAGGCAAGTAGCCAATGTACAAATTTGTATCATCATATTCCTTCGTAGAGGGTTTAGCCCCATTCATCCCTAATCCGGCTTGATTTGCACTACCAAGACCACCGGTATTGCTTGCCCATGGTGGATTGGCTCCAGAACCACTCGACCCCAAAGCTAAGGTTGAACTTTGCTTAGTCACAGACTCAGGCATAGTCCCTCCTAACTCCGCCAGAAAGTTCAGATACTCGTCATCCATTTTCTTCCCTGTTGTTCCCTTCACAGGACAATCAATAGTTGGATGTCCACCATCACCACATATCTTACATAGCACATCACTCTTGAACGTAGTAGTACGTGAAGGGCAAGCATACTGCCTGTGTCCTGGTTCACCACACAGCCTACAGAACTCTTCATCCCTGATTGTCCCGTTCAAAGATGCGAGTTCTCTAAGCTGCTGCCTCTTATGCTCATTCAAAACCTCATCAACAGGCTGCAGCAACTTCTCAACCATTCCCGCAGCAGCATCTAAAGCGTCTTGAGTGTCTGCCTCAACCAAAACATGCAAATCCTCATTCTCTGATGGGTCTGGCTTTAAATCCCTCTTTTGCTGCAGTCTTCCTTCCTTCACCGATCCTTTACCCCTAATAACTATCTTAGCTCCGGTCTCCCTCTCCATTCTCTTTTGTGTATTCCCTCTCGGTCCAATAATCAATCCAATAAAGTTGTACCCTGGATACTCCTTCATAGGTATATAAAGCTTCTTCTGAAGCTTCGGTGGCCTGTAATCCGCCGGGGGCTTAAAAGCAGGGTTCTTTTTAATGATCTGAGATATAATCTCTTGCCTTTCTTTGTTTAATCTTTCTCTAGCTCTATACTCTCTAGTATTAATCCTAATCCCCAAGTTATCATAAATTGGTTCAGGTGAGGGAGACCTCGCTCCTTCAGGTCGATCATCAAGAGGCATACCGGACTGCAACAATCTACTGATCTCAAGCAACCTAGCATTCAAAGCCTGAATTTCTGGGTCAAACTCAATACCTCCGGTGAAGTCCTTCATAAAATCAGGAAGCTGAATGACCGGCTTCGGCTCATCAGCCCACCTCGATTTCCTCTTCCTCGTCCCACTACCAGACTCATTATTCCCACCATCAGCCGACTGATCGTTTCCGGAATCCGCCGGCTGTTCCCAACGGCTCCTCCTCCGCCGGCGACTACTGGTCTCCTCCTCCCCTCCCGACTGATCCCTATCGCCGCTGTTAGTATTAGTCAGACAATTTCCCGACAACAGAGGCTTTGGAATTTCCAGTTTCGGAGTAGATTCCGCCACCTGGCTATCGTAACCGTTTTGAGATTCACTTTCCAAACCAGCAGTAGAATTTAGGGTTTCGCAGGGCTTCTGTGGATCGCCAAACTGAGGCACCTCCGAGGGAATCTTGTCACCGGCATCGAATGATCCAGGTGGTGGAGGATGAGCTATTGATGGATCTAGGATTTGAGGTTGGGGGATTGGGATTGGGTCCATAGATTTGAAGAAGGTCTAGGACTCTAGGGTTTGAGAGCAGATTTTATCTTGATTGAACAATAAAGTAACTTGAAATACTCTTCGATATATGACCTTCGGGTTCATAACTTCGTGTAAATATGAGGAGGGACTTGTACTTATTTTTAATATATTATTATCTTATTAAATTATTAAATATTTATTGTATTATTTAAAGTATTGGGTATTTATGTGTTTGTATTTTTTAAAATATTATGTTTCGAAATTAATATAAATTATTATGTCATTAAATAGTATACAAATAATGTCTATAGAAATATTTTTTGAAAAAAGGTCTATATAAATATTGTTAAAATACATAATAATTATTGCTTAATTTAAATTTTGTGGCATAATATTTTTAAAATTTATGGTAATTGAAATTTTTTATAATTTTATAAAATTAAAGTTGTACAGTACGATTTAATTTTTGGAGGTTGAAAAATACTTCTTTCGCTACAAAAATTATTAATTTAAAAAATAAATATTTGGCCGTAAAATTTAAAGTCACTTTTTTAATAAAAATAACTTTTTTAAAAATTAAACAAATTTGAAACTTTTCAAAAAAGTTAATTATTTTATCTTTTTCGAGTAATTTTTTTTTTGTTATTTACGTTTATAACACAAACAGGCACTTTCGTCTTTTGTGTTCGTTTTCTCTTCCTTCTTCAACTTTCGTCTCTTGCTTCTCCGAAAAACTATATAGAAACCAGTCTGAAATCTAATTAAAATTTGAACTTTTGAAACTTTTCCAAATTTTAAATCGAATCAATTCATGAACTCAATTCAACTACTCCTTTTTAAGTTTTAACAACCGCATAAACTTTTTCAGGTCGGATTAGATCGGAGCAGAGGAAAAGTGCCCTCTCGGACCAAGCAAGGCACATAAAACTCTACAAGTAAAGGCAGCCTTTCAAGCTTCAATCTTTTTCATTCCAAACACGGATTGCCATTATTTATGAACCAAAAGCTTATTACACAGCATGTCAAACTGAAAGCAGATTCAATAAATTTAATTCATTCATTTACAAACGTATAAACAACTGAATGATCGTAATGACACACCAACTGACATTTGCATCACTACTGGATAGATCTTTTATAGTGAGGTAAGGTTAAGTTTCTTCTACATATATGTACAATATTCAAGTGCTGGAGAACAGGGAATAGGAGGTCTTCACTGTAGTGCAGGTTTCACATGGAAAAGATCTGAAATCGGTGAAAAAAATTTCAAGTTTCGTGTACCAAAACCAAATATCAACAAGGTTAGAGATTAATAACAATAAGATACAAAAAACTGCTTTCTGGCTGGTTGATGATGAAGAACAATTGTATAGGGTAAAAAAGTTCTCACGTAGACCTAGCCAGTCAACGAAGGACTCTCATAACGAATTCTGGTCTTACGACCGATAGGGCTCTTCCAATGCCAACTTTTAATTTCAAGTAGTGAAAGACTCATAATTTTAGATTAAATCTCAAGGATTACCTGCTTTCAGCGGCTAGAACTACCAAGATCAAAGTCCATAGTGTAATCATATTCGATGGTTGGAATCACTGATGCTACAAATTTCAGGAAAAGGAAAAGATACCTGCAGAAAATGCAATAGTTTTTACAAGTTCTTGATTGACATAAATGAAAAGAAAACAAGGAGATTAGAAGACAAGACAAAGAATATAATTGAAATATAATAAACAATCAGGAAATTGCAGGATTAGAAAGAAACAAATGGACAAACATTAATAAGCAAATCATTAGCCAGGAATCAACCTACATTTCGTGGAAAATCTCCACAAATATACACAAGAATAATTTCTTTTTCTTTTGCAGTCAATATGTGCCTTATGGGGCAAAACCAATTAGATTAAAGGTTTTACGATATATACTGTGTTAAGGAAGGAGCCCTAATCATTTTCTTCTAGGTTCATAACCAACTTTTTCTTAATAGTGCAGGAATAAACTCACTTGTCAACTTCTGGCTCAACCCCACGTGACATCAAAACATCAATAATTTTCTTCATGACAGCACCATGTCGGCATGGATGAACAGAAGCATGCTTCCCAGGTAGATGAGGATGATCTTCAATAGTTACCTGCATACATCTGAAGTCAGAAGGAATATGGGATCCTATTTTCAGAATTTATATAACAAGCAATATATGAGTGAACAGCTACATAATCTGACAGACACACTTAACCTGTATTTCATATAGATGGCCTGGAGTGAGATGAATACATGGTACAACCATAAAGACATTAAGGTTTTCTTGTTTGATTTACGAGATTTAAAGGAAATTGTATATTCAAAACATAGGGACAGGCACATGCACAGAAGCAGGCATAAGAACATTTGATACTGCATGTTGGAGACAATAATTCTTACTGTTTTGCGTGCATGATCTTGACTGACATCCTCAAGCACAAGTTCTGGTTGCAAGAGCATCCTTGACTGCAAGTTACAATGAGAATAGTCAAGGGGGTTGATGAAAATTTGCTAAACCACATATATAAATGGTTGATAAAAACAATATTACACAAGTACTAGTTGATTCCCATCAATAGCATATCCAAGTACTATGAGGGCTTGGCCAACATTCTAATGTGTGGTCAATATTTTGGAAACTGTCACCTCAATAATAAGACGAAGCATTTCCATTACGTAAAGAGTTTGCATAACAATGATCCTGAAACATAGACAAGAAAATGGAACAGTAAAGAGAACAAACCTCATCATATCCAGTAAGCCATACACGAGGAGTTTGATAATATTTGTCATACCTGGAAATATAAGATTGAAAACCGTGTTTATAATTATATAAAAATGAGTTTGATATCGATCCCCATATGAATCCTTAACAAGAATCACAAAACTGTTATATTCATGGTTAATTGAACGTATAACAAATGAAGCCATGAAAGATTACAAAAGAAACCAGTCGCAATACAAATGAGTAATGTGAGGAAGTTGTCAACTATTCTTACGTTATGCTGACATCGTAAGTTCTAGTACGCAGTATATTGTCGTCATCTGGCTCATGAGCCACGAGATATGTGGACTGAAGGGTTGCCTGCATCAGGTAGTCAGTTAAAAAAAATGCATTTTTTTCCTAAGGGAATCACAATGAAAGTAGCACAGAAGGGAGTGAAAACTTACAGGATCTGTTTCAACTAGGTTGTCAGGGTCTTCATAGTCTGCCATGTCAGGAATATCTTCTTCTTCTTCACTTCTAAAATATGAAGGGATTGATTGAATACAGTTCTGCTTGTTAATATCTAGGGCCTCCATTGAAGGCAAGTTCTCATCGTCATCACTTTTGGTTTCTGTTATAGGAGTCGAACCATGAAGTCAGGAGATTAAAGTTTTCACAAGACTACTAGTCCACCATAGAAATATACCTTTTGGTTTCCCATGAGTTGCCAACCAGCCTTCACTATCTTCTGTATCAAGTAAAATTTCACCTCCAGCAGCTTCATATTCTTCTTCTACTGAGGCGGCTCTTCGTAGGCAAGGCACTGAAAAGAAGTCAGTTTTCCTTTATAGAATTCATTTTCCAGGTCAATATTATGCATAACTATAAACAAAAATTTCTATGTCCAGATAAACAAGTTATGACTTATGACCAAATCTCATATTTGTCTTTCCTGTTATACTGAATCAGTAACTTCCAAATTCCATAATACTTGTTCTCTGACAAGATTGAAATAGACACGTTCATGCAACTTTTACAAGGAATAGAACAAAACAAATTCACCACAGGAGGTGCCACCAATTACCGTTTCTAGTAATCAAGAACTGTTTATCTGTAGGCAAATAGGGCTTCCTCTTGCTTGGCTCACCAGATTCCCTGTAAGAGAAATTTTAAAAAATGGAAACAAAGAATCATATGTCAAAACACAGACCCCTATGACGAGGTTACCGAAATATGGTAATTATGATCAGAGCTCAAAAACAAAAAAAAACACCAAATGATTAGGAAAGGCCAAACTTGACATGTCAATCACTCTTACACTACCTCATTGCCTTTACGTTTATACACAAACAACATGAATGTTTATGCCCAATTCAATCCCATAAATGCCAAAAGAAAAAAACGATTCGGAGACGTAACTTTACAATCAAACCACACTATCCAATTGATAACGACATACTTCTATTTACACAGGAAAACAAAAATGGAGCTTGCAAAAACATAGGGGAGTAAATTGATACAGAATGAACATAGCAGATTGGGTTATTACCAGGACCAAGTAGGGCATTTAGCGACGAGATTGTCACCGGCGATAACAAATTCGCTTACACTGAGGACACCTTTCTCTTTGAAGGCAGAGACCGTGCGTGGACCAGTAATTCTCTCTACCGTTCCTTTGAATGCTTCGTGCAGCCTCTGCGAGAGTACCATCTTGAAGATCAATTGGTAATTTGGAATAGATCAATACTTGAGAACAAGATAACTCTAAATTGAAGAGAAAAAAAGGAAAAAGCTAAAGGCGTGTTTTTCTCCGCTGTGGGTACTTTATTATAATAATATATTTTAAAAAAACGAGGACGAGATTCGAAGTAATCGCTAAAGTTAATCTAAAAATCACAATTTCAAATTACGAAAATAATTTTTTATAAAAAAATGCAAAAAAAAAGCTGAGTATATGAAAAAAAAATTGGCGCTGAACAGCTTGAATTTTATTAATATTAAAAATAAATTTAAAAAATTCGTTTATATTTCTAAAATTTATTTTAAAATTTGAGAGTTATCAACTCATTCTATTAAAATTTCGATCGGTTAATCCGAAGCTACCCACTAATAAAGGGAGCCTTTAATTGACCCGGGTAGGCGAGCTTCACAACTAGGGTTCCTTTGTTAGGCTTTTACCTATTGTTGAAAATTTTCCACTACTGCCTTCTATAGGAGTCTGGGTTATGTCTTAGTCCTAGTGTGGTTGATCATCCACTCGAACCAACTATTAACAATTCAAAGTTTTAATTTAAATTTAAATTTAAATTTTATTGAAAACAAAAATAGAAAAAGTATCACTTCTTATAATTCTAATTTTAATAAATATAATGAATGAAATAAATGTTCATATATTCTAATTTTTATAATAAAAAAACTATGTCTTATAACGAGATATCTAAAATCTCAAGTTCTAATTATCCTGTTTTGAGTCAGGATCGTTAGGACTTATGTTAGTAAGTGTTTTAAAGGAATTAGAAGAAGCAAGAAAATAGTATTAAAGAAATTAATTTCTTTAGCTTTTATAAATAAATATTCCATCAATGATTACTAAATTTATTGCAATATTTATATTATTTTTATTGTCTTCTAATTATTTTAAAATTAATCAATATTTTTTAGAAAGATACTTCAATTTACATAAATCATTGCCAATAATTGATATTTGAGAGAATAAATTTTAATATTTTAGTATTGAAATAGCATCTCCTCGAGATACTCGTAAAGAATTTATTGGAAATTTTCTATAATTGATTAAATAAAATTTGAAGGTTCAAGTAACAAAAATAGCTTCTTTGTAAAAATACAAAGAGAAAGCTGCGTATATTATGATTATTTTCAAACTCGCACAAAGTGAAGAGCCTTGTGCACCGGATACATTATCCTGACTAAATAAATAAAAGCTTATTAAGAATTTAAAAAGTGGTATTTCATCAATTTAATAGAATATTTTCGTCAAACACCGAATCAATTTTTATTGATTTTATATTTTATATTTTGATTATAGAATTTTTTTCTAAAACATGCTAAATATTTTTTTGAAATCTACATGTAATTTATAATTCATGTCACTGTTTCTTTTTCTTTTCTTTTCTTTTTGGTTAACTTACAAGGTGTTTTGGATGGGCCTAAATTGTCAGTGATATCTTTAAGGCAATACTACCATTGAGTATATTAACAACCATTGAGTATATTAACAATGTTGTATTCAAAAAAGATAGTCGAACCCCAATGTTACTTAAGCGAAGACCAAGGCCTTGTTTGGTAAAGAGTTGATAAGCTCTTTTTTTAGCTAATTGACCCATTTTAGCTTGTTGACTTTATAAAAAAGCTATTAGGGTTATTTGGTTATTAGTTGGTTGGGTTGGCTGATTCAACCCAACCAAATTATTTTGGATAAGCTCCTCTATAAGAGCGTTTTAAGTAATCAGCTGAAATTTTTTTGTTTAATGCCAATTTTGCCCTCTTTACTACAGTCTCATTTTAGAAACGTCAACAATCAAATTTTGGCTTCATTCAGTTCAGATGGGAAATATATAATCTGTGCAAGTGAGGACTCTCATGTATACATGTGGAGGCGTGATGAACCTCAATCGGGTGTCGGAAAGTCCAAGAGTGTGATCGCTACCCGATCCCATGAGGGCTTTCAACGCAAAGATGTATCAGTAGCGATCCCATGGAATAGTACTGTGAAGGGTGAGTCACTATCAATGGACTTGCAATCGAAAGGGCACTCAAAACGTTCCTCTACTCCAAAAACATAAACCTTTGCCTCTGTTAGACCCCGTTTTCGGAGCCCAACATCGGACACGGGATCATGAAGCTTGAGCGTGGGGGGAGGCTTAGAAGTTGAAAAAGTAGAAGAAAAATCCTTTGGAAGCAAAGAGGGACCGCCGCGGCGAAC
>JAOSBP010000007.1:22059059-22070712 GCA_027563825.1 Erythroxylum mucronatum | reverse complement strand
AAAAACAATAATTTAATTTAATTTTTATAATTAAATTAATATGTAATTAAATTTTAATAACTATTAATAAATATAATTAAATTTAAAATATATAAATATTCACTAAAAGTTGATTTAATATAAATAAAATTTTAAATTATTTATTTCATTAAAATAACGTAATTTTATTGATAGTTTGTTAATAAATATTATATCAAAGTTATTTAATTAAAAATAATTTATCTTTAAGTATTATTTAATATGTAATTATTATTAGTTATAAAAATGCAACTACGTTAATATTAACAATCAAATATGTTTTTTATTTGAAATAAAAAATAAAAAATAAAAACAAAACCTGAAAAGTACAATAAAAAAGTATAAGTAGAACTAAATGAACCTTAGATTACTTAAAATTTTTGAAACCGTTAAACTTGAAAACTAAAGGTTTAAATTTTAAGGATTATTTTGTGAATGAAGATTGAAAATTAAGTTGAAATTTTAAATTTTAGTTACATAAAAAGTTTAAAATAAGATTTAATCCACTTAAACTTGACATCTATAATTAATTTATCATTATTTTAATTTATAATAGTCAATTTTTAAAATTTATTATTTATATATAATTAAAATTACGATTTTTATTAATGTTTTAAAATTGAATCCGAAGTTAAATCTATCAGACAAAAAGTTTAAGTTTTAAAAGGTTTAATAAGTATTAAGTGGTCAAAAAATTAGCTATAAATAAATAAAATTAAAAATTTTGAAATATAATTTAAAGAAATTATTCTTACCTATTGAATAATTTAAAGTTTAATTCAAAAAATTGTTAAATAAAAATTAGTTAATTTGTTTCAACTTTTAAAAACTTATTAATTAATAAGATTTAGCTAATTAATTAAGAAACTGATCAATTTTTAATAATAAAAATTATTAAAACAAATCAAATCGAAAAGTTGAAAATAAAACTAATTGGATTTTTTATCATAGATTTTTATGGCATTTATATAATATATATATTTTTTATAACAAGAGAATATATTTTATTTTTAAAAATTTTACCAATTTATTTTTAATAAATAATTTGTTTTTGGTACAATGATTAAAAAATTTAAATTATAGATTATAAATTTTTTTAATCAGTGAAGTTTAAATTTAAAATAACACCTATCTCATAAATTAAGTTAAATATAATTTTATAATTTATAAAAAATATTTAAGCTTTAAGCCCGATTCGTTTGTTCTAAATTCTTCTCTGCAGTCAGCTCCTCTCTATCTCGCCGAAATGGCGCCACCAAGATACAGAGGAGCCATTAACATCGGCTTTCAACTCTTAGTTACCACTGGTGTGATCACAGCAAACTTTATCAACTTCGGCACTCAAAAGATCAAAGCTGGGTGGGGTTGGCGAATCTCCCTAGCTATGGCCGCAATCCCTGCTTTAATTCTAACTACAGGTTCATTTTTCTTACCGGAGACACCCAACAGCCTGATTCAGCGTACCAACGACCACCAGAAGGCCAAAGCCGTGTTACAACGTATTAGAGGAACACCTGATGTCCAAGCAGAACTTGATGATCTCGTTAAAGCATGCAGACCTGACGAAATTTCCGAGTCCCCATTCAGGAAAATCCTCCGGAGAAAGTACAGGCCACAGCTAGTAATGGCAATAGCGATACCAGTTTTCCAGCAACTCACAGGAATCAACGTCATCTCCTTCTATGCTCCAGTTTTGTTCAGGACTATCGGTCTGAGCGAAACTGTGTCACTGATCATGGCTGCTCTGGTTGCTGGAGTGGTTGGCTTTCTTGGAACAGTCGTGTCGATGTTTACAGTAGACAAGTTTGGTCGCAGAGTGATGTTCATGCTCGGGGGTATACAGATGCTTGTTTCACAGGTTGCCATCGGAGGTGTTATGGCAGCTAAGCTAGGTGATCATGGCGACTTGTCCAATGGGTATGCTTATGCAGTTCTGATCTTGATATGCGTGTATGTTTCTGGTTTTGCTTGGTCTTGGGGTGCATTGGGATGGTTGATCCCTAGCGAGATTTTCCCATTGGAGATTCGATCAGCTGGACAAAGCATCAACGTTGCACTGAACTTCCTCTTCACCTTCATCATCGCACAAACCTTTTTAACAATGCTTTGCCACTTCAAGTCTGCAATATTCTTCTTCTTTGGAGGGTGGGTCGCACTGATGACTGTGTTCGTGTACTTGTTGTTACCTGAGACCAAAAGGGTACCGATTGAGCTGATAGATAGGGTGTGGAAAGAACACCCGTTTTGGATGAGAATTGTTCAAGAAGATGACGAGAAGAGTGGAGTTTGACTCAAATAACAAATTTATTTAAATTAATATTTATAAATTTATCATATATTTCAGATTTTAATACATTTTTCTTTTGAATTCTTAAAATAAAAATAATTCTTATTATATAACTTGAGAGATTATTGATAAAAATAGAGATTAGATTATTCTATTTGACTTAATTTTCAAAAATAACAACTCGCTTGTTTGCCTGTTGTCCCATCATTCGATCAAACCGAGCTTATTGACATTCCTAATTAGAAATTTAAACGTTTAGATGGAGTTTCTTAAAGTTGCTTACACTCAATTAAAAGTGGTCAGCCCGATCGTTACTTTAAAACTGACATCATTTTTGACATTTTTAAAAAAATTTATAAGATAGGTCAGATTGACCCTTACTTATTAGGCTATCATTCAGTCAAACTGAGCTTATTGAGATTCCTAATTAGAAATTTAAACGATTGGATGAAGCTTCTTAAAGTTGTTTATACTCTTTATTAATGTTTTAAAAAGTATGTTAAAGTTAAAACCGTTAAAATAAGAAGTTTAAAGTTATTATATTTTAATTGGTATTAATTCGTGACCAAAATGATTTAATTTTTAATTATTATTATTTATAAAGTGTTATGTTTTGAAATCATTTGAATTGGAATATCTAAATAATTATGCAACATGAAGTTATTGTGAATATTTAAATTTAATACATATTAAAAATATTTATAAAAATCATTTATAAAAATATTTTAAATATGTAATTTTTGTGAGATTGAATACGACAAAACAAAGATAAGCTTCTAATTGTCATGTTCCAATTGGCACCATTTAGTTGAACAAATCATCACTTAGCAAGGGACAAGAATCCACGCGGTAGCCACTGCGCGTGGGATATAAAGAAAATCTGAGTCTGACAATTGAAAGAGACACACCTTACGGTTAAAAGCTATCAACGTCAAAGTCGTATCGACATGTTCTGTCTGATCCTAGTCCACGCGGCCCCATCTCATTAGTAGGTGCTCTTACTTTGGTCACAGACCATTCATAGTAAAAGTCGTGCAATTATGATAATTCCATACGCCGTATTAAGAGCAAAAGAACAGCCGAAGTGGAGATACAACTCGGAGAGGTTCGAACTCATCATCGGCGTTCTGCTTGCTTTGAGCGTTAAAGTACAATAAGTTCGTCTCCTGGAATTTAAGGTTTGTGGTCATGGCTCGTTCAGCTTTTCTTATTCTGTTTCTCTTTCTTTGTGCTTAATTTTTTATCGGCTTGAAGTTAGCTCTTTTGGAGGTGAATTTTTATTTGTTGTGATCTTGGAAGTCTAAGTTTCATGAAAAGTTCATACTTTCATTTCTGGGATAATTTAGTTAGTACTGATTATAAGGAGCTGATATGTGATGTTGGTGAAAGTTGATGATTATTGGAAGTCTGAACTTTGATCACGTGATTGGTGATTGATTGATCATTGGTACTTGTTAAAAGCTAGCACCTTTAGGTTCATAATTCAGCTGTTTATGTTCAGGAGCATTTCACTTACTTGGTTTTCACACTTGTTTTCCTTGTGGGTTTGCTCCAGAGAAGAATTTTGGGATTACAGTCGTTGGAACAATGAGTCCCGCCATATCATCTCAATGGCAGGAGAAGGCTACTGGTTTCTTCTCTTCCTCAGGTTCTGATTGATGTATATTTTGATGTTTCTTAAGTTTCCCTTCTCTTCAAATGTTGGTTTTGTAATGGTATTGTGGTTTTTAATGCAGGGGTCAAACTTAAGGCAGCTGGACAGTCAGCTGGGACATTTGTGGGTGAAGTTGCAAAAGATGCAAAAGGTAATGTTAATGATGTTGCAGACCGAGTTGGATCAGCAGTCAAGAACCGATGGTCGCTTCTTCGGGAGCCAGCTACCAAGCACATTTTGCACGAACGTGTTATAACTGCTGCTGCTACAACTGGTATGTTATTGAGGAAGGGAATTTTAGGGACAAAGGACAAGGTTGTTGTCGGGAAGACAAAGGTCGAAGAGGTAACTTTTCTTGAAAATCAAGCTTTGTTGTTATGGGGTAGTTATGGATTGGGTCGAAGTTTTCTTATGTAGGCAGTAAGACTTATTGGATTGATGTTATACTGGTGATTTTAGTTGCAAGTGCACAGAATACTTGTCATTGTCAATATCAGCAATACCATATAGGAAGAAACCTCAAATTGAGTTTCAGTTTTTCTTGATTACTCAAATCCAATTATTTCTGTACAATTAATTGAAAAAAAGGTGACCTATTCTAATATCGAACAGAATGCATACGAATACAGGAATCCGTTGATATATTTGAGTACTTTCAGAGATTGAATTTCATGTGTTCAAGAAAAAGATTTAAGCTACAATGTTGAAGATGTCCAGTACTGTGTTGGTAATGGAATTCAAAGATTACCTGCTTCCACCATCTTCCCTAGTTTTCTGTGTGAGAGAGGCATTTCATTGTTGTTTAAGTTGTTGGATTCTCTAATGTCTAATATTTGCTGTTTAGGCTTATGTAATTTGACCTCTGTCTTTTAGAGGCTATCAAAATTACTGGTCTGACTTAGCTAAATAAAGCTTAAGGTAGATGCAAATATGCACATCCTCTTTGGGGGGGTTAAACAAAAATTTGATAGTATTATAGTTTCATGTCAAATTGAATGCTAATGTCCAGACTTATAGCTCATACTGTAAGCATTAAAACTGAATAGTGGTGAATTCCTGCAGGTGGCAAAAAAAACTGCTCAGAAGAGTAAGACAATATTGACGGACATCGAAAGATGGCAAAAGGTATTGAATTCTCAGGCCTTTTACTTCAGTTCCCTTATTCTTTTATCGTACTTAAGGTTCCCTGGTCTGATTTTCTATTTTGTTTTCTCATTTCCAGGGAGTTGCGAGCACTGACGGTAACTTTCATTTAATACACATCTTCTTCAGTTTGGGAAAATGCTTGTATCTGAAAATTAAGTTCATTGTATGAGATGCTAGTCTTACTTAAAATGATTATTTAGCTTGTTAGGTTTAACATTGTTTAGAGAGGCTGAATACATAGATTTTGGTTATCTAGGTCTAGATGAAGGTACCCAGAACTGCAGACATTAAGGTAACCTACAGTAATGTTATGAAAGTGTATATATTTATATTCTTGTTTCCTTTGTGATCCTCAGTGTTTGGAGTTCCAATTGAGATCCTTGTGCAACGACAAAAATCAAGCAGGCCTGTTCCTCATATTCTAGAGAGATGTGCAGATTGTATTGTATTGTCAGGTAAATGATACGAGACAGAGATAAATATTGTTTCTCATTTAGTACTGCAAACATTTCAGGTAAGGATCGGTGCTTGTTCTTTCAAATTGTTAGGTTTAAGCACGGTGAATTTGTTTAAAGCTGAAGGAGATAAGAATGTTATTCAGCAATTGGTTTCTTTATACAACCAAGGTATATTTGTACCCTTTGGCCCAAATTGAATGTCAGTGTATTCAACATTGCTGATTGTTAAATTGTTGGGCATCTGTCATATTTTACTTTTCAGATCCCGGTGCATCATTACCGGAAGGTGTAAGCGCAATCGACCTGGCAGCACTGATCAAATGTTACCTTGCAAGCCTTCCGGAACCTCTAACCACATTTGAGCTTTATAATGAGATCAAAAGTTCACGTTCTAGCATTAATGCTACGAGGAACACCCTGAAGAAACTCCCTACCGTAAACTACATGACTCTCGAGTTCATCACTGCACTACTGCTCCGTGTTAGCGAGAAGTCACTTGTTAACAAAGTATGCAAACAGTTGATGTTTCTGTGTCTTGCCCTTCTTCTTCTGCTTGGGCCTAGTGGTTGATATGTCAATACCTTTTCCTCCCATTCCTGAATCTGGTTGAATGCAGTGCATAAATTGCAGTTGGTTGCTATTTCCATGTTTCTTTTTCTTATTTGTGTTCTATGCTTTTGCTATATTGAGCTCTTCTCGACCATTAATATGCTTGCTCAAGTGTTACGTGTTCATCCATATGTCCATATTGTTTTGCCTATCCATTCCCTAGTATGTATCTGCACAAAGTTGTATTATCTTTGTATTTGTCTCTGCATTATGATAAACACGAATTGCAGAAGCATGTACAAAATCTGATACGCACGCTTCTCTGTGGTTCTGTAATTGTTATGCAGATGGATGCTTACTGTCTTGCCATGGAAATGGCCCCTGTCATTATGTGGCGAAAAGAGAAAAAACCCGAATCTTATAGACAGTATTGGAGTCACTGTGCAAAAGATGATTCCAAGAATAACATGAATCCATCACCTGCTTACAGTTCATGGGACATGCTTGCAGGTGAGTATGGTATCTTCAACAAGAATTTCTGCTGAGCACATCTTCTGCACATGAACAGACATAGGCTTGTATTGTATCTGTGGATCAAATTAGTTATCTCCAATCTAAACCTTCCCATGTAAACTGGTTATTCTACTCTTTATGTTGATGCAGAAGAGGGTGAAGATGTAGATGATCCCTCTCCCATTTCCCTGGAAGTTGGTGCCCCGGAGGACGTAGGACCTATAGAATTTGTTCGGTGCCTTGTCGAGCAACACAACCAAATCTTTACAGATGCAAATGAGACCATTTGGAAGTGAATCAGCTTTACACAGACTCCAATCTGATTCCTGGACTCATGTAAATATCTGTGATTAGGAACCTGGAATTCTCTTTTTTCTTCTTTAGCTTCTGGGAAAGGCCTCTCATCAATTAGACTTGTAGTATATGACCTGGTGCTGCTTACATAAATCACTACTTGTGTCATAGTTCAGAATCATTTTCTTGACATGCCTTTTCTGTAGAAGCTATTTTTGTAATATATCATTATTCAATCTGGTCTTAATCTAAAACTCTTATATAATCTTAAAAAAATATTTACTAAATTATTTTTTTAGACATTTTTAGTTATATGAAGAGATGAATTAATTTTATATTGAATTATAATATAAAATTAGAACTTAGTAAAGATAAGATTAAAAATGCTGATTTTTTGTGATTATACTAATTTAAAAATATTTTATCATTTTCAATTACTTTAAAAATATTTTATAACATATTAATGTTATATAAAAATTATTATTATGTTGTTAGTTATTTACTTAAGTGTCTATAATTATATGATTATTTTGAATCGATTATATCATAATTCAATCCGATGCTAACCTAAAACTTTTATATAATCTAAAAAATCTATTAATTTATTTTAAAAACATTTCAGTTATAAGAGAAAAATTGGTTAAATTTATGTTGAATTATAATATAATTTAGTTGGAATAACTTAATAAAAATTATTTTCTCAAATTTTAAAGAATAAAAATATTTTTTAAAAATTTATAAAACCATAAAAAGCTCTCCATATTTTAACTAAAAATGTACATATCTCTAGGATTTCCAAATGAGGCTTGCATAAATGTGTGAATGAGATTTAATAAAATAGAGTTGGAATATCGTAATTAGAACAGAGGATTTATTCCTCATTCTTCCACCTATCAAAATTTACAAGAGAGGATCCACGTAAGCAAATAGAGGAGGCGATAATTGGACCGAAAGTTAAATCGATAAAACGAAAAATTTAAGTTTTAATTAGTATTACACTGTTATAAAACTAATTAAAGATTAAACAAAATTAAAGAATTTGAAATATATTTAAAAGAGATTATCAAAAATTTTGAAGTATAATTGAAAAAGAGATTATTAAATAAAAATTAATTAGTTTATTTTAATTTATAAGAATTTATTAACTTAAAAATTAACTAATTGATTAATTTATAAAATAAAAATTATTAAAATAAATAGTTAGCGTTACTCCTTGACCAAGAGTCAAACACTTTGAAAGCACCCAAATCATAATTGAGCAAAGCTCTCCCTCCATGTTTAATGGCCACCAGAAGCTCGCTCATCGCTCTTCTCTCTCTGTTTATTTTGGTAAGAATCATCCAACACCGATCCGAACTGGAAGTTAATAAATGAAGTCAAATGAAGTAATCGAATGTATTGAATTGTTTTTGGATAATCAGGTGGTAGGGAAAATCGAAAACCCAGTTTGTTTTGCACATGAATCAAAGCTCGGGATTTCAGGGAAGTACCCCATAGTGGTGAGCACATGGCCATTTAAAGAAGCTGTTAGAGCTGCTTGGAGTGCTGTTGATGGTGGGCTTAATGCCGTTGATGCTGTTGTTGAGGGTTGCTCGGCTTGCGAGGAACTCAGATGTGATGGTACAGGTGTGGTAATCCAGTTTCTGTTGATTCAAGTGTTATCGTTGCTTTAGGTGTTTTGGGTCCTTCTAGTTTCTTGTTCCTTTAATCGATGGTTTGGGAAAAGAGTGAATATTATCCAAAAAGGACCCAAAAACTCCCATCTTCTCTTTCAGATTCCAATTCAGAGTTTGTTATCTGGGTCATGTTATTGTCACGCTTTACTGTTTAGTGCAAATGAAACTCTCCATACTGATGATAGTAATGGTCTTAGAATATGCATGATTACATATAAACTGCCTCATTACGCAGAGAATTTGGTAACTACGGACTTGTACTCGATTCGAATCTGAAGTTACATCTATCAGACTCTTTTCTAGTGTCTTTTTTTTAAACTTAAATGTTTGGTTCTTGATGCATCACCGGAGAACTGACTGAGAGTATGGCAAATTTAAGTCTCAGGTAAAAGCATGGCTAGGTGCTGTTAATAGTAAAGTTTTAAGATTAATGATTTCATTTGATTTGTTGAACATTGAGTTGCATGATAAAAGAACTTGAATTTTCATATGTGGCTTCAGTGTACTGCTCTTTAGTTAACTCTATACTTCCAAATTATATTAGCTCATCAATCTTTCTGAATCTTTTTCTTAATATGAAATGAACAGTTGGGCCTGGTGGGAGTCCTGATGAGAATGGAGAAACCACAATTGATGCAATGGTGATGAATGGGGTAACCATGATGCCCTGCTTATTTCATCAAACTCATTGTTTTTTCTTTACCTTGCTTTTCTTGTTGAGACATGAAGATATATCATTTCTTTTGCCAAGGATGTGCGTAGGTGACAATGGAGGTTGGAGCTGTTGCTGCCATGAGGTACGTGAAAGACGGCATCAGAGCTGCCAAGTTGGTAATGCAGCGTACAAAGCATACATTACTTGTTGGGGAGCAGGCATCGGCCTTTGCTATTTCAATGGGCCTCCCAGGACCCATGAATCTTAGTTCATTAGAATCTAGAGAGAAGTGGACAACATGGAAAGAGAACCGCTGCCAACCTAATTTCCGGAAAGATGTTGTCCCTGCGGATAATTGTGGTCCCTATCACCTGAAAAATTACATGTATATCACAGAAGGGGAGTCCTCAGATTTTAACCAGATTAGAATGTTTCAACCCAGCACATCTCATGTTGATCTTGACAACCATGATACTATATCAATGGCAGTTATTGATAAAGTAAGTTGATGGAAGAAGTTTGTCAAACATATACTGATGTTGGCATGTGAACGTCTAAAAAACTTGTTTTCATTTGTAGATGGGGCACATAGCTGTTGGTACATCAACTAATGGAGCCGCTTTTAAGATCCCTGGCAGGTAAGTTCGATACGTGGCATTAGTTGTTTCATAAGATAAAAGTGGGAATTGAATCATTAACTCTTGGATTTTGATAGGTTCTGAAATGTGATAGTTGATAAATGTATGAAGTATTGGTTGATATTAGATTAATAAACTGGGAATAGAGAAAAGGGAGAGTGTGTTGTTATCGATGATGAAAGGAAATAAAGATAACAGATGACACCAGCAACATTCGAGAGGTTGCCTTCTCTCCCAAGACCCACTCAAATAACTAAAGATTCCCAATACCCTCACACCTTTCCCATTCCACTATTAATAATAGACTTACTAACAATAGACAACTCAGCAGATAAGACAAAGCAGTGCAACAATGATAGTAAACCCAGGAAAACAGAGAATAATAATAGAAGAATAATGGCAGAACAAGAGTGCAAGGATCTTAACACTAAAATTCTCCACTATGTGAGTCCGTAAGTGGACCAAACTCAAAACACCAATGTTTATTTTTTTATTCTGATCTACCGCATAACTATTTCCTATGGGTATTTATAAGAGAGATACCCTATCTAACTAAACTACGTAAACAATAAAAACGTAAACTTCCTAAACAATATGAACTCTGTTTTCCTAAACAATATGAAACTCTGTTTTTAAAGTTCTTCTTGGATAGACGTCTTCTCATCTGTTTGGGACTTCTCATCTGCTTGGGACTTTGTTGACTTCGTTTTCCTTCTAGAATATGTCAGCAGTGGTTTACTGCTATCAGTAACATAATATTTTTTCAAGAATAGCCCAATGATGACAGATATGAGAAGACATAAATTGGCTTAAAATACTGACAGAATATGTAATATCAGGAGAGTTATTGTAAAATAATTCAATTTGCCAACCAATCTACTATATTTCTTAAGATCTTCAAACAATTCTCCATCTTTGAAGAGTTATAGATTTGGAATCATTGGAGCACTGCATGACTTAGCCCCCATAATTCCAGTATTAGTTAATAGATCAAGTACAAAACTTCCTTTGTGATAAGAGAATGCCTTTCTAGCTTCTTGTCACTTCTAACCCTAGAAAATATTTCAAAGCTCCTAAATCTTTTGTATGAAATTGTTGTGAAGGAAAGATTTCAAGGATGAAATGACCATAGTATCACTTTCAGTAATAACAATATTATCTACATACACAACAAAGAGAGTGATACCAAATGCAGAATGTTTATAGGATGCTGAATGATCAGAATTGCTCATATTCGTGCCAAACTTTGCCACTGCCTAACTAAATTTCATAAACCAAGTACGTGGACTTTGTTTTAAACCATATAGAGACTTTCAAAGACAGCAAATTTTCCTATTTTCCCCCTGAGCAACAAATCTAAATGGTAGGGGTGTTCAAGAAAACCCGCGAACTTGTGAACCGGACCTAAACCGCATGAACCGAACCTGTAAATAAGGTTAACCGAACCTGAGTTCAGGGTCGGTTCGAACAGAACCTGAAAAATTAGGTTCATGGTTCAGGTTCAGGTTTCTAACTTGCAATTCTAGGTTAACCGAACCTATAGCAGTTAATAGAACCGAACTTGATTTATAGGTTTAGGTTTAAACCTGACCCTGAAACACCCAAAAAACCTATCATATATTTAGATATAATTTAAGAACATATTAATAATAATAAATTTACTATATTAATTCTTGAGTGAAAAAAATAAGAAAAGGAAAAAAACTACTTTAATTCTATGTTATTAAACGTTAATCTTGAACATTGCTATTATAAGTAACAACTA
>JAOSBP010000007.1:22028369-22044465 GCA_027563825.1 Erythroxylum mucronatum | reverse complement strand
ATAATTAATTACATGATTAATTAAAATATAATTAATTAAAATTAATTAATTAAAATGTTAATTAAAATATAATTAAAATTTTTAACATTTTTAACAAACCAACCATTATCAATGGTAATGGCAATCATTCCTCCATCTTAACCAACTATCATAATTATAATGATTATATCCATTCTCATTCCTCATTATATTCATTCTTATTCCCATTCCCATTATTCTCTATGAACCAAGCGCCCCCTTAGTTAAGAACATTAATAAGTTAAACAATATTTTGAAATAATAAAATTAAAATTTAATGTAAAATAAAAATAAAATTTAAGCAATTAATTTAATTTTATTAATATATACAAACATGTAGATAAAAATAAAATAAGATTTTTTAACTTTTAATAATCATAGTATTTTATCATTTTTTATATTTCGGACTAGGTTTTTTAATCATTGCTATTTTAAGTATATCCAAAAAATAAAAAAAAGCTTTAAAAATACAATACTCAAATAAATAAACAAATAATTGTATAAATAAATAAAAGTAAGTAAATAAATAAACATAATAAATCTTATTTAGATTCAATCCAATGCATAAGTCTTCTTACTTTGCATAGGATCCCGATGAGGGTTATAATATATGCAGTCTTTCTTATGTATTTTTACGAAAAATTATTTCCATGACTTAAACTTATGACTTTACGATCACAAACGAACAACTTTATCATTTATTTTAAAGTTCATATACAGCTTTATATAGATCATGTATAGCTTTATATGCTTAATAACATTGGGCTAACTCTAGTGGGTCTTAGTGTTGTCTCAGACCATTTTCTTGTTGACAAGTTTTCTGCGGTCTAACAAGCCCGACCCATTCTCACCCCGAACCCGTGAACTCTCCGCCTGAGCATGAAAACGGAATATTCAATGCAAGCTGCCTTAACTACCACGCCAGTGCATTTCTGACGTTTATGTTATTACATAGTCACCGACCACGCAACCTTTTTCCTTTTCTCGTCTTCTTACCGAATCTTTCAATCCTAAAGCTTTTCCCTTTTTACGTTTTCGAAGAAAACCAAAAGTTGTCCACCCAGAGAAGGAGAGTAAAACAAAAAAACCCAGCTTTTTCTTTCTTTCAAGTTGGTATTTTGTTTAGATTCGCTTGCTAATTCCAACTCCATTTTTGTATATTTATATTCCCAGAAGCTAGAATTTCCAAGTTCTGTTCGATTTCGTTGTGTACAGTAACATCATCTATGATTTGGTTAAGACTTTTCGTTGTATTCCAATTCTTAGCGTTGGCTTTCTGTGATGAACATCTCAACTCTCATGGTCTACCACGACCCCTAATTCTCGAGTACCAAGAGAACATAATGGAGCTGACCCAAGTGAAGGAATTGGACAATGAGCTACAATTACAGTGTACAAGTTGGAGAGTTGCAGTGGAGGCTAACAATTTGAATCCTTGGAGAACAATCCCAATGGAGTGTGCCGAGTATGTGAGAGATTATGTTAACGGGAGGGGTTATAGTTTGGATCTCGAGAGAGTGTCCAATGAAGCAGGGGTTTATGCGAAGAGTGTTGAATTGGTTGGTGATGGGATGGATGTTTGGGTTTTTGATGTTGATGAGACTCTGTTGTCAAATCTGCCCTATTATACGGAGCATGGATATGGGTATGTATTACGCGTTGGATGAGTTTTTGTCTTTCACTTGAGTTTTCTGTTTGGTTGTTGAGTAAATACAGGAACTGACGTGTGGAGGTTTTTTAGTTTGCTTCCGTAGGTATGCGAGAATTGAATTTCTGGAATCACTATATGTCACAGGATCCTGAGAATTAAGACATGAGGCTTAATTTTGTCTGATCATATTAAAAACAGACTCATACTATCAGGCATTAAGATGAGTTTAAAGTTTCGTGGTTGGAACTCTAAAACAGAACATAGGATTCTGAGAAACTATGTTATTAACTCATTGGTGTTGGAGATTATGTTTGGCTTGAATTGACCTGATTTAGAGCTTGTAATCTTTAAATTTTTTGCAGTTTGGAGATTTTTGATCCGGTTGAGTTTGACAAGTGGGTTGAGAAAGCTGCAGCACCGGCTATAGAGCCTAGTTTGAAGCTCTACAAAGTGGTGCTGGGTTTGGGATTCAAGGTTTTCTTACTGACTGGACGCAGTGAGAAACAAAGAAATGTAACTGAGAAAAACTTAATTGATGCCGGGATTTTGAACTGGGACAAGCTCATTTTTAGGTGAGTGTGAGAGCTTTCTGGTGATGTCAAGCAGAGTTTATTTGCTATTTATGCATTATGTTTGTCTGCTGAGGCTGTGAATATTGGATGATTAATGTTATCTGCGAGGATTTCCAAACTCATATATAACTCTTGTTAAGGTTCATTCATTTGAAATGCTTCCTAAAAAGTTGCTCTCTAAAGTTATCTCCCCAGCATTCATAACATATGTATTGTGTAGTAGAAATGGATTAGATCAGTTAATATTAGCTGCTCTATATCTTACCATTCCTTTGTGCAAACTTACGTCCTGAATTGTCTGAGAGGACAGCTGCAAATCTAAGAATAGAAGACCTAATTCTCAGGATTGTTAGTCTTTCTCCTCGTTTCTTGGAGAATAATAATCAAGTTACTGCTGAAGTTGAAAATCCTGGCAAATTGATCTTCATCTGATGAGAGGCAGCTCAATGATTAGTGTTCCCCTGTACAAGTTTCATTGCAGTTAAACTTTCCATGTGACCTCTACTTCAGTGTTTACTTGTTTTTCTGGACTACATTCTGACGATTGTTATATGAATTGAATGATTATGAAGAATGGTAAAGAATGAGGAACTTTGACGAGTTTGATGAAAACATTATCACTAAACGAATCGGCTATCTTTCTGGTTACTTTTATGATTCTTTGCTCTTTTCTTGTTTCCCTTGATTGTGATAAAATTTAAAGCTAACATCAAAGAGAAGCACACACTCCTCTTGTTATGTGTTCATTTGCAATATTTTGGTGTTAGAGATGATTGCTTATCATCATTGTCTTGCATTATCTACAGAGCTTCAGATGATCATGGTAAACTAGCGACTATATACAAGTCAGAGAAGAGGACTGGCATGGTGAAAGAAGGATTCAGGATTCTGGGTAACGCCGGAGATCAGTGGAGCGATTTATTAGGCACCTCGTTGTCGATCCGGTCATTCAAGTTCCCGAATCCTATGTATTACATACCCTGATGAGCCATAGTTGCACGTGAATAAACCAAGAACTTGATATGTACAGGTTTGTATGCAGTCAATTATAAAGTCATTCAAATTTCCAAGATTTCTTCATTAATGCCCTTTGATTGAAATGTGTTATTGCATCATTCAAGTCCTTTGCTTTCTGGAATAATAAGCAAATTTAGTAATTCTGGGACAGTTGCTGTTTCTTGATGAACAGGTTTGCTATTTATTAGGTTATGAAAGATGCATTGTCTCAATCCATTTTATTACATCAAAGTTTCACCATTCAATCTGGTGATAGTTTTATTTTGGGTAACCAATTCTAAATTCTCCAATCTTTTAGATTTTTTTAAGCTTAAGTTTTTAAAATTTTCAATTGAGTGACCAATCTTTTAAAATCTTTATAGTTAAGCTCAAAACGTTAGTTCCGTTGATGAATTTATTGATCTGGCTAACGAAATTTTTGTTGGCCACTCGGAAAAATAGTGATCAAGGTTAAATTAGTCAAATTAACATATTATTAACAAAACTAACGTTTTAAACTGAACAGTTAAGATTTTAAAAGGTTGATCAATCAAATTAAAAAATTTAAAAGCTTAAATACTATATTGAAAAAAATCCTTAAAAGTTGATTATTATTTTAAATATTGGTAGATTCTACCCGCTGACCAATTGAATAAACTATAAGGTAAATATAATAATCCGTAAGTTATGTATTATGAGTAAACTATCTGATGAATGACAAAAATTTCACTTGCTAAAGTTTAAAAAGGTTAATGTCTCAATTTAAAAAAAAAATTTTGGTCTTTGATCAGGCTATCCACCGACAGATCTAATGACTAATCCGCTCTCTGATGGGAAGGCACCTTATAGGGTGGGATAGCTGGCGCAAGGATTGAACTCCTGACCTTTAATTAAGGGTGGATGAGTCTCTTGTCACTCAACCACACCCCTTGAGTTTATCAATTTAAAATTTTAATAACTTATATACCGTATTAAAAAATTCTAAAAATTTGAGCACTTTAAAATTAATTATTTTTTTATTTTTAATTTCAGGAGATTACAATGGTTGTCTTCTTTTTTTTTTTTTGACTTACAAAGGATAATAAAACAAAAAAAACCCCACACAACTAAAAAACAAGAATTTATTGCCTTAATAATCTTGTGTTATTCAAAAGTTGCTAAAAAAATCTTGATATATAAAAATTAGCAAAAAAAATCTTAAATTGAAATTTTATTAACTCACAACCCCTTAACAACACACTGCTAAGGGTTTTTTTTGCAACAAAATTGAAAATATAAAATTAATAGAGTAACATTTTATATCTCAAGGTTTAATTAGCTACTTTTGTATAACACAAGAGTCGCTACAGCAATTTTGTTTAAAAAAAAAACAAACACCTTACTAGCGCAATGTTCTCAGTATAAAGCTTGATACTTGTTTCGGTAGATAAGCTCTATAACGACCGTCAGAGGCTCCTAAAGTATATAAAGACCTAGTTAAGTTATGAGTAAACTATTTGATGAACTAGCAATTCAAAACTAACGGCTTTGATTTAAACAACACTTGTAAACTCTAGCGTATCTTTACGTCTTGACTAACCATCTTCTTTAAGATTGGTGTGTGTAACTTCTCCGAGGTTAATGGAAGGAAGCACTTCTCTTTCATTGCATTATAACAACTGACTCACTACCTTCATCGAAGAGGGCGAAGGAATCAACTCACTTTTCCATCTTCCAATTGGTTCCTCTGGAAAGAAACAACAAAAGAAGATAAGTTGTAGATAACCAAAGATTTGACTCTCTGTCCCCTTTAGTGACCTGAACTCCAGGGAAAATGGACAAGAAGATACCATCTGTCACGAGGAACCAACACCCTTTGGTCCCGGACAGGTTCCTTAGGATTCTTTACCAGCAACTAAAGGCACCAATTATGTGCACGACAGTTCATCAGTTCATCCGACAACAGTCCCCACAAGTTTTTTTTTTTTTTTCAAATAACTGTAAAACTTACATATCTTTATCTTTTGATATGTACGGAGTAAACCGTCGGATTGAACATAAAATTTTGTAAGTTTAGTTCGGTATTTTGAATGGAATAGTTTTCAACGGAATAGAATATAATTAAATGTAATATTAGAAAATTATTGTTCGGAAAGAATAAAAAGATTCATAATGTAATATAGTCAAATGTTATTTAGAAGAAGGGTTCATAATGTAATATAGTGAAATATTGTTTGATATTTTACATTTCATCGTAAACTCTTTAAATCAGAAGTAACTTATTTTTATTGTTTATAATAAAATAAGATGTACAACGTGAAACTCTCCCCCACTATCTTATTTTATTTCATTTCATTATAAACTCTTCTTTCAAATAATAGAATAATATTCCTGAGTTCCGAGCAGAACAGGGTTTCATTCATTCAAAAGAGCTCCCTTTCAAATAACTGTAAAACTTACATATTTTTATCTTTTGATATGTACAGAGTAAACGGTCAGATTGATCATAAAATTTCGTAACTTTAGTTCAGTGTTTGAATGGAATAGTTTTCAATGGAACGAAATATAAATGAATGTAATATTAGAAAATTGTTATTTGGAAAAAATGGAAAGATTCATAATGTGATATAGTAAAATGTTGTTTAGAAGAACAGTTCATAATGTAATATAGTAAAATGTTGTTTATTATTTTACATTTCATGGTAAACTTTTTTAATCAGAAGTAACTTATTTTTATTGTTTATAATAAAATAGGATGTAACGTAAACTTTTCCTCCTCTATCTTATTTTATTTCATTTTATTATAAACTCTTTTTTCAAATAATATCGGGCTATTTTTGCTAAAATTAAAAATAAGGGTATTTTAGCTCTACCTTTTAAATTTTAGACTAATTTTATAAAATTGAGTAAAATTTGAAAATATTTTAAAGTAAAATATAAAGGACTTTTTTAATTAAAGAAATCTTTTTTTAAAAACCCTAATTTGTAAGATTTTGGGAAAAAATTCTAATTTTTAGTTTTTCAAAAAAACTCTTTTTAGTTAATTTTAATTAAATAATAATAAAAAAATATACGTAATATAAATAATAAACATAAACTAATCAAATATCATTAGTATAATAAGTCAATTCAACTTTTAAAATCATTTTAAACTAATTAAATTTAAATTAAATTAACAATATAAGATAATTATAGTAAATAATTTATTTAAGTTATATTTAATTACTTCGGTTGGGTTGGAGTTTAAAAATTAGAATAAATCATGTAAATAAAATTTAATTACCTTATATTTCAATTTTTTTTTCCATATTGCCTATCTACGTACTTATTTTTATTTATGTCTTTTACCTTGTGTTTATAAATGACCCTTTTCTAGGTCTCCAGATTCTAGCCTGTAAAATTGTACCATCACCATCCCCACTTTCGCATTAAAAGAGCCTCAAAGGAGTTGGCCTATCATAGCTGGTCCGTAGCTTTCTGTTTAGTTTTGTTTCACTTCTCTCAGGTCATTATCAGGCACCAAGGAGTCCTTGATTCATCATTTATGGCTAAGAACTCTATTTCTATTAATAATTTCTTTCATGGTCGATAAAATTAAGTGGTACAGTACCAAAGAAGTTGGTGTGAATGGTTCAGTACTCTTATTCTTTAACCAAAGGTTCGAGTTTGAGTTCTAAGAGTAGAAAAATCCGTTTAGCCAGCACTTAACCCCTTACAAGCTAACTCGGTGCGAGCAGAGATTAGTCTGGGAGTGAATGACTTAAAGGCACTTTCTTATAATTAGGACCCTCCTAAAATATCTTATGGACTAACCAAAAAAAATTAATTGGAAGTAAATTATAACACTGACAAAAACAAGGTATTCCAACCCGAATTGATGATGATGTTATGCTAGGTTTAGGTGGTGGTTGAGAGATGGGATTGAAATATAATAAATAAATTTTAAAAATATATAACAATCTGTAAATTATATATTTTAAATAATCAATATAAAATCAATCTTTAATATTAAATAAGATTAACCCAAGGGGTGTGGTTGAGTGGCAGGGACTCATCCATCCTTAACTAAAGGTCAGGGGTTCGATCCTTGACTTTGGGTATGGAGCAGCCTTAAATCTTTGGGTCAGCTATCCCACCCTGTGAGGTGCCTACAAGCCAGCGAGGGAATTAGTCACTGGATCCGCCGGTGAATACCCTGGTCTAAGACAAAAAAAAATATTAAATAAGATTAAAAACTTTAGGAATATGAAAATAAGATATCCAACACTAACATTTAACAAATTGAAATTTTGAGTTCTTGAGTTTAGGATATTAATAATTATTGTTTCGTAGTTATAAATTTTTTAACATGTATTTTTATTAAATTAATTTTACAATTTATCTTTAAAATTTTATTTTATTGCCATAATAGTGACAAGGTGGCAAATTCTAATAATTATTGAAGATTTTAAAATCTCAGGAATAGAATAAATTTGATTAATTATATTAGATAAATAAAAGTTTTAAGAGAAGAATTTTAAATTTTAAAATAAAATCCATTAAAATAAAAACTAGAAGACTTATATGTACATGAAGTAAAAGTTACTGGACGAATGTTTTAAAAACTGAATTGATTATGTTAGTTTAGTATTGAAAAACTTAAACTAGTTAACTTTTCGGTTTGGTTTAGTTTAATAATCTTTGTTATTAAAAACTAATCAATTTATTAATTACTCTGTTAGTTTTTATAAATTAAATATTTTTTATAAACTAAAATAAACTGATTAATTTTTATTTAATAGTATGCTTTTTCGATTAAGTTTTAAATTTTTTTATAGGTAAGAATAATTTCCTTCAATTATTTTTAAATTCTTTAATTTTATTTAATCTTTAATTGATTTTATAATAATCTAATACCGATTGAGCCTTTTAAATCTTAAATTTTTTATCATATGAGTTTAACTTCTGATCTCGTTTTAAAAATATTAGACACTGTTAGATAAATCACAATAAATTCACATGCACAATCACACACTTTAAGCACCAAAAATAAAGAAAAATGACACAAAGATTTAATGAGGTTCGGCCAATGATGTTTACGTCCTCGGACAAGAGCAGAGAGAATTTCACTATAAAAAAAAGGATACCAATGGAATCCTTTACATCTAGATTTTTTATTTTTCTTTAAACCAAACTGATCTAACCGAACTGGCCCAAGCCCAAAGCTAAACACCCAAGCCCAAAGCTAAACACTAATTTCTGTTTTTCTCTAATTCGGGTCACATCGCGAGTTTATCAGATCAAATCGTCATTCGGATCCACTAAATTTCAGGACAAAATAACAACAAACACAATAAGACATACGAATTAGAAAGCACACTATGCTTATAGTTCCAACAAGTTCCCTCCATACTTCTCATATTATATTTACATAAGTGGGTGCATGTGCTATGATGTTTTAATATGGATATTAACGTGGATACAATGTTTTATTTATAATCTATCATTGATTCATTATGTTTGATGTATGCACCGAATGAATAAATAAATTATAAATTATTTAACGATTTAAAATTAAATTATAAACTAGATTAATTAATTTTTTATAAATCCATTATTTAAACTCTATACTCTTTATTTGTCCTCTTATGACAAAACTTGTTGGCCTCACCTAAAATTTTTAATAAAAATGATGCTATTTTTAAAAATTAAAAATTAAAAATATATTTAATCAAGCTTAATTCATTTATGATCCGGCTTCAAGTTGGACTCGGGTCACCATTAATCTGAGAATGGTTATTTGGAAAACATGATTAACTATGGAAAGCTTAAGTTCCACTACATGCTTATAATTGTTCACTTGAAAGGTGTGTCAAAATCCTACTAGTTTAGATGGATTGTTCCGATGCACCATATTATAATGATTTCTCACCTTGTGTTTTTAATCATATTACTTTGAATTGACAATGTTCCTAATTAAGAATCCATTTTACTCAATTCCATTGACATTATAACTCTTATCCTCCATTTTAATTCTCGTATTAGCGATTTTTATTTATTTTTATTTATTTTATTAGCAATTATTACATTTGCAATAGTTTTTTATACATATGAGCAATTTTTCAAAATTAGACTGAAAAGTTAAATCGATAAGACAAAAGGTTTAAAGTTTATAGGATTCAATCAGTATTAGTAAGGTTGCGTATTATTGAACCTCTTAAGACCTCGAGTCTCAGTAGGATTTTAACTGAAATGTTGATGATAATGATGATTTAAAAAATCAAATCAATTTTTTTGACAATCAAAGTTATTGAAATAAATCGAATCGAAAAATTGAAAACTGAATTGAAAATTTTGATATGTTCAAAATTTTTATAGTTAAATTAACTGTTAATTTAACTAATTGATCGATTTTTATAAATTAATTGATTTGTAAATTAAAAAACTAATTAATTTTTATTTAATATTCTATTTTCAATTAAATTTAAATTATTCGATAGATAAGAACAGTCTTCTTTAATCATATTTCAGATTTTTCAATTTTATTTAATTGTTAACTAATTTTATGACATTCTAATATTAATTAAAATTTTAAAAATTTAAGGAATTGTTTGGCAAATAACTTATCAGCTGCTTTTTGACTAAAAGTTAACTTTTTGACCATCTTAAAAAGCTATTGATATGTTTGGTGAATAGCTTATTGGTTAGCTTATTTAAACCCAATAAGCTGATTTTTAAAAGCTACATAAGAGGAGCTTTTTAGATGATCAACCAAAAATTAATAGGTAAAAAATCAATTATACCCTCTTTTTTCATAATTTTTAATTTATGATATATTATATTTGTGCCATATTATAATTATAGATATTTAAATTATTAAATAATAAAATTCCTAGTATTATATGAAAAATACTAATATGATGTAGCTCGCTACACCATTCATATTAATAGAGAATTTAACGTTGGATTATTTTTATTATTATATTTATAAACTTAGTTTTTGAAAAATTAAATATCTAAATTCTAAATTCTTATAAGAATATTCAACGAAATACTAAGAAATATAATATTCACACCTTTATAATTTTTTTAAATCATGCCCTCATAAATTATTTTACACATCAACAGTTAATACTAAACAATTAATTTTACAAAACATCTTTAATAAGCATCTGATATCATCTACTGGTCAAATTAACTGATATAGCTGATAGAATCAACTAACAACTAATATAAACCGGTGGGTATGTAGCCTAAATCTCTCAGTTCCAGTAGTTTAGTTTTAGTTCTATTAGTTTAGTTTTCAGTTATCGATAATAATAAAGCAAAATGATTAATATTTGGTGGGGGAAAAGGGACTTGTGGGCCACCATCTGTGACACGTTTGGAGAGACTATCATAGCTCATGTGGATGTGGTGGCAACGGTCTCACCACGACACCACGTTAATGCATGGAGAGCGAGTAACGTGGGGTCCACCTTACCAAAATCACAGCAATCTCCGCCGTTAATCAGCACGACGTCTCAACTAACTTAGGTCCTACGCGTATATACCAAATTATTATTTAAAAAGACTTTTTTTGAGAAAAGAAATTACATCAATAACGATAACATTCAATATAAATCTCGCTAAATTATGATATCTGGAGAGGTTTAATAGCACGCAGTCTTATTTTTAATTAATAAAGAAACTGTTTATAAAAGACTTATTTGAGAAAAAAATTATTATTTAAAAAGATTGTACAACTGTTTTTAACTTAATTTTAATAAACAATAAGGGTCCATTATCTTTTCATCTACAAAAATATAACATATTGAAATAATATAAAAAATAGAGTAGAAAGTTTTTTTTTGTATTTCTTAATAACATAAATATTTTAGAATTGTTTTGAATGATAAAAATGCTTTCAAAATACTAAATTATATAAAATATTTTGTATTATATATATATATATATATATTTACCTAAATTCTATAAAGCATAAACTATGATAATGACAAGGAGATAGTATTTACACATATAGAAGAATATAATCACCCCAAGAAAGATTTTAGGTGGCCAAATTGATACAAATGGCCTTTAAAGGTTTGTTCTTTTTAATTTTTGTTTCCTTATTCTTCCTACTTTTGAAGTTAAAGGTTGCATCTTTATGGTTGTGCGCCACCAACTATCTTCACTCTTGTCTCCAACTACATTACAAAGCCGAAAAGACTCCAATTTCTTGATCTTTTGGGTCCACACTTATGCTCTACACTTTGGATTTGTTGAGCAACTTGAACAATTTTCTAACGTAGCTTCAGTTTACAGGTACTAATGGCAGGAAGCATTATTACTAATTTTAACCACTTGAGAAAATGACCAAAGATCCAATCTTTTTTGTTTTAACTCTTCCAAATTTGTGACACGGCTTGCACAGCTACACCAAACCAAGTCTGCAGTCATAAAATAAAACAGATAAAACATCATAAAACAGATAAAACATCACATGGTTAGATAGGTATGTTCCACTGGATTCAGCTCTCTATATTTTAATGGATTCTTCTGCTTCATTCTGATACAGAAGGCTCTCTCATCTCTCTCATATCTCTCAGCCTCTCCTGATCCTATGCCCATTTGTTCTAACCAGAGTTAACAGTTTTTTTTTTACTCCCACAGAGAAAGTTAAAGCTTGTGTTCCATAACCCCACAAAGTTTCATTCTATCCTCTTCTTCTTGTCTTGTTCTCACATATCCCAACACAAAGCTGAACTGAAGCTTCGTCACGCTTAACTCTTTATACTTTTTACACTGTACCCAGATCTTGTTTCTTTGTTCCTCATACACTGTAACTGTTAAATTCCTAAAAGCATCGTACGCTTTTTCAGTAGGAGAGGTTCAAAGATTTCCTCTTTGAAAATGAAGAAATCCCAGATGCTAAAACTGATTCTGGGACTAACTCCAGCTACTGTTGTGATCATTCTCGTACTTATAATCTTTATTTACATGAGAAGAAGAGCGAAGAAAAATTTCAATGACATAGAGTCCACTGAGCACAAGCATGGGGATGAGATAGAGTCAGAGGAATTAATGGCTTTCCAAGGTGGTCAGGACCTTACGATCATTGACATTCTTGATGCTCCTGGAGAGGTGATTGGAAAATCCAATTATGGTACTCTCTATAAAGCTCTGCTTCAGAGGAGCAATTGTGTGAGGTTGCTTAGGTTCTTGAGGCCAATTTGCACTGCGAGGGGGGAAGATTTTCTTGATGTGATTCACTTGTTGGGTAGTGTTAGGCATCCCAATTTGGTGCCTCTTTTAGGGTTCTATGCGGGACCAAGAGGTGAAAAACTTCTTGTTCATCCTTTTTATAGGCATGGGAATCTGGCTCAGTTCATCCGTGGTTAGTTGTACAGCTTTTGATTTCCATTTCTGATAGCTGACGAAATACAGAAGCTTTCTCTTCACATTGTTTGTCACAGGAAATTGTAGCAACGAACTATATGGCTAAGTGAACTTGATAATAGTAATACTGAAAGCCTACATTAGAGAAAAATCACGGCTTTCTAAGTTCTGTTACTCTGTTTTATGGATCTTATTTTTCTGAGTAATGGTTACATGAATTTCTAGATAAATGAAAAATATGGGCGGTAGTGAGTGCAAGATCACTATTGCTGAATTTTGTTGAACTTTTAAGGCAGAGGAACATGTTTTATTGATTAGAACTTACTTTTAAGTGATATCGGATCTAAAATGCGGAAATAAAAACTTGAAGAAGTTTATAAGAGATAAAAAGTGAGTGTAAATCTCTTGTTAGATCTTGATATTCTTGGAATTATGTATTGCATCCTCAACCATATGGGTTTTTCTTAATTCTGTCTTCATTTTCGATCCTTTCCGTGCATTATGAAGTTCCTTTGTTAAGACTAATTTTTTCCAGAATCCTGGTTTACTGTCATCTCATGAGTTAATTTGTTGATTAAACGATCACTGAACTTGCACATATCTTCAATAATTTGACCATTTGGTTCTTCTTCATAGGCTCTTTCCTTCTATAGTTCTCTCTCTTCCTCTATGTTTTAAATCTGTTTTCTGTTCCTTTGCTTTCCGGGTTGATGGAGCGGATCCTCTACCGGTTTGAGAGTGAAGTCTAATTTGTTCTCTGCTGTGCAGATCTCTTCCTGTGCAAGTGGTCAACTAAGTTGAATGTTTGTTGCATATTTCACTTTCAATGACCTCATTATGGCATTTCAACTTTGTCCAACAAATTTCTTGATGTTCTTAGTTAAATACTACCATTTCATCCTATGAGTTGGAATCTGTAGCTTAATGACACCGAGTTTGATTTTGATGGACAGATGGGAGTCCTGAATCTCACAAGTGGACTGTTGTACTTGAGATCTCGACTGGCATAGCCAGAGGATTAGATCATCTTCATTCAGGATTACAAAAACCTATTATTCATGGAAATCTCAAGTCAAAAAATATACTTTTGGACCGTAATCATAAACCATTTATCTCAGACTTCAGCCTATTTCTGTTGTTGAATCCTACTGCTGGACAAGAAATGCTTGAAGCTTCTGCTGCTGAAGGTTACAAAGCTCCTGATCTTATCAAAATGAGAGATGCAAATGAGGAGACGGATATATATAGCTTTGGGATAATATTGCTTGAATTGCTCTCAGGGAAGGAAGCTATTAGTGAGAACCCTAGTACTGATGAGGACTTCTATCTCCCAACATTCATGAGAAATGCTGTACTTGATCGAAGAATTTCAGATTTATACCATCCAGACATACTTCTTAGCAATGGCAGTGACATTCGGAGGCCAGTTACCGAAGAATGCATACTCAAATTCTTTCAGCTTGCCATGGCTTGTTGTGCCCCTTCCGCTTCGATTAGGCCAAATATGAAAGAAGTCCTCTGGAAGCTTGAAGAAATTGAAAGATAGCATACATACCAATTGTGAAAAGTACTGTGCGGATGATTTTGACCTAGATTTTTCAATTGTGGTTGGGACAAGAGTGATGAACAGGGATGACAATGACTTGCAGGAAATTCATACATGGTTATTCAAATTATTGAATGTTTAAGATGCATAACAAGAGCTGCAGAATTTCAGATGTCGATGCTCATCAATAAAGTTTTGTTGCCAGAATATTAAATTGAAGCAAAATTTGTACTTTTTCAGCCATCCAACAAGAAATGTAGATTTGTATTCGGACTTAGAAATTTGGCTTCGTCAGAATCTGGGAATTCTTTATTGCAGAAAACATCAGCAGCACATGATCTTGGATTTCATATCATGCCAGCTTTCTTTCGTTAAGTTCACACAGGAGTCCCAAACATTTCTCCAGCACAGGTGTTCATGTTTGTTTCAACTACCTCACCACTTTCAGGATTTGTGTTCTTGGTTGGGATGATTCTCATGTTTTTACTGATTGCTGCTGATTCTGCACCAAGAAACACCAAATCCAATGCCAAGTTTTCTGGTGTTGTAGCTACTGCATATCCTATCCTAAATCAAAGTTAGACATGGGAAATTGTATAGTCTAATTATTCCACATTTCTTTATGTTCATTTCCTTAGCTGGCTAAGCGTGGTGGAGTCAACTTCAACATCACAATCATTATTGCATTGATGATGACTAATTTGGTCAATGGCCCTTTTATGTGTAAAACACCTGTCTGTTTGGCAACGTGAAGCACACTTTCGAAAGGACCACCCCTTTGTTGGTCCAATTGCTTCAGTTAATTCTACTCCAAGTCTGATCTTGAACATGCGTATATTTTAGACTTTGTGATGTTTTGTATAATAATGATTCAGTATAGTACAATTGTGGCAATTAGAGTCACTATCTCTTATGTTAGTTGATGCCAATTCTTCTGCTCTTAATGTCAAGATTCCTTTTAACTCGTCCCATATGCAGCTTCTTGTCTCAGCTGCAATTTGTCATTACGTTTACTGAGAAAGCTTTAATGTCAAGCTTACAGGCATTACTATCAAACAAACTGATAATGGTGATCATCGTGCTTGTTATGTAGATTGACATAAGAAGAACAAGAATCACATAAAAATGAGTTTCAAGTTGATCTTTTCGAAATAATGTGGAAATATACTTATTCTACTTTCCATAAACAATGGATTTAAGTTCATCTATTTAGTTCTTGCAAAAATAGTAGTTAGAAATTGTATGAGGAAAAAAAAAGGCCTAAGAAGAATTAGAAAGAAGTGATCAAAAATTATGACTCGACTGAAATTTATGGAAGATATGACTTGAAATAGAGATAAAAAATCTC
Source organism: Erythroxylum mucronatum (assembly GCA_027563825.1). Classification (NCBI taxonomy): domain Eukaryota; kingdom Viridiplantae; phylum Streptophyta; class Magnoliopsida; order Malpighiales; family Erythroxylaceae; genus Erythroxylum; species Erythroxylum mucronatum. Next base: position 22,028,995 of record JAOSBP010000007.1, on the reverse strand, counting down.
TCGTAAAGAGGTCATTCTCGTTCTCTTAGATATTTTAGACATTTTCTTTTTAAATTTTTGTTTTACAGTTAGCTTTTTTTTAATACATATTACTTAGCTCTTAGTTATTTAACCTAAACAGTTTCTTACTTAGTGCCTGCTTAAATAGGAGGCCAATAAGTACTTTTCTCTACCACAAAAATTTTTTTAAAAGAAAAATGGGTGTTTGGTTGTAAAATAAAAAATATTTTTTAACAGATATGGGTTTTTTAGCAGTCAAAATACAGCTTTTTAAGAAGCTCAAATTTGAAGTTTCTAAAAAAGGAATTTTTTAGGTAGATTTTTCTGATCAATTAATGAGCCTATTTTTTAGTCCCTTTTGCTCTTATGTTTTATACATAATTCTCACAATACCTATAAACTCATCTTCCCGTTTATTATGTATTTAACTATTTACTCAACTTGGATATTTATTTTGGGATTTATATAATATTATTTGGTTTTTTATATGTTTTAATATTTATTTTCGATATTAATTTACTTATGTTATAATCTATATAAAAGATTTGATTAGATATATTTTTATTTATGTTTCATATGGTTTAAAATTATATAATAATTAATATATTGTGCTTTGCATATTGTTT
>JAOSBP010000007.1:22015324-22026046 GCA_027563825.1 Erythroxylum mucronatum | reverse complement strand
TACTCCATCAAACATGGTCCGTAATTGATGGCTTGATTTATGGCCATATGTACCTGCAAACAATCTATATATGTAACCAGATTTGATAAATGAAAAAAGAGAAGATTTATTCGTTACTTTCCAAGTTTCAATCCTGTCACCAAGCATTCTATTACACTTCCTAAACCTGATTATGATTCTGCTACTCAACAATTGCTTGAACCTGATGAATCTGACGGTCAAATTCTCGGTTTTAGCTTGGCATTTGATCCTGTTACATCCCCCAACTATAAAGTAGTCTGTGTTCGATATTTGAAGTCAATGCAGGACCATCATATAGATGACACATACTATTTCTATCAGATTGAGATCTACTCATCAGAGACTCGATCTTGGAGGCTGGCAGGTGATCCTTTTCTTGCACATGTTAATACATTGTTCAAGTATGGTGTGTTCTGCAATAATGCTGTACATTGGATAAGTGCTTGGGGGCATTCCCTGTATTTCGACATTGGTGAGGAAATGGTTCAGGAAATGCCAATGCCTCCACTTCCAGAGGGTTGGGAGGAGAGGAGGTATGTATACTTTGGTTCAAATCGGAACCATTTGCATCTTGTTGAGATCTATAGCCCTCCCACTACACAGTTTGATGTCTATGAGATGAAGAGTGATTATTCCGAATGGTTGGTGAATTACCGTATCGATCTCAGCGAAATCGTAGCAGCATTTCCAGAGGTCGTCAGGATACATTATGAACCATCAAACTTGAATTATCACACATTCAACATACTAAGCATAATTCGGGAAGAACAAGATGAAGATTCGTATATGGTGTTGCATATACCTGGTAATATCGTAAGTTACAGTTTCAAGGACAAGGCATTCAGGAAGATTAGTGATTTTGTGCCAGATTATGCCAATGAAGATCACAATCGTATTCATGGGTCAGCTTTCAGGTTCCGATGGTTCGAGGTTTTCCAATTTGTTGAGTCTTTTTGTTGTGTCTGAATCTGTTTCGATCACTCTACTTCTGAGTAATGGTTACATTTTGTTTGACATGAGAAAGCAACGACCACATAAAAATGAATAATTTGGAAATGTACTTATTCTGCTTCCCATTTATATTTGAGTAAGCAAGTGAATGTTGGATTAAGTTTGTCAAATTTTAAATTAGTTATATAAATTTCGATAAGCCTGTATTAAAATTGTTAGAAACAAACAACTAATCGAAACATTTAATTGGAGAAAAGATCAAGCTAGTGGTGAATTTTTGGTAGAATTGGCAATCGGACTGGATTTGGCCCGAAGTCAATGGACCTCGAGCCTAAATATTTTTAAATTTTGGACTTTAAGTAGGGCTCGTATTCAAGTTGCCCAGGCTCGGCCGGCTGGGTTCGAGGTTGACAACTATAAGGAAAACGACGTTATTTTGCAAAAAATAACAGATTTCTTTTTATTAATATAAAAAAATCATGTTAAGTTGAGTCGAGTCGAGCTTCGAGCTACCAGAGCCCGTTTGAACTTCAGACTGTCTGGACCAGGTCATGCTCGACTCGACTCTCGATTGAGTATCTAATCGAGCAATAGTCAAAAGCAGGGCCGGCACCATTGAGTTTGCTATCTCAGGTTTGCACCATGGAGTCTAAAAAGCCCAAGATAGCATAAGCTATCGCTTGTAGATCTTTTTTGTCTTGGGCTGATCAACACCTACAAGGCCCGTGCTCTATTGCAGTGGATGCTCAGGAAGTTTTTTACTCTCTTCAATCACCTATGGATGACTTATCTGATTTTGGTAAAATTATAGACGATTGTTTAAGTATTCTCAAGCGTCACACTGATTTTTCAGTGCGCTGGGTTAGTCAGCACTACAATGTCGAAGCTCACCAGTTAGCTCGATACTCTTATTTGTATGCCCCTGTTCAAGTTTGGGATTATTACCCCACTTTTGATTAATGCAAGCTCTAGTTTACATTTAAAAAAATATATATCGGGTTCAAGCCTATGCAGACGTCCACACTTCATTTCTGGAGTCCGCCTGAAACATGATCAGTTTCAAGCTCATTTTTTGAAGCAGCACTCGAGTTTTGGACCGAACTATAGTCTATAAATAAAATTAAGATCCGATCTCAAATCTGATTGATCGTCATCTCTATTTCTACTAACTCACCCAGCCCGACCCGTTACCATCCTGCCTACCACCTTATCTAAATCGTTTTACAAGAAATGATTAAACAGGAGTAAGTATTTCTTCCAAGTGAGGACAGAAGTTTCCCTCATCTGTTTCCCTATTCCTTAATGCATAGATTGGAACATAGAAGAGGTGTCATCACTTCCAGTATAACTGCATGCATGCATCGTAACATAAGTTTCATCTTTAACTCTACCAGTATACAAATGTGAAAATTCTGAGAAGTAAATGAATGCATTTTGGAAGTATACATCCGACAAAGTATCCGTAACTTGCAGGATTTTCCGTCAATACTGCATTTAGCTACTTTCAGATACATTGTAGTCAGATTATGATCACACGTTACCATCATCATGCATTTTAATTAGTTCAATCACTGCCGCTCATATAACTAAATATAATGAAAAAATCATCACTTCTAAGTGGCTTTATGATTCCATTGTAATAAGACCGAGAATTTCCAGGACTTGATGTTGTGTTGACCTCTTCCACTCTACCTGCTCCCTGATTTGGATGGCACACTATCCAAGGAGGTGAACGTGAAATTCCCAGAAAACATCGCTTCTTTATCTGCAAATCCAATTTCACACGTTTAAGTCCGAGAAATAGATACAGTTCAAAGACAAATACACCAATATATTATAAACAATCTATATTACTTTGATGTAAATGTTGGAAATCCCATGCACAGGATACAGCAAGCAAGAGACATTTTGATTTTTTTTTATGGTAGAACTAAGATGTTGATTTGCATGAGAACTCTACATGCTAAAAACGGCAACAACAGTGTCAAATTCCCTCCAGTGTCTAAAATCTGTGCATTTCATGCATCCTATGCATAAAAAATTGATATAAAGGTTTGGTACAACTTATTATAGCATCCTCATCCATTCTCTTCCTTTTAAGATTTCCACTTCTTTCCCATCTGCTTATCTCATTCTTTTTCTCCAGTAAGTTGTAGACGGATGGCATTTATGAATCGAGAGTTAATGAAAATCATGGATTGATTTTGTACATGGCAATGTCATTACATCTCAATAAGTTAGTAATGTGATAATCTCACAGTAGATAGTGTTTTTGTCAACAAAGGAAGTCAAAAACAAGCTATCTTTTAGTTGCTTCCATGACAAAATTAAACGAGAAAAGCACTTTAAATAAAGCATGAACTACCTGTCAAGGAAAAGCAGCTAACCTCCCGACGTACATACCTTGTCATTGCCTGCACATGTCGGCGAAGTTATGTTGACATTAATCAGGGGACAGATCTTCATATGAATTTCAAAAAGTTCTATGATATATTCGCAAAAATAATTCATGGTAGATTCTTAATGACTTTTATCTTATCCTCGGAGATGTGCACGCTACAACAGAATGTTAGCTCATTAATGGTCAAGGACTAGAGACACATCCAACAACATATTTTACCAAAGGAATCACTTAATCAAGTCCAAAGGTCAACGATTATATTGTTCATATTATAATTGAATATTTTCTTTATTAATATTATTTGGTAAGAACTTAAAATTATGAATAGAAGTTAAAATGGTTCAATCTCTGCAGAACAAATCAAGAACGAGAGAAAAGGACTTTTTTTCTATAAGCATTTTTTGTTTATATACAACTACAATTACAATCCATCTTATTATTCTCTGTAGTATAATACTCTAGTAGAGCTTTTCTCATTTATCATATTTCTCCTGTATAAATTTAATTCTCACAAATTCAAATGACATCAAACAACCTACGCCTATAAAGCTAAAGAAATCCTCTAGTACATCTAGAACACCATAAACCACAAGAGAAGATGAGCACTTGCCTTTACAGCTCTTAATGCAGAATCATCTGGCTCTGCCTTACCATCATCAGAGAAGATATTCCTGCAACACAATTTTATTTTGTTAGACCAATTCAGTCACAAAAACAGAAATAGTCATGATATGATCAACAGTAATCCAAGTCCACAGTATACATTTCCTACAAGAATTGAGCCTGTAGAAGAACTTTCCTCAAACTTCAACCACCAACCCTCCCAAATCATAGAGAATGGAACTAACAGAAGAAGATGAACATCAAAAGTATAGTTACTGCAGAGATATTCATTGCAAGGAGATAGTATACCAGATATTGATGAAATTCTTACCTCCATAGCACTTTCTGTAGCTCATCGGGCTTAGCCTCTGGAAGCATAGCAGTATCATAAGCAACAATGTTTCCATAAAATATCTTTTCCAATTCTTTCATCCATTTTGTCAATAGCAAGTTAACCTGTTACATCAGAAGTCTATAATTGCAAAAGCATATTTTAGGAATAAAAGTTGAATTATCATGAGAAATTTTTTTTTTTGAGCAATACTTTAATCAATGTAGTTAATATTTGCTTTACTATGAACAGATGATAATTGATGTAGTACAGCAATAGTATACTGCAGTAAAGCTTACCCCTGCTTTTGACACTCTAAGCTCCACATCATGGTTGTAAATCTCATATAGGTATTGTCCAAATTCAGTACCTTCTTTTCCCTCTTGTTTCAAGCGGCGCAAGCAAAGCCACATATGGAGGACAAGCAATGAGAACGTCATCTTAAATGTCCTTTCCAAGTTGAAAACTGCAAGAGAAAGAGCTTTTTTTGGTTTATGCAGCCGTCATGAAACAAGGGGAAAGTTTCACTTTTAGTGTTTATTGTTCAACATATCAACTTTAAACCAAGCTAACAAAACTGAGACTCCCTTCCCCTCTCAAACGACAATATAAAAACAAAAGTGGTTAGATAAACCATGAATATGTGATTCAATATTACCAACAGGATTGCATCAAGAAAAAGAAATTAAATGAAAAAGCACAGCATGAAAGAATAATTTATTTAAAAACCATATCACCTTAGGAACTTACTGAAAGAAAATAATGGTAATACCTTCATAAATTGTGGGTTTGTCCACTTGAGCAATTATACGCCGGTAGAGCACATTCGCCCCTCGAATGGACCTGCTTTGTTTACTATAGAAAAGTAACAGCTTGAGCATAAAGTACCGGATTCCCTCATACTTGGGCTCTTCAATTCTAAGCGGAGAATCCAGGGCCAATGCCAATGAACAAGGCTTAGACCAGAACATGTTATCCAGATTTACCTAAAGAAGTTCAGATAATTGTATTAACAATTATAAACTAACTAAAAGCCTTGGTAGGTACTATTTGAAAGAACGTATGAAATAGACCTACGCAATACCCAATTTAAAACATACTATATCCTTATAACAATTCATAAGATTGAAGAATTATCATGTCAAGCACAACAAACTCAGAACCAAGCACTGCACCCAACCCACAAAAGTAGGATTTTCAGAAACAATGAATTCCGAATCAAACTGAAAAGAAACTCCGAAAAGGAACATAAGTGAGCACAATTCTAAGAATTTGAAATGAGAAGCAGATGCAATATAGTACCAAAGATTTGATCGGTAACCCCTTTCCAGTAGAATCATTAGGACCTGGAGCCACAGCTGCAGCAGCCTTGGAAAAGCTTTGACGTGAAGTAAAAATGGCATCTTTTCCAATGTCACCATTGTTATTGACACGAACTGATCCAAGCTTCGACAAATGATTTATGACCCTACTCCATCTGGGTAACATTATATCTTTCCTATAACAACAACAAAATAACTCAATTTACAAAAAATACCAAAAAAGGTATAACATTTGCTTCTCTCATTCACTGAACTAATCCAGATAACAATCAGTTGCCTAGTCAAGATGACTTTGACAAGGCACAGACCAATTGGAACCAGAGTGACGAACACAGCATCCAATAATCCCAGAACAGTGAACAAAAAAAACTTGCAAACACGTAAAGAAAAAAAAGAAAGGAAAAAGACGAACTTGAGAAAATTGAACTAAGAACGAAACCTGAAATCGGCAATTCATGCAAGTTCCGGCAGAGTGAAGGGAAACCGAGTACGTGGCGGGATTGAATCAAATGGGTTTTTGATTGGGTGAAGAAAAACCGTCCAAAAGAGCTAAAAGCCCAGATTTTTTTTCCCCCTTAATGTGAGCTTGCAAAGCTCGTAATTGGAAAATAAACCTAAACTCCCATTTAATTAGCTTTTAGTGCCTGAGCTCTTTCAATCTTACAAGTTACTCTCTTAAATCGATTCATCACATTCCATTTCGACACTTCCAACCTTCGTGCCTATGGGACAGACTTTTGGAACTTGGAAGGTTAATAAACACATTTTTTTTATTACAAAAGTTTTTTTTAAAAATAAGTGTTTAATTGTAAAATAAAAAATATTTTTTTTAATATATATAACTTTTTTGGCAACCAAAATACAGCTTTTTAAAAAGCTTAAATTTAAAGTTATTTAAAAAAATCTCTCAAATAGATTTTTTATAGTAGATTTTCAGATCAATTAATAAGTCTATTTTTTAGTTTCTTTTACCTTTATATTTTACACCTAATTCTTACAATACTCACAAACTCATCTTCACGTTTATCATGCAAACTCATCTTTTCTATCACCCACAAAATAAAGATATAAAACGAAACTTCTAAAAAATTTTAATTAATTGAATAAAAATAAAATTTCAGAAATGTACTTAAAATATCATATTAATTTAATAATTTTTGTTAATTAATTAATTTTATAAATTAAAATAAATAAATAATTTTTATATAACATTTTTTTATTAAATTTTAAAATTTTCTAAATAAAGTTACTTTTAATTATATTTTCAAATTTTTTAATATTTAATTGATTTTATAGTTAAATTAACTTTTAGTTAGAGCGTAACTGAAGCACAAAACATTGTGAAGTTGACAGACGGGACGTCGTAGAGGTGCAAAAGGCAATGGGAGGCTCGGGTCGAACAAAAGACGGTTTTTAAGCACAAAAGGATAATAGATAATAAATTAATCAGTATTTTAATAATTAATCTTACAAATTTTATGTAGATTTAATTAAAATTTATTTTTATTAATGTATTCTATCTACTAAATATTATATATTAATTATATCAATAAAGAATAATATTTTAATATAACTTTTACAAATTTTAAAAAGTTAATTACTAAATTAAAATTTTCAAAATTTACAATTAAATTAAAAATATCAAAAAAAATAAAACATTTTTTAGTTTATTTAATTTTTTATTACATGTAAGTTATCAATTATTAGTATTTTAAAATATTTATTTAATATATATTTAAAAGCAGCGGCTCAAGATTCCGTAGTGTAATGATTATAATGCTATCGTAATAATGGATCTGTTGGGCTCTCTCAAATCTCAATGCACTAAAGGACATGCTATTATTTAATTAGTTCACTTTCTAATTCCAAGCACAATAATTTAAAATATAATAAAAAATCTGAAATTCTAACCAAAAAATATGCTCGATCCAATTGGCTATAAGATATTAAATATTAGGAATGTCAATAGGTCGGAATAGGACTAGGGTGGCCCGGCCGGTGGCTTAACTTGACCTATCTTATAATTTTTTTTAAAAATGTAAAAAACGACATTATTTTTAAAGTAACGATCAAGCCACGGATTAAACCGGGACAATCTGTAGCCCAGCCAACCTGAGTTTGATCAAAATTGGCATCCCTATTAAATACCCAATTAAATGTCGTTTTGGGTAGGTAAAAGGGCCATAATTATTCAAATGAATTAGGTTTAAAGTCAAGTCGAGTAAAGTTGATGGTTCAACTTAAATAGGCACAATTTAAGCTTAAATCCAAAATCATTTGAATTGTTCAAAATAATCTCGTTTTGATATAAAAGTTGAACTTTTTGAATTGAGGGAGCGGTTTTTTTTTTTGGATAAGTAAAATTTTATTTATCCAAGATGCAGAAAAACTGCAACACAAACAAACCTCAAATACAATGTCAACAGTAAAACAAGACCAACTAACTCAAGCACCAACTATTACATAGAAAATCAGTTCTCAAATTAACAGTAGCAAAGTTTGTACCTAAGACCTTAAGCCTAACAGATTCCTTGATGATAGCAAGAAGATCTAACTCAGACTTAAAAGTAGAACAAAACAATCGAGAGTTGCGCTCCCTCCAGACCCAATAAACCAAGGCATTCCAGGCTAATCGAAGCAAAATAGAGCGCAGCGATTTGCCCTTACCAACACCAATCAACCAATGAAACTCAGAAGACCAATCACCAGGATCTCGACAAAATCCACAAGCCAACAACAGCTCCTTCCAAATGAATTTCACATAAGAACAGCTCATAAACAAATGATCCCGAGACTCAGAACCATCAGAACAGTGCAAGCAAGCTCCATCAGTAACCAAGCCCCAACTGCGCAACCTGTCCTTTGTAGGCAATCTATCCAACAAGACAAGCCAAGAGAAAAAAGAGTGCCTTGGGATATGTAAAGGACACCAGACAACTCTACTCCAACCAACTTTATCCTCATGAGGCCTAATTTCGTTCCATATAATAGAAAGAGAGAGTTTTTGGGAACGAAGAGCACTACTTACAGATTGAAATACACCTGCTGCTGCAGTTCTCAAGCTCAAAAGTTTCTTCCAGTGCCAGCTACTAGAACTTGGAACAGGTAGAGACATTAAAGTGGTTTGACAACATCAAAGTGGTTATTTCAGCGGATGCTGCCTAACAAATGCTTCTTTTCTTTTTTCCAAAATTTCTGAACATGCAAAAACAAAATTATAAGTGTTGGTAATGTCAATCATTTCGCCACTATTCAATTTGCTCGAGCATTTCACCGACTGTCTTTGGTTATGTTTATCGCTATGTTTTAAAAATTGGACCGGTGATTAAATCGAAGAAGCAACTGATTCAAGGATTAATGGTTCAACCGAAATTTAATCTTGGTTGAACCGGTGATTAATAAATATATAAATTTTTATTTTATCCATTATATATATAAGATAATTTTTAAACATGTTATTTAATTATTTATTTATCTAATTGTAAACTTAAACCTTTAAACTTCAAGTTATACAATGTTAAAAAAAATTCGCCAAACACAACATAAAATAAGATAACAAAACTCACTAGTCATATTTTATTAAAAAGATTAAAAAAAGATCACTAATCATAATATTCATTCAAGTTGAAATCATCAAAATCAAGGCATTTTAATTAGACCGACCGGTTCTTTCTTTCACCGGTTCAACAGTTTTTACCGATCCGACCGTAAAATAAACGGATCAATCACTCACAAAAAATACGGACTAAATCAGACCATTTCATGCTCCAATTCACCAATTCTCCGATTCGATTGACCGGTTCAGTCCGATTTTTAAAACACTGAGTTATCGTATATTCGTGGCGTCAAGATAGAGCACCATGTTCATGAGTCATGACAACGCATCGAGAATTAGTATATTTAAACCAGTTAGTAGATCTTGACCTTCTGTCAGAAAGACCAAAGTACTTGTTGACAGTACTACTGTAATTACAAAACTTGAATACTTGTCTTTTCAAGGAATTTTATATTAAAAATCTTGAATTCGATGTTCTTGACCTTCTCGAATAAAATAAAGATTAAATTTGTATTGATTAATGATTATTGATTCAGTGGGTCAATGTAAGAAAGCGCGTAAGAAACGATGAGAACCAAGGAACAAGCGCAAGGGACGTCTTTGAAAGAAAACACTTAATAGCCTTAAAACTATTGAATTGATCCACCGACACCAGTTTGTTATGCTTTCTCAAATCATACGGTTTTCCTTTAATCCTTTTGCAACCAGGTGGGCTGTTTCTTTGAATGGAGCACAAAAGAAACCTATCCATTGCCATGAATGTCAGCTTGTGAAACAACACTTGCGAGCATGTTACTCTATGTGGACTATATGTTAATAGTTATCATTGTCACCAGTTGCCTATATGGGTAGAAAGCGTCATAGTCCGTACTTGGATGATTAGATTAGTAATTATATCTGCAATTACTTTCGCTAAATTACTAAAACTCTCGTATTAAATTCATACGGGAACTATACTTTCGTCTGCTTTTGTTTGCATTATCAAGTGTTTGGAATGGTACTAATTTAATTTAAGTGTTTGATTTCAAGTGTTTGAAAACAGGGGGAAAAAAAAGATGGTTCAATTCTTCTTTTAAACGTTGAAAATATCATTTCAATAATACTCATCTAATCCTACCATATATCTCCTCACCTGAAATAGCCCCTCTGTTTTTTCCTTTTTTGTTTTTTTATTTATGATCATTGTTCTCTTCTAAACTTCCAAATTATAATAGTTTTCTATTGTTTTCATAGCTCGGTCTAGCTTAATATTATTTGTAATCAATGTTTTCTTTTCATTTTAATAATAAACTATTTTAGTGATATAACTTATTTTGGTCTTAGACAAGAGTATCATCCATCAGTGGACCCAGTGATTAATTCCTTCGCTGGTTTGTAGGCACCTCATAGAATGGGACAGCTGACCCAAGGATTTAAGGCTGCTCCATACCCAAAGCCAAGGTTCGAACCCTAACTTTTGGTTAAAGGTAGATGAGTCTCTTCCACTAAACCACACCCCTTGAGTTATGATATCACTTCTAATGAAATAATGTTTATA
>JAOSBP010000007.1:21996787-22015224 GCA_027563825.1 Erythroxylum mucronatum | reverse complement strand
CCCAAAAAGCATTAGGATTAGTAAGGATCTGAAAACCAAGTTTCAACATAAAACATTTATTTTGACGGTGCAATTTGCGCAACCCTAAACCGCCGTTGATAAAGGGTTGACAAATATCATCCCATTTAACAAGGGCCGTTTTCCTCGAATTCTCCGTGGAACCCCAGATAAAGTGGCGAACATGTTTCTCGATCTCCTTCCAAACTCCCATGAGAATCATAGCAGTCTGCATGAAGTAATTTGGAATCGCCATCAGAACTGTTTTGGCAAGAGTGACACGACCAGCCGAAGAGAGACGCTTAGCATTCCATCCGTTCAATCGATCCTTCACCTTATCAATCAAAAACTGATAAGTACTCTTAGTGACTCGTCGATGGAAGAGCGGAACACCAAGGTACTTCCCCAAATCCTCAACTCTATCGAACCCCAAACAACGTTGGATAGCGGTTGCAGTGGAGTCCGGAGTGTTCTTGGAGAAAAAGATCTGAGTCTTGCGAGCATTAATCTTGTGGTCAGAGAAGAAGGCGAACTTATCCAAGACAGCTCTCATCACCTTGGCTTGATTCATATCTGCCTTGCAGAATAAGACAAGATCATCTGCAAAAAAGAAATGAGAGATAGAAGGACCACCCTGCGCAAGTCATTAATTATATTTTAATTGATTAATTAGTTAATTACTATATGTTAATTAATAAAAAGTAATGACTCTCATTCCTTTCCTATTTGAGGGGAATGGAGCATTACCTTAAATCTGGGAATGAAAACATTATCTATTCAATCATAGCATCTTACCAAACAATACTTTTCATTCTATACCCATACCTATTTTTTCAAACCCCCAAAACAAGCACACCTTGAGTCTCAGAGTAATTTTCAAATTCAAATTCAATTTAAAATTTAGTTAATTTAAATTAAAAATGATATTTGAATTTGTTTCGTATGACTATAAGTCAACTCAAATTAAGCGAATTTGGTGGCGGGTCAAATTGTTTTTCTTAATTTTCAAGGTTTTTGACTAAGTTTGGACTTTATGGTCTAACTTAACCCAAAGTTCACCAATATCAAATATAAATAACGCCATTTTACTTCATTTTTCAAATTTTAAACCAAAAGAAAAAAGAAAACAATCCAGTCCAATCAAACTTCGAGCTTTAGGCTACTAAAATCTGATCAGACTCGCGCTCAAACTATGAGCCTTGACCTTGGTCAGAAATTTGGCTAATCCGAACCCTCCCTGTCACTAACTTGAACTTACGTATTAAACAGGGTTAGATTGGATGAGTGGACTCAGGTCCTATCCACAATTCGTAGAAGGAAGATACCTTTTGCAAGTTGCTTGCCTTTCCGTGTCCATTACTTACACCTTGCAAGTTGCATTCCGGTGCCTCATTGTATATTGACAGATCCCTACTCTGATCTGTAAAGACACAACACAACAGAACTCTGGCAACTTGACTACAACGTAGGGCCCTTCCTCCTCATGCATGCAACTTGCTCTCCAGAGTCTCAACCTCTTCGTCCTTTATTTAATGCAATCAGTGGGACCATAGACCTTGTTGCTTTGGTTGCTAATCCAAAATGGAATTTAAAACCAAACATGGGACCTAGACACCAGCCGTCGTTGCTTGAAATAGAAAGAAAACTCCAACTTGCGAACGGAACTTGTAGATTTTTCCGGGACTCCAGCTTGTGAGTCGTCAAGTTGTGATAGAATTGGAAATTGCTGCTGTCCTCGTCACAGACAAACTTTTACTTTAGATATTTTGATGGTTAAACATTATTTAAAAACATTTTTTTAAAAAAAATTTTTAACCATCAAAATACCCGCTTTTCTCGTCTTGTCTTTTGCAGATCTGGTTCAGAAGGCTACTGAGAGGCACAGCCTGTCACCACCGGCTTCCGTCCCCGCCAGGAACAACTCATTGGTTGGAGTCGGCCGCCATTCGGTTGGGTTAAATTAAACACCGATGGGACATGCAATCGTACCTAATTCACGGCTATAACAGGTGGCCTCATCCGTGACAGTGATGAAAACTGACTTGAAGGTTTCACTCAGAACATAGGTTAGTGCATAGCGCTGTCAACGGAACTCTGGGCCGTCTACACCGGACTCTCATTGGCTTGGAGGTTGGGCTTCTGTAGGATTGAGCTAAAAGTGGACTCGATGGGGGTGCACCAGCTCCTCTCTTTTGCGACCACCCGCTCTCAGTTGAGCAACCCTATAGTACTTATGGGTATCCGAGAACTTTTCAATCGGAACTGGTTTGTTGTTCATCGTCACGTGTACTAAGAGAACAACAGATGCGCAGACTAACTCGCCGCCTAGGCAAGTCAATCCGATATTGGTGTCACTTATTTTAATGTTACACCTATAAGGTGTCATAGTATCCTTTTAGAGGATATGTTGGGGATCTGTTTCCCCGTACTTGTTTTGTAACCGGTGTACACCTTTTCCCTCTATATATATATATAACACTTTATAATATTAAAAATATTAAATAATAATTAAAAATCTTAACTAATTTGATTTAATTAATTGATTAGTTTTAATAAACTAATCGGTTTTTATAAACTAAAATAAAATAATTTATTTTTCTTTAATATTTTCTTTGTCAATTAAACTTCAAAATTTTAATAAATATGAACAATTTTTTTTAATTTTATTCAATCCTTAATCGATTTTATGATGACTTAATATCAGTTCAACCTATTAAATATTAAACCTCTTATCTTATTAATTTAATTTCTGGTTCGACTTTTAAACATTAATATTAAATATAAATTTTTATTAAATTTTTGTCAAACTATTTTAATATAAATTGTTAAGCTACATAATCCTTAGTTTTAAGAACAAATTATGTTAAAATAACTTAACACAATTTAAAAAAAGATATTTTTAAATATTTATAATATTATGAAATTAATAATTTTATTATATTTATATTTAACACTCAATTATCATTATTTACAATACAATATTAAAATTGTAAGAAATAAGGTACATTGATACAATTTCTCCTACAGAAGCACGATTGATCCCAACAGGAACTCCCAACTCCACAAAATTCAGACCAACTAGCTTTTTGATGGTCCAAATTTCAGGTAATACTACTATGAGCCCAACCTTATTAAATAGGAACAAGGAAAATCCCATTTTGACCTTATGTTATGAAACATACTTCACCGATCACGTACTAACACGTCGTTGAAACCGATTCCTGACCCAACGACGATAGTTGTTCTCCCTCAAGGTCGACTTCCTCCGACGAGTACTCATCCCAACTCTCCGGCGAATCATTACCTGGTTGAAGGGTCGTTGCCTCTTCCTCCACTGTTTTGGTTCTTCTACGCTTCCTGCCGGTGAGCACCGGCGGGTCACAACGACCCGCCTCCAAGGGAAAATTCAGAATTGCTTTTCTGCCCCTCAATTTAAATGCAGCAAAATCATAGGCTTTCGCAGCATCGATGTCGCTTTCAAAAGTCCCCAGCCATACCCGACTTCCCTTTCGGGTCGGGTCTCGTATCTCCGCCGCAAACTTGCCCCATGGTCGTCGTCGGACTCCTCTGTAATGCCTTCTGTCTTCTTTCTCAACCGTGGGTTCCTCTGTAGTTGAACTCGAAGCAGAAAGATACGGTCTTGGAGTTGTTAAGTCAATGATGACTTCACGTTTTACCTCAAAGCTAGAGACTTCATGGTTTTGGCAGTTGGTGTCGGAAATGGACGAATTGGGCTCGGACCCAGATAGGTTCATCTCGAGCTTGACAGGTTGGAGCTCAATGGAAGCACCGGAGATAGTGGAATCAATATTACTGATAAACACATCCGTGGATCTGAAGTCTCCAAAAAGATGCTGTCTGATGAGATCTAAAGCGGAGGATACTTGAGGATTCGCCATTTTTTCAAGAGAATGACAGTCCAGAGCTCGAAAAGCGTACACATGAAAGGAAAAACAGAGCCAGAATCAGGGGCTATTTAAAGGAACCGGTTTTTGTTGCTAGTTTGCAAGTGGGAATTTACAATTCTGTCGACAGTGGGGACGGACTTAGGATCATTACAAGGTTTGGTGTTCCTGGCGTACCCGCTGCAGGCACACGGTTTAAATCAGAGAGCTTCTGGAGATGGTGGCATTGGATGATCTTATCCATCTAGTGTGTGTGTCTACAGCCTTATTTAATGATGTCAAGTTGGGAGGAGCCATTTTCGAAACAGAGTTTCAACTGGCGCTGTGAAATAGGCTGTCTACTGTCTACTTACGTAGGTTTGACTGTGTTGTGTCTGTCAATGACATAACTATATCAACTATTAGAAATATCTTAAACCTTGACTTTTCAAATTCTAAGTTTAAATTTAAGTTCAATTAAGCCTAATACACACAAATTTATATTTAAGATCAATCAAATTTAATTTAAGTTGATATATTAATTTAAATTTTAGATACGAAATCAATCTCTAATATTTAAAAAATAATTGAAGAATTTTTACATAAAAATTATTACCTATATATTTTTAAATAAATTATTTAATATATTGATTATTTAAAATATGAGTGTGACTAAAATAATAATTAGTCTTCATTAAAATTAGGGTTGCCAATGAATTTACTCGAGTTTTAAAACTAGACTTTTAAATTTAAATTCAAATTTATATCTACTCGAGTTTAAATGCATGAGTCAGATTAAATTAAATTTAACATGTTAATTTAAACCAATTTATTATCATTGAATTCAACCTCTCACACTTTTCTTTTTAAAAATGAGGACCCGCAGTCACTATCCTTTAGATACGCACGGAGTAAACTTTTGAATTGACGCAATAGCTTGCAAATTAGGCTAAATGAGTTCTCCGCATTAGATAAGCCCTGTACAACAGACTCGATCGAGAGAGCATAGGTAGGAGAATTTGAACACATGACTTTTTGCTCCTATGTCCCTCAACTCTACCAAATCGATCACCGCCCTAAGGGGCCTCTTACACCTAAACATGCGTAAAGAATATCTTACTCTTAAAAATGTTTAAATTCAATTATAAATGTAAATTATAATGGATTTTAAATATAGGAACTTAAAGTCAAAGCTAATTAAATTAAATTTGATCTTTTAATTTTAATCTGATCTAAAGTTGATCTCTAATAATCTCTAATACTTTATATACTTTAAGAATTTTCATAATGAAATTATGTAATAATTTATTAATTATATATTTAAATAAATTATTTAATACATAAGTAATTTAATATTTAAAATTCAAAAAATCAACGTACTCAATACAAAAATGTTCGCTTTGCGAGAATCAAAAAATGGTCATCAATGCACGCAACATTCTCTTTGTAATTTTTACAAAAAGATTTGTTTTCGTGATTTAAAATTACAACCTTATAGTTATAAAGGAACAACTTTTACCGGCTGTTCTAATGTTGCATACATTACAATCTTTATTAAAATTAGGTTAGACTTTCAAAATCAAATTAAAATCTATATTCATTTGAGTCAAAATGTAAGAATTTGAGATCAGTCAAATTAAATTTAATATGTTAATTTTTTATTGTCTTCAATTTAGATTTGAACTCAACCTGTTACACTTAAATGTACTTGAAGAAGATTGATAATGATTTAACCTCAAGGCCTCCTCTGTCAATGTCCCATGTTGACGGGAGTTGGAGGAAAGGAGAAGAGACAACAGGAGAAGAGCAACTTGGTACTAGGCATCTACAGGTCTACTAGTGAGAACAAAGCGCTTGCGATCGATACTTTGGCACGTAGAGGTAGAGAGCATAGCGCTTGCGATCGATACTTTGGCACGTAGAGGTAGAGAGCACATAGACACTAAACGTTGCTTTTAAGGGACAAAAGTCTTGCAAGTAGTTCTGACTTAGGGGCTCCACGGGCAATTGAAATCATATCGTTAGATGTCAGTTTCTACGCAGACCCTGATTTGAATGTGTAGTGGGACAGACAATTAAGAGCTGCCAGGAAATTGGCTTATCTAACATCTAGCTGGATCATCGAGGATCAGGGACAACATTTAAGCCGGAACTCAACCTGTTAGAATTTAGAATGAATTTTCGGACTCTCACAAAGAAAAAAAGTTATGCTGTATATAAGTTTAAGTGAAATTTTATTTTAAAATTAATTAGTGATAAATAGGATAGTTTATTAAACTTTGTCTCTTTTTTTTTCTCTTTTTTTAATATAGGACAAACTCTTAATTAATATTTCAACACAACCCGGCCCACTTAAGCTTAGCTCGAGATCTAACGGGTTAAATCTAAGTCGATTGGATTACGAGTCTAACTCTTGGCCTTTGATTTTTTTTTAAATCGATTCTTAAGTTGAATTCTAAATTATTCAGTGATCAATCTTAAGTTTGACGATCATAAAAAATGATATTTTTTAATTTTTAATTTAAATTTTTAATAATATGTTAGGCTTAATTAAATTGAACCTCAGGTTAGACTTAAGTTCAACTGAAAATACCATGTTGAATTCAAGCTTAAATAAATCTGACTTCGACCAGATTCATTACTATCCTACGAAGAATCAGCAGGAGAAGATATAATCATTTCCTTTAAATTGTGATTTTAATTTAGATTTTTTTTACATTTAAGCGTAGGTTCCAACTAAGATTCTTTAGATTTATTCAATATTAAATTAAATTAGCTGGAAATTTATTCTATTTATGTAATCTAAATGTTTAAGGAAAGTTAAAAAAAAAGTATAAACTCCAAAAAAATTTAGGGTTTAAATTTTTTAGGGAAAGAAAATTTTGAAACTTGTGTTTTCCATTTTCATAGATTAATATTTTTCAAATATTAAAATATATTATCGTATTTTCAAATTTAAAAATAATATTTGAATTACTATATTCTCCAATAGATATATAATTAATTTTAATCAATAAAATTTTAAAGACGAAAGACATGCTTTTTAATCTTTAAACTAAACATTTTTTCTTTTTCTATGTATTATTATTAATTATATTTTATTTTTCATCTTTATGCATAAATTGGCATTGAATGTTTTTTTTAATTTTAAATAGATATAACAATTTATGCACTATAAATTATTAAATAATTTTATAAATTTGAATTAAGTGATAACTTTAGTACATGTGATTGTTGGATTCACTCAAATAATGTCAATTTAGCCTTCAAATACTTAATAATACTTGTTCAAATTGAAATCTAAAAATTGATTCCGTAAATTAGGACGGGATAGGTTGGGTCGAGCTTGTCAAGTTCAAGCTAGACTTAACCACTATTGTTGGGACTCGGCCGAGCCCGATCCTAAGCTATATTTAGTCCGATCCAAACTGTTTTTTAAATTAAAATACAAAATAACATCGTTTTGTTATAATTGTTGAGCCTTAGATTAGGTCAAGTGTAACAACCTAAATTCGAGTCTAATTTGAGGCCCGATCAACCTAAGCTTAGCCCGTTAACTTGGCGAACTTGAACTCAATTGTTATCTATAATAATCTTTATGCATTTCAGTGAATAAATCGAATTAAAGAACCAATACAATCTTTTAAATACTCTCATCAACTACACCCACAACACTAGCATTTTCTACTACTATATGTACGTTTATTTCAAACCAGTCATCATCACCGTTCACTTCTGATCACAACGTCATCTGCGGCTCTTTGTGGCCGTTTGATCCTCTGCTTACACAACCATGACCTGGGAATACCCCATCGTGGGATGTGGAGATAACGGCGGTATGCTAAATATTCCGTTATCCTCGAAGTCCCAGTCCTTCCAACTTGACGGCGTCAACGGCTCCGTCGCCATCTTGACGTCACTTCCCGGCATGGAACTCTCCGTCTTCACGACCACGGCATCTGTTTCAGACAAACAACTCCCTATCTTCACCACCTTGTTACTCTCCACAAAACTCTCTGTGTCTTCAATCTTTCTTTTCTTACAGCTACCAGTCTCTGATACTTTAGATTCCATAGAATTCGAATCACTATAAGTGGAGTCCCCAACTTCAAGAGGAAAATTCAAGATCGCTTTGCTTCCCCGAAGCCTAAAAGCTGCACTATCATAAGCTCTCGCAGCTTCTATGGCGGTATCGAACGTGCCTAGCCAAACACGAGTACCTTTCCTATTAGGGTCACGAATCTCCGCCGCGTACTTGCCCCATGGACGCCGACGAACTCCTCTGTAATGCTTCTCTTTTTCAGCACACTCCGACGTGTTGTTGTTGTTCGCAACGTTCACTAGAGGCGGTATAGCCATGTTTTTCATGGTGGGTTTTCGCTGGCTTAAGGTCGAAGCCTTTAAGGGGTTTGGTTGGTTATTATCAGAGGTGAAAACTTCAAGGTTGGAGATGAAACTGTCCATGGAAGTGAAGTCTGTCAAGAGGTGTTGTCTAATAAGTTCCAGAGTTGAAGATTCATCTGAGGAAGCCATTAGAAGCTTAGATGGTGATGAGTGGAAATTTGTGCTCAAACTTCAAAGATATAGAAGAATGTTCTCTTGAGTGGAATGAGAGAGTGGAGAGGAGTATATAAAGGGAAGAAGAACCAACTACACAAGAGGACTAGAAGATAAGGAGGCTTCTGAGGTGGCTTCATTGGAGGTCAGAGGAAGCATCCTTAGGCCATACCTGTAAAGTTGACAAGTGGTCTTGATCCACTTTTGTTTTGTAGTGTACTAAAAGTTAGTAATCCAGTCCTAGTCCTTCCTAGAGGGACCAGGATCAGAACTCTGCTTCCAAGGTCCTTCCCGGTCTGAATCTGAGCCGTCAAAAATGTTTTGTACATTTCATTGGCTCGTTGTTTAAACAAAACAAGCAAAATCATCACCTTATCTTGGATTAAGATATGGATTAGTGTTCTAGATGAAGTTGTCCCTTCAAGTCATTGCAATTTGTTAGATGCATGCATGAAAGTTATTAGGAACGCATGATTAATTGATTACTCCATACTTAAAAAATCATTTAAAATTAAAAATTAATAGGGCCAGACTTGACCTGACTGATCCAAGATCAGTAGACCAGACCCAAGTTAACAGGTCATCAGCTCCTATTTTTTTAAATTTCGAAACTCGAGCTTAACCCAAAACTTGATAATTAATAACAAAACGACGCCGTTTTAAAACTTTAATCTAAAAGATAATTTTGGCATATTATCATCCTTAAAACAAATATATATATATATATATATTTGAGATTGGATTAAGTTGAATGAACTTTTTCATTTAATTGTGAAAGTTACGTAATATTTAATATTAATTAATTTAAAAATATATATTTTATTTTATTTATTAAATACATTTTTACAAATTGTAAATTTTTTAAAAATATGAGATTGAGAGTGACGTAATGAGTGACGGTGACTCGGAACTTTTTCTTTAATTGACGCAACATAATGCAATTGGTCAACACAGCACGTAAATTTGACCAAAGTCGTCTGTCAGACTCTTCACTTCACATTTTCCTACAAGCTTCGCATTTCCGCGGTCAACATTTTTGACCTAAAACGACATCGTCTGCAACCTGAACCCTCTAAATACTTCCTGTTTCATTTTGTCTAATTTACCTTTTATTTTTAGGACAAACTCAATTTTTCGTTATTTTTCAAAATTTTAAATTTAAATAATTAATTCAAAATGTTAATTTTCACTAATATAACTAATAAATACACATTCACGTAATAGTTAATGGACACGTCACATTATTAAAAAACAATAATTAAATAGTACAATAAAGATTAACAAGATAAAAAATTTTATTTTAATAATAATATAAGAAGAAGTAGAAATATGGAAATTCAAAAGTAATTAATATCTCTACATCATACTCCCTTCTATCCAAAATAAAAGTCGTTTTAAAGAGATTTTAATTATTCAAAATAAGTGTCGTTCGTAACTTTTTATGCATGTTTATGATTTTACTTCCACAATTACCCTTTAATTTCTCTCATATCTTAATTACACAAATTACATAGATTATGTTTTCAAGGCAATTCAACGTATAATTAATAAGGGTATATCAAACATTTCATTAACTTTCTTAATAAGTGTGCATCACTTTAAAGAAACTTTTATTTTAGATAGGAGAGAGTATATTATAATGAAATTATATAAAGAATTAATATTTAATGATTAAATAATAAATTTAATTATTTATATTAGATGCGTGTAATAATTTGTAAATTATGTACTCTAATTATATTATTTAATCAATTAATAATTATTTTTATTGTTAATTAGTAGAATAATCTTGAAAGAATCGTTGTTCCTAGCATGGCTTGCCGACAGCAAGTACGAACATTAAAAACGGGTGTATGGTCCCCCACACAAGTTGAGAGCAGTTGACAGGCACACGCATCTTATCCACCACGTCCGCCGTTGTGTGTACTTTCATCCAAAGTGATGACGCTTAAAAGTTAACACAAAGACATCTTGACATGATTGTTAATGTAAGTTCACTATGTCTGCTCGGTAATTTGGGCAATTGGAATGTCGAAAGTTGGCATAAAAATTTAAGGGGGTGGTTAGTTTATGAGTGTGGAAATGAATGTATGGAATATTATAATCATAAGACATATCTGACTTTTGAGGAATCGTACTCTCCATCAAATATATCGAATTTACAGATAATTTCTTGAAGGTCAAATATGTCCTATAATCATAATATAAAATCAATCACTTGTATTCATTCCATAAGCTTTCAATCACTTGTATTCATTCCGTAAGCTTTGACATAAGTGTTTGTTGAAATAACATGGTATTAAAGCAGATTGTTAGTATGTTAGTCGTTAACACCTTAAAATGATAGATTATGTCACGTGTTAGACCCACACGTGAGAAGAGCGTGTTGAAATATAAGAGTAGGAGTTTGTCCCACGTTGGAGAAAGAGAGGAAAGAAGACGAACATATAACTCTAGTGGAGTACTCCACCTATCACCAATTGGTTTTAGGATGGAACCTCACTTAGACTTGTATGTGGTCTAATTTTTCTTCTCGTGTGGACCCGTAAGCCTATTGTAAATTCTAACAGTGTCATTAGCGTGATAACTTTTGTCAACATACTTATTTTTTATTTTTAATTTAATATAGTTAATTAATTTAATATAATTAATCACAATATAATTAATTAAATCAAAATAATTAATTACAATATAATTAATTAATTATATTTTCTCTTTTTAACAATTAAATATAATTAATTAAAATATATTAAAATTTGATGTAAAACAAAATTTTATTTCTAAAAATTTAATAAATTTTTATTTCTCAATATTTTTAATAATGCAACCACAATTAATAGTAATAATAATCATTCATCATTCCTCTTAATAATGGTTATATTCACTTTCATTCCTCGTTATATTCATTCCTATTTTTATTACTATTTTTTATATGAACCAACCGCCCCTAAATATTATTTAATATTTTAGAATTATTTTAATTTAATGTTTAAAATTTAAATTTAATAATTAATCCCTTAAAATTCATATACAACAAGTCAAAAAAATATTTATATTAATATAACATGTCCACTAATTATCACGTATACGAATTTTAAAATGTTAATAATTAAATTAAAAAGTTTAAAAAGTTTACACAAAATTAAAAATATATCAAAAATTAAACATTTATAAATATATATTTTTTTGGTAACACTTATAAATATATTATCTCTCAAAAAAGTCTAAATTTTGGATTGCAAACTCATTCATTAACTTTTGAATTAATGATTTATTAAAATTTTATATTTAAATATATTTGAAATTTTGCTCATACAATCGTGAAGCTTATCTAGATAAAACTTAGACGTCACCATGGCATGTGCTATCCGCAACTTGTCCGGACATAATCAATGCAGTAAGTTGAAATCTCAAACTGAAGTACGAGCAACACATGCATGACTTCATGTCCCCGTAGATTTTGCCACTCGACGAGTGTGATCTTTGAAGAATGTAAAAGTTCAATCACAGAAACAATAATTAACAGTAAAGTGAAATTCAAGTCAGCCTGTTCACACTTAAACCCAATTTATGCTTCCAAAAGGTTAAACAATTAAAAAAAGGTTGAGTACTGCACTCGAACTGAACGAAACTGAGATCCAATCAGACAAAATTCAATTCAAAGTTCAAACCCCATGTGGTTTGAATTTGGACTTTGAGTGTTAGTCACCAAAGAGTTAACTTGTGAACAACTTACGATATTAGAATAAGCCAAGATGGGTGGACTTTTGGTCCCTTTGTGCGAAGCTTCAATTCACCACGCATTCACTTACGAGAGGTCACCCTTATCAACTTGCTGATTATAAGCAATTACCTCTGATTTGTGCAATCTATAGATGGACAGGTGTCTGACTAGCTTGTTGATCTAAGCTGTTTTTACTCCCTAATGCTTGTATTGGGACCACGTGCTAGAGTTTTAAGTATCTAAAGCGATTGTTTAAGCCAAGATTAGGTAATAATAGCTAATAGAATTGCAGGCTGTTTCGA
Organism: Erythroxylum mucronatum; assembly: GCA_027563825.1. Classification (NCBI taxonomy): domain Eukaryota; kingdom Viridiplantae; phylum Streptophyta; class Magnoliopsida; order Malpighiales; family Erythroxylaceae; genus Erythroxylum; species Erythroxylum mucronatum. The sequence goes on along the minus strand of JAOSBP010000007.1, from coordinate 22,002,760 downwards.
CAGAAATGTTTTTAGCATATTATGGTATAATCTCATCTGTTACGTGCCAATAGTTCTGCCATCTCATTTTGATGCATGCATCTAATTGCGTATTAATTTCATTTGACAACTCGATTGGTTAAATTTTAAAACATTTTAACTTTTAATTTTTATATAAATAATCTATCATTAAATTTCTAAATAACGATATTAATATAATAAATTACACTTCAGGGACTCAATCTAACTTTTCAAGGCAGGCAGGAATCGATCATGACCTCTCCGCCTCTCCGCCATGACCTCTCCGCCTCTTGACCTCAACCACTGCTTCCATCTCCCCCTCCCTCTTTCCCCAACAATTGCCATTCCTTCCCCGTATTAGTCAAACTCAAACTCCAGAAAGAAACCTTAGCTCAGCACCTAGCCCTCAGATCTCAACCTGCAAATTGTTAGTTATCCCATATTGGAAATAAGTAAGGGAGGGGGTGGCTTGAAACCTATAAATAAACCCCCTCCCCCTTCATTTACATCATCCAAAAATAGAAAACAAAATATTAATTTCTAGTTTTCTCCTCCTTTGGTGAGTAAGAGAAATACTAGAGTAGTAAGTTTTTGTGAGTAATTTTTGGGGTGTATTGGGATAAGGGTTTGAGAGTGTGTGTAAACACTAGTGAGTTGAGTGTTGAGTGTAAACACATGTAAGTATTATTTTTCTCCCTAATAAAAGGGTGTGCAGTAGCTCCGGAGACGTAGGCACAATTTGGTCGAACTCTGTTATCAAATTTTGTGTTGTGTGTGTCTGTTCTATTGGCTTTCTAGTAGTGTGGAAATAGTCTAATTTTCTAACACAAACAACCAGACCTCTAGCACCGCCTCCATCTCACCCACACTCTGTCCCTCCTTCTCACGCCATGGCCATCCTTTCCCCTGGACAGCATAGCAGAAGCAGCAGTTGCCATCATCTCTTCAAACTCTAGGAAAACTTAACTCATCTCTAACTCTCAAATCTCTTGCTCAAATTTGCAAAAGAAAAAAACCAAAAATTTTAGTTACCAAACACAAATGGACACACAATTTCCCACTCTTCTTTCAACCATTAAACAAACCATATCCCCTAACCCAAACCCTAACTCCACCCCTCCCTCCTCTTCTAAACCTTCTGCACCACTCCCCTCTTCCTTGTCCCTTTCTACATCTATCCCAATCCCTACTACGACTGCTTCTTCTAAGGGATTCATTCTTACCGAGGTAGAACTAACTAAAGGACCTAAGCAAACTTGGAAACAGGTGGTTGGATATAGCTCTGACTCCTCTTTGGTATACAGCCCTCCGGTAGAGGTTGATGGCAAGCTAATGGTGGCTCCTAGTCTAGATGTTTTGCAACAGGGAGCTAAGACATGGGAAGCTACACTTGTGGAATTTTTCATGAAAAAAGGCCTATATTTTTTATTATACAGGTGTGGGCTTTCAGGAATTGGAAAGGAAGAGGTCTAATGGAGGTTATGCTTACTGAAGAAGACAATATAATCTTTAGTTTTTCTTCCAAATTGGAAGCTCAAAAGATAAAAGAAGAGGGCTCCTGGCATATCTCTCAACTTCCATTTTTTCTCCAAAATTGGCAACCGGGGATGGAGCTCGAAAAAATTAGAACAAAGAACATTCACCTATGGGTGAACATTCACAATATCCTATTGGAGTATTGGACTACAAAAGGGTTAAGGATGCTTGCGAGCTACTTGGGAAAACCTACCTGCATGGACGAGAATATTGCTCTGAGGAAAAGAGTTGGATTTGCTAGATTATGTGTGAGCATGGATATGTTTAAGGAAATGAAGGATAGTATCCCTATTCTAAGGTTGGCGGATGTAAACTCTCTTAGAGAAGACAAAGTATTGGTGACATACCAATGGAAACCATCTCTTAAAGCTCAAGGAAAAAAATGGAAACTGACGGGTAGGGCCATTTTAAAAGGTGACTATTGGGAAGTGATGGGTATAATAAAAAATGATCTAGAAGAAATAAAAGAAACTGAGGAGGCTGAATAAGTAGTAGAAAACCAAGAAGTGGTTCAGACAGTAAACGTCTCCCTTAAAAAAAAGGGAGGACATTCCGAAGGGCAATAAAGTTGAATCTGATCAGATGACAGAAGTTCTACATAATCAACCAGATGATTGCTATAAAGGAGGAAAAGTTCAGGAATCTAGTGGTGCAAATAAAAATGAAGAATCTTCGGCACACAGAATGAACAAAGTCTGTCCAGGGTTGATTTGCATAATGGTAATAATCAAGAGGAGCAGTTTGAGCAGCTCACCTCTAGGAAAAGTAGTAGGAGCAATAGGGAAAGCTCTAAAGGGAAAGCTAATTGATTATGACTTTGATTGATGGAATGTGTGTGGAATAAATAATCCTTCAAAGTTGAATGATTTAAAGGATTTTGTGCTAAAGGAAAAGCCTTGGATTTTTTGTATGTTGGAGACTAAAATTAGAGAAGCTAATCTGAATAAACTGGCTTATCTAGGTCGCAAATGGCAGTTCATTACAAATAATCAAAGTCATGCTTATGGAAGGATTATAATAGCTTATGATGGTGATCATTTGAAACTAGAAGTTCTGGAATCCAGTCAGCAGCATATTCACTCTAAGATTTATTTCAAAATGTAAAATTCTTGGGTATTAGCTACTTTTGTCTATGGATTCAACGATGTATTCCAAAGAACTGAAATCTGGAGTTTCTTAATAAGGATCATGTAACACCCCAAGTTAGGGGTTAGAAAATTGAGAAATTTCAATGCACTTTATGCTTTGCATAATTGAGTTTTCGCTGATAAGTGCATATGTATTTTTGACACATACAAATTTTTGTACATGCATTCATGACTTTTTTCGGGTAAAATGGGTTGATAAATGTGATTAAATTGCGGAAAACTCATTCGGAGACTATTGGTATTGTTTCGGAATTTTTGACAAATTTTAAGAATTTCTAAATTGGGATAATTTGGACAAGGAAATGTTGGAAATGAACTAATGGTAGTGAGACATGTGTCAAATTTAGTTGGTGGCACGTGTATTACATGCAAAGAAGATACATGGTTAAGATGAGAACACTGTAACTTTTGTTGTTCTTCGGATTATGTAGTGTTCTTGAGAAATCACTGAACCCTCGTCACTCAAATACTGGTCTTGATTCTTACATTAGTGTTATTCTCTGCATGCAAACATTTCAACCCAGCTAGTGTTTGTTTCTACCTATTCTTGTTGTTTTCTTCCTCCATCCTCCAAAAACCCTACTCTTCTCTGTTATAGCTGGAAATTGTTTGAAGAATCAGGTCAGTAAAGTTTTAGGTTTCTAAGTTCTGTGAATGATTTTTCATGATGTGATAAGGTTTTACGTGCTGGAAATAAACACATGCATAAGTTATATAAGTTGAGTAGTTTCGGTGTAAGTGATGTTTTCATGAAACACAGTGAATATATGTTCTATTTCTCACTGGGTATATGTGGGTATTTGAGTGTTCATGGAAATATATCAAATGAGTCAGATGATGTTTGAATGATTAAAAATGAAAATTGTGCATGAGGTGTGTAAGATGGGTAGCTCCGGTGGTGTTCAGAATGGGTTAAATGTGAAATTAGCAAAGTGAATAATGTCAAAATGGAACAGATGCAAAAAAATAGAATTATACATGAATGAGAATCGGAGTTTTGATATTGGATATGAACCTTGGATCTTTGTTTTGTTTTGTGTTGTTGAGCTAAAATGAGGATAGGTTGGAGTGTCAATTGGGTTAAATAAAGTGACAGCATAGAGGAAAAATGAGAATGAAAAATACGCAGTAGTGAGAGAAAGCTTATGAAAGGAATCGGTTTTTAGCCTTTGATTATAAACTTGGTTTTGAATTGTGTTTGGAATGAATTGAGATGATATGGGAGTGAAACAAAGTGGTGTATGTAAGTGTGCAAGTGTGTGTGATGAAGGGTTGAAAAAAATGACAGAGTTGTTCAATGAAGGAAGAAGAAGATGGAATGCACTATCGTGCAAGTGAAAAAAGTTGGAAGTTCACTGTCGTGCTCTTTGCTGGTTAATTTGGAAAGTTCACCCTCGTGCATAAGCACGACGGTGACTTTGATGAAGAAAATTAGAAGTTCACCCTAGTGCTTAAGCACGACGGTGACTTTGCTATTTTTCTTAAGAGTTCATTATCGTGCTTAAGCACGATGGTGCATCCGAAGGATTGTTGACTCACATGAATAACCTTGATTCTTTTGAGCATAACTTTGTCTTTATACCTCCAAATCATTTGATTCTTGAACCAATATATTCATAAGATATTGATCTACATCTCTACCAAAAATCATAGCTTTCTAAAATAGATTGGTTGATGATTTAAGATGGAAATGTGACTGTGCTGAAGTATGATAACTGGGACGATTTTTACTGAACATACCTCTGTATTTTGCTTATATCTTGATTTGTGGACCTCAGAATGGGATGATTCTTAATTTGAATTAAACTAGAGAAATAGGAATACAAATGGTATGAAGCGATTGAATTTTAATTCTGCTTCTAAGAATTTCAGAATCTGATTAGAAGTTGAGATAAGAATTTTGTTGAAGCTTAAGAACAATATACAATCTTTTGAGTATAACTTTCGGTATACTAAACCAAATTGGATGAACTTGGTATCATTGGAAACCTAAGACAAAGAGGGAAAACTTTCTAGAAGGAAATATTACCTAATTACCTCACCTTCCTGATGAGAATAATTGAGCAAAGTAGACCGAAAGTTGATTGTGAAATAAATCTAGATTGAGGAATTGAGCATGGTTTCACATGATTGATAATATGACAAGATTAAGGATAAGAAACCTAGAATTTGTCATGAACATGCATCATACATATTCAGTATACATGAATGTACATAAATGAATTCATAATTGTGTACAATAGTGATATATATTTGTATTAAATATTTTAGAGGAACCCTTAGAGCGACCGATTCTAAATATTGTCAGGACTTCGAGACAACAAAGCAACAGGGAGCTTTTGTAAGTAATTTAGATAGTCTTATCTATAAGTAAATCTTGATGAATATTTGTGATAAGTCAAATTATGTAGATGACCTGGGAATGATTTAGATTCAAATTGACTTATTTGTGCTTGGAATTGAAGTTATATTAAGTTAATTCGCTCACATTTTGATTGTGTACTTGATAGGTACAATAGGTTGATTTTGGGAGAAAAAGGGCATAACTTCCTTCGGGAATGCTGGATCAGAGCCAATCAAGGATGATTGAAAGGAGAATTTTGAGCCCTACAACTTCCGAGAAGACTCCGAGAAGAAATGATGACAAATGGGAGGACAAAGGCGTAGAAGTGCTGAAATGGGTCATGTCCGTTAAACAGACACACATGTCCGTTTAACGGACATCAGCTGACAAGAGAGCTCTCCCAGACCCGAGAAGGTCCGTTAAACGAAGACACATGTCCGTTTAATGGACATGACATGGATATCACAACTTCCAGACCTGTGTGTCCGTTTAACGGACATCAAGCGGCAACAACAATTTCTAGACCCGAGAGTATCCGTTTAACGGACATGGGCAGCCAGCAGTCCCCTGTTTCAAAAAGTTAGGTTTTTCTGGGAGATGTGGACTATAAATACCTACTGTTGAGACCTAATGAGGGGGGCTGGACACAGTAATTAGAGTCACTACATCTGCAGGCACAATCTAGGAGGGAGATAGGGAATTTTTAGGCATTCAACCAAGAGATTGGAGCTCCCATTCTTTTTCTTCTGCTACTTTCTTTCTCTACTCTTCTTCTAATGTTGAGCTTCTTTATATCTATGATGTTTGTTACAATGTTCAGGAACTAAACCTCACTTAGGGTGAGAGATGTAGCTTATTGGAAGGAAGCTTGGTATGATATGGATGATTGAATGTTAATGAGAATTTCTGGGCTTTGTTCATCTTCTTTGCATTTCATTATGTTTC
>JAOSBP010000007.1:21984019-21996687 GCA_027563825.1 Erythroxylum mucronatum | reverse complement strand
GCCTTAAGCTAATATGGTCAATGCTGCTGATGATGACAAGGAGATCATTACTATTGGGGTGTCCGAAGTTAACCTTGCTGGAAATTTGGTCGAATGGATCATTGACACAAGAGCCACACGCCACATCTACACTAATAAGGAACTATTTAGCTAGTTAAATGATGTTGATGGTGAGTTCATGTATATGGGTAACTCCAGCAGAGTTCTTGTCTAAGGAGTTGGGAAAGTCACTCTCAAACTCACTTCTGGAAAAATTTTAGCGTTAGAAAATGTTTTATTTGTTTCTGATGTTCGTAGAAACTTGATTTATGGAGCATTACTGAACAAAGCTGGTGTTTAACTTACTTTTTATTCTAATAAGCTAGTTCTTACTAATAATGAGAACTTTGTTGGCAAACGGTTTTATAATGGAAGCTTATTTGTACTTAATGTAGAAATGAATACATCTACTTCTGCTTATATTATATTGTTGAGTCTCTAAACCTATGACACTCTAGACTTGGGCAAGTAAATATGAGGTCAATTAAAAGGATGCAAAGCTTAAACTTGTTGCCTAAGATCACTAATGAAATGGAAAAATGTCAAATTTTTGTTGAGGCTAAACACTCTAAGAAACCTTTTAAGCTTGTAACCGAGAGAGAGTCACAATTGTTGGATTTGATCCACACAGATTTGGGTGATTTAAAGAATTATGTGAGTAAAGGAGGCATGAGATATTATATTACTTTTGTGGATGATTGTTCTAGATTTGTTAAGGTTCACTTATTGAAAAATAAAAGTGATGCAGAGGAAATGTTTATGAAATACAAAGTTGAGGGTGAAAACCAATTAAAAAAGAAAATTAAGAGATTAAGGAATGATCAAGGTGGTGACTATAGTATTGATTTCCTTGCTAATTATTATGGAGAAGTTAGGATTATTCATGAACTTTCAGCCCCTTATACACTTAAACAAAATGGAATAGAAGAGAGGAAAAACTAAACACTTAAGGATATGATGAATGCAATGTTAATTTCCTCGGATTTACCCGACTTTATACAGGGGAATTTATGCTTTCAGCTTGTTATGTTCTAAACAGAGTCCCTCATAAGAAACTAGATCAAACCCCCTATGAAATTTAGAAAGGTTATCCACCTAACTTGCATTTTTTGAAAGTACGGGAGTATCTAGCTAAGGTTGCTCTACTTGAACATAAGAAGAAGAAACTTGAGCCTAAAACCATTGATTCAATTTTTGTGGGATATGCCTCTAATAGTGCTGCTTATAGATTTATGGTTAAGGAAGAGAGATCTAGCACTTATGGACCAATTATGGAATCAAGAGATTCATCGTTCTTTGAAGATATATTTCCTATGAAAGCGAGTGTGCAAGTTCCTAAAGAATATGGCCCTAGTTCTTCTACCAATGATGACATAGAGGAAGAAGAAATTGTTAAACTAAGGAGAAACAAAAGAGCAAGAATACCCACCAGTTTTGGTTATGACTTTATTACTTCCTTTGTGGTGGAAAAGCCTGAGGAGATAGAGGACAGTTTTGTGGTGTCTTATATTGTTGAGGAAGATCCCAAAACTTATGAGGAAGCAATGAGATCCATGGATGCTACCTTTTGGAAAGGAGTCATATATAGTGAGTTAGAGTCAATCATGTCTAATAAAACTTGTGCTTTAGTTGATCTACCTAAAGGTTGTAAGCCTTTGGAGTGTAAGTAGATTTTTTAAAAAGAAATTAAGACCTGAAGGAACCATTGAGATGTTCAAGGCAAGACTTGTTTTTAAAGGCTTCAAACAAAAGGAAGGGTTTGAGTGTTTTGATAGTTACTCTCATGTTACTAAAATTGCATCTATAAGGATGTTGTTTGTTGTTGCCTCGGTATTTAAGCTTTATGTGCACCGAATGGATATTAAGATAACCTTCTTGAATGGTGATGTAGGAAATTTATATGGTCCAACCCCAGGGGTTTAGAGTGCCTGGTCAATAACCAAAAGGTGTGTAAGTTGGTAAAGTCTTTGTATGAACTTAAACAAGCTCCCAAACAGTGGCATGAGAAATTTGAAAGTGAGATTTTCAAACATGATTTCACCTCTTGTATTGTTGATTCTTGCATTTATGTGAAATTTGATGCCAATAGCTATATGATTATAACTCTTTACGTGGATGATATGCTTATTTTTGGTACTAGCTTATATGTCATTGATGCTACCAAGAGTCTGCTAAAGTCTTTCTTTGATATGAAAGATCTTGTACCTGTGAACTTTATTTTGGGAGTCAAATTTGATAAGATTGACTCTGATTTTAGGTTGAATCAAACTCATTATGTTGAGAAAATTTTGAAAAAGTTTGGTTACTATGATGTTGAACCAACCAAGACTCCCTATGATGCTAATGTTGCTTTAAAGAAAAATCTTAGTGACAGTGTAAACTAAGCTGAGTATTCTAAAATTCTTGATAGTGTGATGTACTTGATGAACTATTATCATCCTAATATTGCATATTGTGTGAGTATACTTAGTAGGTATACTCATAATCCTAGTAAAAAGCATTAGAATACATTAATTCGTTTATTGAGATATTTGAAAGGTACTATTCATTATGGATTATCTTTTGGTGATCCTTCTCCTATATTGGAGGGATATTCTGACTAATTGGGTTACGGAGAGTGGTGATATGCACTATACCAGTGGTTATATGTTTACCTTGGCAGGAGCTGCAATATCTGGGAAATCATCCAAGCAAACATGTACTGCAATATCAATAATGGAGATAGAGTCTATGGCTTTGGAGCTGGCAGGATAGGAAGATGAGTGGCTAAGGAATCTTTTAATAGATGTGCCACTTTGGGAAAAACCAATTATATCTGTGTTCCTTCATTGTGATTCGCAGGCTGTCATTCATGTTGCCAAGAACAGGGAATATAATGACAGAAGTAGACATATCAAATTGAGACATAAAATTATCTGTACTTTAATTAGACATTGTGTAATGCCTCTAAACTATGTCAAGTCAGAGAGAAACTTAGTGGATTCGTTTACAAAAGCTTTGAGTAGGAAACTAGTTTCAGAGCATGCCAAAAGGATGGGGTTGAGCTCAATTATATAGTAACCTTGTAATAGACACCCGTATTGGGAAACCAAGTTTAATAGGTCAAACAAAGTTATATGATGACTACTTATTTATACATTGTTTGTGGAATAATACTGAGATATATTCAGTTGTTGAATAGCGCCCCTAGCATGACTTCATTGCGTTTGATGAGGTTGGATTATTTAATCCTTAATGAGTTTCATAACCCAAGTTTGAGTGGTGTGAGCAGTACACACTTGATGGACTTACCTACATGATTGTAGGGGACTAGTCACCCTCCTAAGAGAGTATTTGGGCTATCTTTCTAGAGCGATCATGAGACCAGGGCATTTTGAGATTGTTTATTTCTTTAGCAGGTTCTATCTTCGATTTTTTGGACACCAGGCCCAAGACTTAGTTCACTTGGTTGCTCGTCAATCTTTCTCCTAAATTGTTACAGTTTTTGTATCAAGTTTTGAACCAAGTGGGAGATTGTTGGTGTTGTTCCAAAACGTTCATAACATTATTATGCAACTCCATCATTTTTTATTATACTTTATTACACCATCATTTTTATTATGCTTTATTACCCAAACATCAAACATTATTACCATAATGTTCATCACTTTAATATTATTAATATTATACCAAAAACGTTTCGTTGCTCTTTTAAGATTAACAGCGTTCATCCCTCATATATATACAACATACGCACATATGTATGAGTATCATACGAGACTCTTCTCTCCATATTCACGCATATGTTCTGTTTTTCTTGCCTCTCACAAACGTGTCTACTTTGCTCTATACGACGCACATTTATTGTAACATCCCACCCCCGATGGGAAGGGTAAAATAGTAATTTAGTCAGGGGGTGAGAGTGATTAGGACTGATTTGACATTTTTATGCCTACTGGTATTTGTGAACAATGGAATTGTTGCACATGAAAAATAACTGTACATGCATTCATTAAATGACTATTTTAAATTATTGTTGAATGTTTGTAATGACTGGAATGGTATACAAATTAATGCGAGCTCGATCGTTCACTGTTTTTCGCGCGTATGAATGTTTACAAAAAAATTTTGATACTGGGTTTACTGAGTGATGTAGCATGCTACCCTCGCGGGGCACGGATTTGGATATTACCATCGATGTCGGGTTCGGATCATGCGGGAGTGGGGTGTTACATTTATCTACGTCATTCTTCTTTTGTTTTGTCTTTTCTTCAATCACGGAGACGGTTCCTATTTTACCCTTTAGAGTGCACCGAAGCTGGTGGAGGAGGCGCTAACCCTGGAGTCGGATCTCGTTGTCTTGCTACATCGTAGAGGGAGAATTTCTAACGTAGGACAATGATTTTCATGAAGCGTTGCATTTCAGATAAGTCGTTCTAATTTATTTATTTATGTTATTTTCGCTAACAAGGAATGTGTTAGTAAGGGACAAATTAAAGGTAACAAATATTATTGAAAAAAGATACAAGGCTTAGATGGTTCGAACGTGTTAAATGAAGACACTTGGACGCTTTAGTGAGAAAATGCAAGAAAATTGTACTTAAAGACTGTAAAAGAAAAAATGAAGGCTTGAGAAGAATTAGAAAAATGTGATCAAGAATAATATGACATTGCTGGATTGTACTTAGGACATGACTTGCAATAGAAAATTTTAGCATACTAAGATATAGATAAAGGATCTCTGATAAAGGCATCCTTATCGTTTTTATAGGTCTTTTAAAATTTTACTTTCGTAGTTAGAATAAACTTTTAAATATGTACTACTTACCTCTTAAGGATTTAGCTTAAGTTATTATTATTATTATTAGTACTACTACTTATTCTTTATGGTATTATTTAGTTTATTACTTATTGTATATTTTATTTATTTCTTTATTTCTTTTCCAATCATTTATTATTATTTATTTATTTCTATTTATTTTATTATATATTTTATTTTTATGTGGGTCACTTGAAAGTAATTTTTTACTAGTTATGAGTAAGATTGTGTACTATTAGACTTTTTTAAATTTTAAATTTTTATTAAATTGTTATTATTGTGTAGTATAATAAATTATATCCACAAATATATTGGACACGTAACTGATATGTCTTTTTCACGTCGAACGATATAAAAAATATTAAAAGATCTCGTCTTTACTCTCTTCCTTTTATTTGCTAATCTTTTGCTTAAATCTATAAGCTCTGCGTCGTCATACGGTTACGTGCGGAATCCACCATACATCAACCTGCTGGTGTATGCTTTTGGATAAGGAACATAGTAAATGTAGGAAAGGGACTAGGTTTATATGCAAAATACAAATAAAGGTCTGCGAGTTCAGGAGATATAATAAGTGCTTATCCTGTTTTCCTTCAGATCTAGGTGATGGATAGATATGGGGGCAAGAAATTAAGGAGGAAACATGAAAGCCTGATTCTTCTCCACATTCAAATTCTTATTCAAGTGGATAAATGGAAAATAGTGTAATGCGTAGTATAGACCTCATTACATATTCCGAATTTATATAAAAGAATTAAAAACGAAGGTAATGCGGAATAATTGATTTCGATTCTATCTCTGATTCTGATGCCGATTCCGAGCTCCAAACGATCACGAACCTGCCGAGACCTTCATGGAAAGTGCTCACTGAGACACGAGCTAGGTCTTTGTACAGTTTTCTCAATACGTAAGCTCTCTTAACGGGTCAGAGATTCCTTATACTTACGATTAATATGAGCAACTGAAGAAGACCTTATCCTTATATAACTTTCATATCGAACTTCCCCATCTTAAGGCCGATATAGACCAGGTCCACACTGAAAGAGATTCATTTTTCACCCACACTGAAAGGGGCTGGTTTTATGTGCAAAATACAAATAAAGGTCTGCGAGTTCAGGGCATATAATAATTGGGTCTTATCCTGTTTTCCTTCAGATGTAGGTGATGGATAATTAAGTTGATGGGGGCAAGAAATTAAGGAGGAAACATGAAAGTCTGATCCTTCTCCACATTCAACTTCGTATTCAAGGGGATAAATGGAGAATAGTGTAATACGAAATATAGACCTTATTATGTATTTCAGATCTATGTGAAAGAATTAAAAACAAAGGTAATATGAAATACTTGATTTTGGTTCTATATATAATTCCGATGCCGATTTTGAGCTCCAAACGATCACAAACTTGCCGAGACCTTTACGGAAAGTGCTCATTGAGACACGAGCTAGGTCTTTGTACAGTTTTCTCAATACGTAAGTTCTCTTAACGGGTCAGAGATTCCTTATGTTTACAATTGATATGAGCAACTACAGGAGACCTTAACCCTCATATAACTTTCATATCGGGCTTCCCCATCTTAAGGCCGATATAGATCAGGTTTACATTAAAAAAGATTCATTTTCTACCCAAACTTCGACCTATTAATGTAGATCATTTATTAGGTCATTTTATTATCTTTGTCTAGATCAAATTACGTAACTTAATCGATAATTTATTTAAAAACTAAAAATATAATTAATAGTTGCCTGACTTTATAAAAATGTACAAAATTGTCCCACAAATAGACCTATGGTACATGAGTGGCTAGGAAAAGAAAAGAGAGCAGAAATATATAACAATTCGATATATAAAAGAAGTTATAGAACATCTAAATATCAAGAACATGTTGGAGGTTGGTTTCTGCTTTCGTTTAATATATTTATTCTTAAATAAAAATATATTTAATTTTTTTTATAACTTTAGTCTTTTATTTCCTTTTACCATTTTTGTCGTTATTAACTAAATACATATTCTTTAATTATTTAATAATAATTACTAATAAAATGATGGCTACTATAATTTAGTAATTTAATTTATAACTTCATAAAATGTTATATTTATAATTTATAATTTTAATTTTTATCTTTTAAAAAATAAAATTTATATTAGTTTATAAAATATAGTATTAATATATGAATAATATTTTACACATTTTTTACTTATATAATTTTATTCAAATGAAATATAAGAATTTTTATTAATATTTACAAATAAATATTGTAAAAAAATAATTGGCTTCGTTATAAAATTAGTTATAATTTTAGACAGTTATAAAATTAGTTAAAAATTAAATAAAATTAAAAAATTTGAAATATTATTTCAAAATTTATCTTTATCTATCGAATAATTTGAAGTTTAATTAATAAAATTGTTAAATAAAAATTAATTTATTTATTTTAAAAAATTGGCCGATTAATTAATAAATTGACCAGTTTTTAACAACATGAGTTATTAATATAAATCGAACCGAAAAGTTAAAAACCGAATCAAAAAATTTAACGGTTCAAATATTTTACAATTAAACAGACCGGATCGATTGACCTTTGTAATCATTCATCGCATATGAATATAATATAATATTCACTTGAGTTACATAATAAAAACGATTTTTTTTTACCAATATTATTCACAATATAATTCTACACCTGAATGGAAAATTGCCAACCACCGGTCCCCTCCTTCAATCCAAATAATTCCACGTCGAGAAATTAAGTGACAACGAATTTGAATTATTGAAAGTTAAAAGCTAAAGTCTCGAGCTATAAGACAAGTGATGACTTCGTTTTCTAAATGACTTGGAATAAACCCCTCTCTAGAAGTAAAAGATCTCCAATTCCTTGACTTCTGGTTGCTTAAGATTCCCTAAATCCATGGCCGTCCACACTCTGTAGAAATTATAGCTAAGCTTTTTAAGTTCCACATTCACAGGTCCATTGATGTTGTCTGGCGGCTGACCCCAAACTTAGGGTTCTTAACGTAAGAGCAACAGCATACCTGGTACGTCACAATTAAGCCCCAGCAGTTCTGTGATGACTTGGAATGAGAAGAAGAAGAATTACGGTGAGTCACAATTAAGCCCCAGCAGTGCTGTGATGACTTGGAATGAGAAGAAGAAGAAGAATTATGGTGAGTCAACAGTAGACCGTACTAACTATTCGTCTTCAACGTTTTGAACACTTGACCCTCTTTGATTCCTGGTGAGCTACGACCAAACCATATCTGCTTCAAACATTAGTTAGATTCAGATAAACTTTATTACTGTGGTGATTTTAGTTCAGCTGGATTCATACTACTCCGTACGAGTGGACTTAATTGATATTTTAAAATCAGACTTAATATTAGAATATTATAAAATTAGTTAAAAAATTAAATATAATTAAAAAAAGTCGTAAAATAAAAGGATAATTTAAAGTTTAGTTAAAAGCCTGTCAAATAAAAATTAATTAGATTATTTTGATTTATAAAATCAATTAGTTTGTAAAAATTAATTGATTAATTACTAAATTAATCATTTTTAACCATAAAAATTATTAAATGAAATTCAATTATTTATTATAATGAATTTGATTTAAGATTTAATTTTAAAAATAAATATTTGAAAATAATTAAATATGATTTTGTCTTTAGTTTTAATCGAATTAATTTGAATCTAATTAATTTCTCGTGATTAATTAGAGAAAAAAAAGTGAGAAATCTGAAATCAACTAACCCTATTTTAAGATTATTTAAATCGATTTAAAGTACACCTTCTAATTATTTAAAAGTCCATATTTGTTAAAACAACTAATGATATTTGTGATAATTTAATTATCATTATAAATAAAATATATAATAAATCAATATAGGTGAGTTGATAAGGAGCTCTCTTGTTGGAACCCGATCTCGAAACCGGACCCCAACCAAAAAAGCGGAACGGAAACAGAAAGCGAAGAAAACAAACGAAGGACTTTATATCCGAGCGAATCAAAAGCAAAACGAATAACAAAGAGCGGAAACGAAAGAACGGAACATAAGCCGAAGTAGAAAGAACGGAATACGAAGCGAAACGGATCGGAAGCAAAACGAAACCGAAGCAAACAAACGGTTCAATCGAATCTAAATGCAAGTCCGACATTCGCGAACAAACACTTTCGAAAAGCGTCGCGTTGGAAACCTTTAGACAACCCCAAAAATCAATACATAATTTCATAATCCATATCCATTATGGAATACATGCTTACAATCCAGAATCAAACGGTTTGGGTCGGTCCAAAACGGAATGTACTGCACATTCCCACATAGCGGTCCTGTGCAGCAGTGAACAGAACGTACTACACCTTCCTGCATAGCTGTCCGGTGTAGCCGTGAACTTGAAATGATTATTAAATTCTTTGATTTTGAGGCTTAAAAATCTTTTGGATTTAAATGCTTGTTTTGGGTCCAACATCTCTTGGCTTAAGTGAGGTTGTGGGTTCAAACCGCCCTCATGTATGCAGCAGTTTAAAATTTGGAGTCAGAGTTTTGCCTCCTGCAAGAGACCTATCTAACTCGATCGGAAATTAATCTAGATGTGAATGACTTAAAGGTGCCTTCTTATAATTAAAACTCTCCCAAAATATCGTCGCAGGAAAAATAAATAAATTTTAACGTAAAGATAAATTTGCAAAGGCCAAAAAGTATCTGTAATTGCCTGATACTTCAGGTTCAGGATCAAATCCCCAGTTTCTGGACGCCACTGAAATAGCAACCCCGTGCCCCACGTTCAAGGCCCAAGGGTCCCCATAATTGCTCACTGAAGACATCATCCGATGAGGTCACCAGAAACGTGACAGTCACCATCCGCATGATCCAAATTGCCCACTTGTGTAGTGTAATAGAAAATTAGAAACACATTGATAATTTGATATAGAATTTTGAATAAAGTATGGGTTAATTAATAAATATTAAATAAAAAGTAAACGTCACCCACTACTTAAAGTAGTATATACGCACCTGTCTTGTCTATATATATCACCTCCCTGACTCCCTTACTCAATTCCTCGACGGGCGATATCATACTGGCCGGAAAATTTGACAGGAACTACGGTTTACGTCCTGGAAAACCAAACCCAGTATTTCCTTTACCTTGATTTCCATGAAAATGAACGGAATTACCGGTTTTTCCAATCATCAGTATCATCCAAGTTCGAGTTTCAGTAGTCTTGTTCCTTGTCTAACCGACACATGGGGAGCCTTGCCATTGAAGGTGGATGATTCCGAGGACATGGTCATATACAATTTCCTCCGGGAAGCTGTTAACTCTGGTTGGTCCCCGGTGGATAGGACCGTTAAGCTGGAACCTAGAGATGAGGTGGAGTTGGGTCCAGTTTCAGAGGCTAAGCCTATTGAGGGAGTGTTTACCAGTACGCTTTTGGTAATTCAAAGTAGTGGTGTTGATGAGAAGGGCTCGAGAGGGAGGCGTTATAGAGGCGTGAGACGGCGGCCGTGGGGTAAGTTTGCGGCAGAGATACGTGACCCTGCAAAAAACGGAGCCAGAGTTTGGCTGGGGACCTACGAGACGGCTGAGGAAGCAGCTCTGGCTTACGATAAAGCGGCTTATAGGATGCGTGGATCAAAGGCTTTGCTTAATTTTCCACATAAGATTGGGACTAACGAGCCTGAGCCCGTGAGGATCACGGCTAAACGGAGGGATTCACCAGTGGCAAGTAGTTCGGCTCTGGACGGTGGCTCAGCTAAGAGAAGGAAAAGTTTGACGGTTGACGACGGCGGGTCATCGGAGAGAGAGGCAGGGTTTGGTGTGTTTCCGGCAGGGCCTGATGTGAGTAGAATTCGAGTTGGCGAGCAATTATTGGTTAGTTAGTTTTATGGCTGAATTGTAATATTGGGAATACTTGTTGTGGGAATAGAATTAGACCAATAATAATACAAAACAATGAGTGTTACTCTTTCTTTATTGTGATTTATTTCAATGATCTTCTGGAAAGCTTAAAGAGGCAGAAAAAGAGGTTGATTAAATAATTCAAAATGGGTTAATCAAAAGCAGCTTTTTCTTAAGGGACATAATTACCAACCGAGCCGAGGGAAACAAAGCCCGACATATTATAAAGTAGATGTTCTACTAGTTACTAGTTAAAAGTAAGGTTACATATTATAGGGCATTTTTAAATTTCATGTATTATTAAAATTTTATTGAATTGATGTTGTTGTTATTGTTATTTTGCCGTCACTGTTAACATTAGCGTATTAATTCATATTAGATAAATTCTCAAGTGCTTATAATTGAAATTTGTAAATTTATCATATATTTATTTGTAGTTTAATACTTTTAAATTATCAAATTAAGAAACTAACTCTTAATCACTACTCAAATTTTAATCTTTTAGATGGTAAGTAAATAATAATTAAATTCTACTAATTAATCTATCTCAGTACTAATTATTCAGTCTTGAGGTCTGATCAATTATTCGTTGTTAATTACAAATTATTTTAAGCACTAATTTATTACAAAAATAAAATGAAATACTATTTTGAGTCTCTTAATAAAAATATATTTTAAGATAATTGTTGTGTATTTATATGAAATCTGAATATGATATTTGAATTAATTTATAATTCTGAAAATTAATATCTTCAAATAAAATAAAAATTAAGGATTTTTTATTATGCTTAAAATATTTGTATCCATTTTATTTTTAATATTTTTATGTGATGAAGAAATTGACCCAGGTGTTGTGGAAAATATGAAGAAGTTGTGGAAAAACGACCAACTTTGCCCAATCTCAAAGGAACAAAAAACCTGACTTTTTGTAGAGGATGGCTCGAAAGAAAGTGACACATGGTTTAACAGATGCAGAAGGGCAGATGGTGGTATACGAAAACAGGTCCAGGTAAATTGATCTCGAAAGCTAGCACAGGCTAGGTACAAAATACTTGGGCTAGAAGATCAGCTTTCCGAAAAAAAGGACTAAATAGAAGCATTAATATTTAAAATATCACATTAAATTAAAATTTTAATATGGACAATTCTACTAGTAATTTTTATTAAAATATCACATTCATACTAATTATGACATATATTTTCTAGTTTTCCTATATTTATTTTTATTCAATCGTGGAAAGTGACATTAGCTAGGTCTAACAAATGATTATTTCATAAAAAAGAAATAAAAAGAGGTATATCCGAAATGTTAAAAGGAAAACAATTGAAGAAAATGAAATAATTGAACTACCAACTTATAGAAAAAAAAATTGATAGAGAGAAGATAAGAAGGGAAGAAGATGAAATCAAAGAACAACAATGAAAAATAGAATTCGAACAAAAAAGGAAGAAAAAGGTAATGCTTTAAAAATTGAATCAGTTTGATCGATTTAACAGTAAAAATAGTGAATCGTTTTCAATAGATTAGGTTCATATTAACTCGATACATAATTATTTTAAGCAAACAACATTGTTTTATTTAGAAGAGCTGAACTTTAAATAAATCTAGTTCTCGACAATTCAAACTTTGATCCAATTAAAAAAAAGATGTTATATATTTTTAATTTTTAAAAAATTGGTGAGGGCTTAAAGATGACAGTGGGTTGGTATATATTTTTAATTTTTAAAAAATTGGTGACGGCCACTGTCATCCTTAATGGGCCAACCTCACCAATTTTTTAAAAATTAAAAATATATACCAACCCTATGGGTAACTCGAGTTAAAGGCAGGGCGGAATCAAATTACTTAAGCCCACCACGCTTCGCTGCTTCACAGGCTAGTTCGGAAGCAGTGGTTGTGCTGCAACTCGAACACGAGACGTGGGGCTAAGCCTCA
>JAOSBP010000007.1:21941741-21965485 GCA_027563825.1 Erythroxylum mucronatum | reverse complement strand
ATATTGATTTCAACAAAGGAAATACAATGGGAATTGATTAAAATTGCAGAAAAGGAATGGGAAGGGGATGAGAAACATAATACCAAGAGAGGGGATGAGAAGAGAACAACAGTCTACATTACAGTTTTCCGATGCCTCCAACTTCCACAATACCAGCCATATATGCAGGCCTTGCTTCATACGAGAACTCCTACACAGGCCTTGGCTTCTATTTGTTGCATCTTCAATTACGGCCCAATATATGCAGCTACGTTCATAACACTTTGTATGAGTTCAAGCTACCATCCGTAATCAGACAGTCAAACTGAAGTAGTTAATCGCACCTTGGAACAATTTTGAGATGTTTTGGAGGTGAGCAGCCTAAATGTTGGCTAGAGTGGTTGCCATGGGCTGAATTCAGTTACAAAACGTAAATTCACTCATCAACAAAAATTTCGCCCTTTGAAACTGTGTATGGAATACCTCCTCCAAGTTTATTGTCCTATGTCCCTGGTACGACACTAGTTCAGGTAGTAGATGAGCTCCATAGAAATCATAAAATCATATTAAAATATTTACATCAGAACTTAATTCAAGCTCGTAATAGAATGAAATGTCATAACATCGCCGAGAGGTGAGTTATTAGGTTAAAGAATTTGCGTACCTAAAGTTGCAACTATATAGGCAAGTTTCAACGGCCTCTTGTGGTTCTTAGAAGTTGGCTGCTGGGTTCTTTGGTCCATATCAAATTGTGAACAAAATTGGATCAGTAGCTTACAAATTGGCTCTACCACTTGGTTCTCAAATACATGATGTATTTCATGTAAGCCTTTTGTGAAAATATTTTGGACCAACCCCTCCCACTCCAATTGCAACAGAACCAATTTCAATGGAACTTGAGCCTCACCAACAACTAGAGGCTATCTTTGACCGAAGAGTGGTGCAAAAAGGAAATTATCGGCTAAGAACTGAAATCCTAGTCAAGTGGAAGGATATGCCAATAGAGGATGCAACATATGAGAATCAATGGCAGTTTTCCAAGACCTGTCCAAACTTCATCCTTGTGGACGAGGATTTTGAAGGGGAGGGAATGATATGAGTTTGCCTACTGGGTAGCTAGTGTTTATGTGATACGCATAAGTTGCATGTGGAGATTAGCTTGGACATTATCATAGTTTGGTGTCTAATCTAGGACTTAGCCAATTTGTATTGTTTCCATTCCGTTGAAAAAAGAGTGGGCCTATTATATGGCTCCTATAGTTGTTGCATTATTTGTTTAGTTATTGTTATACAGGGAAGTGTCCCTATTTTCATGTTAAGTTGAATTTTAGAGTCTCATTTAAATAGAGGATCAATTAATAAAAAAGGGGAAGAACTTTGGTATTAAACTCTCCACCTTCTCTCCTTCTAACTCTACTAAATTCTCAAGCTAACATTCCGATACTCTAGTGAGAAGATACGAAAATATTGTATTTAGGGATAATAAGAAGAAAAAATGAAGGTCTAAAAAGAATTGAGAGAAGATGATCAAGAATGATATGACTATGTTGAAATCAATGACCCTTAGCAGAAAACTTTGACATATTAGGTCACGACAACCTATTGGCTTCCACCACTTTTCTCGATCCATCGTCACCTCAATTTCCACCACCCACACCCACTCCCTCCAATCAAACCAATACTAAACCGCCCAAACTAAATTTCGCATTCTTTGACGGCTTTGGATTGGCTCTTCCAAGCCAACCAATATTTTTTCTATTACCAATTTCCAACAGAGCAGCGTGTCGACATGGTTTCGTTCTATATGCAAGGCTACACTCTCAATTGGTACAAATAGCTATTCAATAATTGTTTGCTTGGCGATTGAGGTTCCTTCACTTGAAACTTGGAATTGCGATTCAGCCCGTCGTATTACGACAACCACCAGACAACCCTCTTCAAATAAAAAAAAAAGTCAAATTAGGGAAATAAGTAATTAACCACTAATTAATTAAATTGGTAGTTATTTAGTCTAAATATTTTTTTATAATGACTTGTTTGTTTTATTTACTTATTTATGTTCTTTCTTATTTATGTATTTATTTACTTATTTTATCTTTCACTTTGAATCTTTACCTTGTTATGTATTTATAGTATTACTTATTTTTATATTTATTTTTATATTTTTATTTGTACATAGTTATTTATTTTATTGTTATTATTATCTTACGTCTATTATTACTATTGTAATTTTTATTACAATATTATTTTAATATATACCTTTTATTATATATATTTTTTCATGCAGGTCTAGGGGAAATAGCCTTTCTACTGTTTAAGGGTAAAGTTGTGCATTTTTAGAACTTTTTAGATGCATAATCAATTAGCTATTTATAACAAATTCAGGTTGATTCTTTCACCTTAATATCTTATAGAGAATTAATTAGCATAACCATCATGTCCACTTCAGGTAAGTGTCAAATTAACTAAATCTATCGGTCACATTCATATCAGAAAGTTCAAAGGAACAGAAGAAGATTTGGCTTCTTTACCACCTGAAACGAAAGTTCAGGGAGAGACATAGGGACAACAATATCTTACTTTGATACCATGTCTTGTTAGCTTTCATACATCATAAACTACAGCAATAAAGCAGGTAACTTTCAGATAGTTTACTTACACTTGCAGAACCCAACAAAGACAATGCATACACGTATACAGACATGCAGACATAGACACAAAACCATACACGACGAGTAAGAGAATAGGAAAGATGGAGATTTAAGGGGTGAAACAGATGATGAATCCAGACACTAACCTGACATCCTTACACACACCAAACTGTACCTAACTTAGGCTTTTGCTCCAGATTCCAGATCAGTTCTCCGCTCACTGCACCAAGTCTGAAACCCAATCAACCTCTGGGAAATCCGGATAGTAGAGTTCATCAAGTTCAGAGCTTCTTCTACTTCTTGCTTGTTCCTGATAACGGTTTGTAAGATTCATATCCGTCAAACAGCTCAAAAACTCTGACACCCCTTCAATGTAACTCCCACCATCCATCATCAGCGTCATGGACGACGGTCCGTACAGCGAGTTTGATGACAATGATGAGGAACCCTCTTGGTAGCTTGACAAATACCTCGATGATCTGTACCCATTTGCACTTGTGATCAGATTTCTCGGCCTGTACACAAAAGGGCACTCGATCTTCTTCCTACGCCTGATTTGTGCTGGAGTATGAGCAAAGAAGCAAACCTTTCGCTGGCAAAAAGGTCCTGCGTTGCATGCACGTGTACGGTAACGAGCAGGGTGGAGCCAGTACTCGAAAACGCCGTGTGAGTACTGACACAGGTCTCCTTTGGTGCATGCTCCGCTGCGAAACATTGAACAAGCGATCGGCAAGTATGGCACCTTCAGTGGATCGCGGCGGGTCGCCTTCTCGCCGCGGTGTGCAAAGGGACACTCCGTCCAGTCGTGGGTGTACATCCTTGGACACCGTTTGATCTTGTAGCCATACATGCGGAATTCATCAGAGCCATAGATCATCTCGTCGATGTCCTCTTGTTGGATAAAGCCGTTTGAGGTCTTCCTGCTAGTGAAGGGGTTGTCGTCGAAATCGTTGCGACTGTTGTAACCATAGGGATTCACTCCTTTAAACATCTTGTTTTCTTCTTATTTATGTTTCCTTTTCGTTTTCTTTTAGCTTTTTTGAAGGGTAAGAGACTGATAGTTCAAATTGCTTGCATTTAAAGAGACTTATGACTGCTGCTCCAACCTTAAAATATCCAAAATTTCTTATATGAAAGATTAAGAGATTATGCATGTTCAAGAATGTATCGACTTAATGAAACGTTGCATATCGGAGAAGACACTAAATGAGTACCTGGGTCAGCTTCAAACATTCCACTTACAACATGACCGGAAAACCAAAGAAAGATCAATCTAACTACAGAGCTAAAAGGGGAAGAAGCTTCAAGGAAAGAGAAAGGAGAAGAGAATCTGAGAAGTGATGAAGGGAAGTTTCAGAGATTAAGCTGCATTTATAGAGCAGTGAAGTGAAGATTGCTTAAAGTTTTTAACTCTTCTTAACCAATCTTGAGTTATTGAAGTCCTTAATCTGACCCTTTAGCTCCTGTTTGGTAAATCTGAAGTAGGGGAGCAGAGAAGCTCTTCACTCTGCCATTAATCATCTTATGTCAGACAATTTTTCTTCTTCTTCTCCCCAGGAGGATCCTATTTGTTTCAGTCACTTCTTACCGTCAGAATTTTCTGTCCATTGTATCCTGTCCTATCATGTCTCATAAATTTTAGTCATTTATTTATGCGGGTTCCGTATAAATAGGTGGTTGAGATCCACAGAACAAGATGGGAATAAAATAAAATGGACAGAAAATCCCGTCCCATTTCTTACGTGCTTTCTCTTTATTTGGATGATTACTCACTTGGTAGGAAATGCCTGGATTTGAGTTAGTATGATAATTAACCTAGTTTTTTTAAAAAAAATTAAAAATTCACAAATGGTTAATGCATGTATATATAAGCAAGTTGCATTTGAAAATTTTAATTTATCTTTAAAAATCATTAATTTTAAAACGAGCATACCAACAATAAAAATATCTTAGTAAAAGTTTCTTTGACACGTGATATTTAGGAGGTCTACAAATACGTAACCTTATCTCTACCTAACATAAAAAAGTTAAAAAAGAAATTAGTATTATAATAATTTAGAATAAATTAAATTTATTAAAAATGTTTTCTTATAAAATGTAAAATATTATATTTTTATATCAAACAAACATATTTACAAATCATTTTTAAAATAGATTTAAATTTAATTATGCAATATATGTAATGGATTATCATTAAATTTATTACAATAATTAATTTTAAGAAGTGTATTATTAATTTTAAAAAGATAAATTAAATATTAGAATTAACACGAAAAAGAATTTGATTTTGCTTATTTAATATGTAATCATAACTCACATTCAACCCACAATTTAGTTTGTGAAATTATGAAACAAGTGCATCTAAATAAATTCGAGGTTTCTAACTTGAATTGAATTTAGTTGAACTAGGATTTCAATGAACAATGAAAGCAATATTTCCATTTATGCCACTAGATATGGTAGGACCGAGTCTGTATGCTCTGTTCAGTATTATCTTGTCCTATTTTGTCCATTTAAATCTTAACTATTTATTTATACGGTGCTCATATAAATAGATGACTGAGATTCAATGGACAAAATAGGACATAATAATATTGGACAGAATCTTAATTCGGTGGACCAGTCTAACCAAAAGCACAAGTGGGGCAACGGATCACAGAGTCAAATGATGTGACATAAACTGTTTCGGCCAGCAGAGAATCGAAGCCGCGCACGACTTGACGGTTAGATAGAAACGTTAGTGACGGACTTTAGATCATCGAAAGCAGGGCCAAAATGGGGAGAATGTCAAAAGTTTGCATGAGAAAACACACGTGGATATGATACGACGAAGGAATTGCAAAACGACGGAAACGAAGTAAAGATGCCCGTTACGCGTGTTGAGGCATAGATGCTCAGCCTAATAGGTGTCTCTCAATTTAGTAGCAAGAGGCCAAATCCATATACTCTCCCGTAAAATAAATCTGTATCAAAATATCATCTGAACCGTTCAGTTTATTAATTTGGTTTTTAACTTTTCTGTTTAATTTATTTTAATAAAATTTATTATTAAAAATTTATCAATTAATTAATTAATTGGTTATTTTTTGTAAATCAATAAATTCTTATAAACTAAAATTAATTAATTAATTTTTATTTAATAATCTCTTTTTTAATTAAAATTCAAATTCTTCTACGGATTAGAATAATATCTTTCAATTATAATTTAAATTCTTGAATTTTATTTAATCTTTATTCAGTTTTATAACGATCTAATATTGGTTAAACCTTTTGAATCTTAAATCTTTTGTCTTACCAATTTAACTTCCGATTAGATTTTTAAAACATCGAAAAATACACAACCGTACCTCTAAATATTTTTAGAATACACAAGTATTAGGGTTTATCAAACATTTTGAGTTTGTATTTTTGAAAAATTTTAATATTGATTGAGTATGTTATTTAAATTTAAAGTATAATTAATTTTAGAATACTATTCATAGTATATGATATGTATTAGAAATATATTATCCTTGTATCTCGTAATATATTTAAAATAATATACTCATTAATACTCTCATTTACTACAATTTTCTCCGTATAAAAACACAATATGTTAAAAAAAAATGTTACACTTTACAATGTAGTTGCCAATGCCATGAATTTTGCTAGCTTAGCCAATTTTAAGGTATATATGTTATGGTCTTTGTGTTTTGTCATTTGATTGAACATAAACAAGGACAACGAGTAAGAAAAAGCGAAACAGAACTACACAACCCAGTTGAAGTTGTGCTCATTCAATTGAGGTGTTGGCTGTATATGCGTAAGCACAGGAGCTACATTTGACTTGGAGGCCTTAGGAGTAATGTAAATACGTATGACACGTGATTTTCTTCCATTGAATTTATTACGCGCAAGAAAAATTATTTTTTATTATCATAATTTATAATAATAATAATAATAAATTCTCTTTTCGTCGTGTTCTTCTTGTGATTCAATTAAAAATAGTCTCTCTAATAGTTAGAAATAGGATTGCGTACTACTCGACTTTCTCAGATCCTACGTGTCAGAGAGATTTCTACGCAGTATTGTTATTGTTGTTTGAAACTAAATTTGCATAAAGACGACTTAAAAGAAATATTAAAATTTGGATATAAAAGTTAAATTTCATTAGCTAGAGTTCAAAAATAATTAATTGAATCAAGAGTAAGCAAGAAATCTATGCTACTAGCATATGTATGTTATCATAGCAAGGTTAATTAATTAATTAATTAAATCATTAATATGTTAAGATAAAAGGCTTTGAAAAATTATGGTAATATATTTTATTTTAATCATGAAAATTATAATAAACTACCAACAAAAGAATCATTGATGAACTGTTTTATACTCTATTATAAGTTTAAAATACCAAGAATAATATTGCAAATAAACTGTTTTGTTGCACTTCTTTCACTATGTAATCAAATTTGATTGATAAAAGTAGTAAATGAATGAGATTTTGACATGAATTAAATAGAAATAGAAGATGATTAAGAAAATAGAAGTTTGCTTACGGCCTGTTTGTTTACATTTTTTTCCTGTTATTTTTATAAAAAAGAATCAAGTCCTTAAAACGCGTTTAGTTGAATATTGTTATCATTTCTTTTTTTAAAATAAAAAAACCACAAAACTTTACAGAATAAAAAATATGTTTTTATAGTATTTTGCAACTTTCTCTTCTGTCTCTTCTATTTTCTCTTACATCCCAAATTGTCTTTTTTCTCTCTCCTGATTCTTTATTCTTTTCTCTTTTTTTTTTGGTTAAAGGGAAAGATAATACAGTTACAAAATGGGTCGGGTAAAACAGGTTCCCGACTGATCCTCAGCTAGGAGTATATGACATCCTATAGGTGGTGATTCGAAATAAGTGACGCCCAACTCAAATTGGGTTGCGTGAATTCGAAATTAATTATATCCCTAACTCATCTCTTGTGTCCATTGTCTATTCATGTAGAAAGCGAAAGCTTAGGTTTTTAACTAGGTGAGTTTTTGAAATTAATTTGATGTTTTTCTAATTATATTGTGTTATTTTTTCTAGTTTTCTTGGTTTTTTATTTTCCATGGACGTATGATTTTTCTGCGTTTATAATTTTCTTGGTTTTTATTTCCGTATTTTTACGTTTCTAATTTTCCTATATATCGTTTATCTGCGTTTTTACATTTCCAATTGTTTGTTA
Organism: Erythroxylum mucronatum; assembly: GCA_027563825.1. Lineage (NCBI taxonomy): Eukaryota > Viridiplantae > Streptophyta > Magnoliopsida > Malpighiales > Erythroxylaceae > Erythroxylum > Erythroxylum mucronatum. The sequence continues at coordinate 21,957,657 of JAOSBP010000007.1, read as the reverse complement.
TTATGTATTTTTGGTTTACTTTGGCTTTCACGTTTCTACATTTTGCATTTTTGGTTTCTTCATTTCTAGGTTTTTTTTATTTCTGCGTTTCTATATTACTAGTTTTCCTATTTACAGTTTATCTGCATTTTTGGTTTATTTTGGCTTTTATACTTCTACATTTCGTGCTTCTAGTTTTTTTTTTATTTCTGCGTTTCTATATTACTAATTTTCCTATTTACTGTTTATCTGCATTTTTTGTTTATTTTGGCTTTTATACTTTTGCATTTTACGTTTCTAGTTTCTTCGTTTCTAGTTTTTTTATTTCTGCATTTCTACATTATTAGTTTTTCTATTTATCGTTTATCAATACCATGCATTACAACCATGTTTTTATTTTTAGTTTTTCTATTTATCGTTTATCAATACCATGCATTACAACCATGTTTTTATTTTTAGTTTTTATTACAAATCTCAACCAAAAGGCTTTTGGTTTAAGTTTTTGTATTACAAATTTCAACCAAACAAAAAACAAAAACAAAAATTCACAACAGAAAAATAGAAGTAGAACCAAACGGTTCATTAACTTCTAATTGCAATTGATAATAGTTTAGAGCTTCCAGCATTCAAAAAAAATTAAACAAAAATTAAAAAGAGATTTTACCTTATTCATAGAAATAATTAACAAATCCTAAGTATTGAATGAATGAACAAACAAGTCATCTTTAGATAATTAAAAAGTCTAATTTTATTAAAACGATTCATCAAAATAAAAGAATGACAAACCTTAGAATGATTTCATCAACCCTTTTTTCTTGATGAAAGACTTCTTAAACTTCTTCTAGAATTGAATCTCTATCATCATCTTTCATGCTCATTCAATACATACCAAAGATTTATTCTATGAATCAATAGTCGCTAATTGCTCATCAAAGATTCAACTTTTTCATTCATTAGACTTCACAAAAAACATATTAAAAAATATTTATAGTGATTATAATTATTTTTAATTGATAAAATAACTATTTTAAATACACATTTTAGTTTTAACCTATAATTAAAAAACTCAACTGATTCGGCTGGTTTAACCGTAAAAATGTTAAATTGTCTAAGTTTTTTGTTCGATCGTCTTTAACATTCCAGTTCGATTTACTTTAATAACTCTTTGTTGTTAAAATTGATCAATTTATTAATTAATCATTCAATTTTTGTTAATTAGTAAGTTCTTATAAACCAAAATAAATTTATTAATTTTCATTTAGCAATATCTTTTTTAATTAAACTTCAAATTTTTTAATAGTTAAGAATAATCTCTTTCAATCATGTTTTAAATTCTTTAATTTTACTTAATCTTTAGCTGGTTTTATAACAGTTTAATACTGATTGACCCTTTTAAACTGCAAACATTTTGTCTTACCAGTTTAATTTTCGGACCGATTTTTAATATTAGAACATCTGTAAGCACTTCAAATGGTAGAGTATGATACAATTGCTTTACTATTTCAAATTATGAGACACACCCTTGATGTTGAACATTGCTCAAAACTTTACTACACTATTTACAACTCTTAATAGCATTGGATTATCTTATTGAGGAACTGATATTTCATTATCTTTGAAGTGAAGTTTCTCACTAGAGAACTTCTTCTCTTAGTTGATTTCAAAGGGCATGTGAGGTTTTGTAAGGTAACTAAAAGTGGAAAGACAACTCATTTGGTGAGCAAATTCAGCATCCTTAAGTTGTCGGTTAAAGGAACTGAGAAATTTTAGTGAGGAAAAGACAAAACGCACCGAACCAAAGTACTTCACTTTTTGTAGTTTATGTATTAATATTCGGTATATTGTTGTATTTTTATGTAGTTTATCTATTTTGTTTTGGTTTTATTTCGTCATAAATAGAAATTATGGACGTCTCATCTTATTGCATGCAACTGTTCCGACACGTATGTTCGTCGAGGAATCAACGCTTTTGAAGAAAATAAAACGACACCGTCTTTATATCTCTATCTATTACAAGACATCAACAATACTTCCAACAGAAAGAGCACCTGATGTCAGATTGGATCGAGAACATGACTAATAGCTAAGGAGTTGGCACTTTGGATGTAAGAAACCACCAGCTGCTCGTGACTTTTTAGTTTTGTCATTGAACCTAGGCTCTATACTAGAGGTTTACATCATCATTCTAAGGGTTTCAAAGCCTAACAAAAATGCATAATGTAAAAAGTAACATAAATCTTTATTACAAGTCTCGGATCATTCGTCAGAGAGAAATAAATGATGTAAATGTGAAAATACTTATTTTTAGTTCCATAACTTCAAACAAGCTTTTAATCCACCGGCACCTTCACGAGATTTACTCAATATGTTAAAGTCTTTCTGTAACTTTCTGTATACGTAAATCTTCGAATAGGTTAGAGTATCCCTACGTTCAAGATTTGCTACAATAGTTACACAGGAGACCTTAATCTTCTACATATAGCGATCATATCGAGTCTTCCTATCACAAGCTCAATATGAGTTTGATTCACACTAATCATAGTCAATTTTCTTCCTAAATTTCAACTCATTAATCTAGATCATTTATTGAGTCACTTTATTATCTTTATTATGATCAAATACGATTGACTTAACTAATAAGTTATTAAAATTGTTAAAATACAATTGATTGTTTTCTACCAAATAGAAAAATATCTAACACATAATACTCTAGAACATAAATAATTAATTAGTAATGATAAATGAGCGGAAAATATAAATGCTTAATTAAAATTGATATATTAATTTAAGCTGAATCTAAAATGAATAAGTTATATTTGAAAAAATATTCGATTTCAAATTTAGTGTTGAATACATAAATATCTGATCAATCATTTTTAAAATTTTTCAAACAAATTCTCTTATTTAAATTTGATTTTAAACAAATTATTTATTCATATTTGATTAAATTCAAATCTAACAATTTTGTAATTTGTTCAAGGGAATCGAATTCAAATTTAACAAAATACTCGTATTCATATATCAGTTAGCCCATTTCAACTGATTCAATGGATTTAACATTAAAAATCTTAAATCAGTCAAATTTTTCGTTCAATTTTTAATTTTTCGATTTAACAAAAATTAAAACAAATAAATTTATTAATTAAACGATCAATTTTTATAAATTAGTCAAAATTTTAATCAAAATATACTCATTACTTTTCATTTCAGTTTTTTTAATTAAACCTTAAAATTTTGATTAAAAAATCTTTTTAAATTATTTTTTAAATTATTCAATTTTAATCAATATTTAACCAATTTTATAACAATCTAATACCAGTTGAACCATTTAAATTTTAAACCTCTTGTCTTACCAATTTACTTCCGATCCAATTTTGAAAACATTGGTTATTTCAACATAAATTTGTAAGAACAAAAGAAAATGCAAAAATTTGCATATAACACTTATGATTGAGAGATTATTGCAGAACAAGAACGTCTTTATAACTTGTTCCAGCTTGAAAAATCTCCAATATAAACTTAAATTCCAACCATTCAATGTCCTTCTAATGATGGGATAGTTCAAAATTTTGTTAGAATTATTGTGAAGAGATACATGGTAGAACATTATGGTGAACCAAAGAAAGGGTCTTGTGCCATCAAGCACTGCAATGCAGACAATGCCCTGCAAACTATGATGATACATCCAGGTGCCCAAGATCAGTATCAGGAAAAGATAACCATAGCTCGAATAGCTCCCATAGATTTTACGACTTCATTGGGCAAGGTTGGGCGGAACCAAGTCCTGATTCTGAAATTGACCAAGAATAATGTTACAATTGTTCATGGTGCGAGCATCAAGAAGACCATGGTTCCATAGTTTGATCATAAACAATCTCCAACACCTGACCATAAGCAAATAGAATAGGAGATGTAAAATTAGTGTGAAGGAAACAGCCTCGTGACATTAATGCCCATTTCCAATTAAGAACCGGAGCATATAAAACTGTAACAATGTATGATTAAAAGTCAACAGAAGAATATGTAATACCAAATTAGGTTTGGGGCTCTGACAAGATCTTGGCCATGCAATCTTGAGAATGCCTCACATGCCCAAGGGATGTGACCATCTGCCAATACCCTAAAACCCAGATGTGGAGAATAGGTTAAAATTAAAAAAAGTAAATGATAGTTATAAAAAATTCATCAGCAATGCGTTCTTGAAAAAGATGAGTTAGTGAAGTTAAGTGTAAGATCACAGGCATCTCTGTAAGCATTCTTGATCTTATTTCGAGTGAGTTTATGGCAGGACTATACAATTTCCAGAAACTAACACAAATTCTTACTACCAGGTTGAATTCATCACAGATTTTTGCAGTGGCACAGATTTCAGATTCAAGGACCATTAAAGAACAACAACGCAAGAGAGACAAGACAGTACAGCAAGCAAATGAAAAGTATCTTAGCTTAAGCTTAAAATAATCCTGATAGTAACACGTCTCGTGGTTAAATAAAAGATTTCATCGGGCTAATGAATCGGAAATTATATGTCTACAAGAGCATATTTTGGTAACAAACATTTATCCACTTTTCCACACAGCTCCGAAAAGGTCTATGTCCAGTTTTCAAATGAGGTCTTATTTAACAATTCCAACAAAGGAATTGGGAAATCCTCCTATCTCACAGATACGAGAGATAGAATCTCTCCAAGTAGACAAATCATATAATCGATCTTGTTAAGAACCTCCCACAAAAGAGAGAGCACAATATGGTTTTGCCAAAAATCTGCATAATAGAGAAAGACCAACAACAGAAATAAAAATAACCAAACCACAATAAAGCAGAAAGAGAAGCTCACCGCTGCTTCCTCACAAAGGAGTTCCATAAGTGCATCATTTGCTTCTCATCTTTGGTTACATCAACAAAATCATCTAGCATCTGCAATTGAAAATTGTACTTTTTGTGATTGAAACACCGCAAATCTCAAGGACATTGCATGGTTAATTGTTTGAAAATAGTCAACATCAACATAAGATGCTGTTTCCAGTCACAACTGTATAGATGGTATATTGACTTGGTTAAGCCATGTAAAGTAAGCATCAACATACCCTTCTATCTTCAAAATCAGCAACATCATCATCAACTTCATCCTCGCTATCACGATCGGACCACACTTGCTCAATTGCCATTGGCTGAACATAGAAAAGGTTAAACATTACAAATATTTTAATATAAGGAACACAAGAGGTTCATGGATATCGTTAACAGAGGAAAAGTGAAAGGTTGTTTTCCAGAAACTAGTTACTTTCATCATATTCTTTTAATAAATTTAAATTTCAGCATACTCATTAAGGATTCAGCAAAAGCTAACAAGGGCTGCAGAAAAAATTTGGAAGACTTACATACAAGGAACATTAGATTTTCATCATAGCACCTTGTGCATAGGGGAGTAGTTGCGTATGTTTTTAATTTCGTTATCTTACACTATCAAGGGCAGGTTTTAACCACATCTTCTCACACGTCTTTTCTTCATGAAGGCAAACTACTAAATAGTGATTCCTAAATATTAAGTCGTGCACAGACCCTCACTGATATTAAGGCTATCATTATAGTTTCAGGAGCCATTTCAGTAGGAAAAGGATCCCAACATCTTGTTCAGATCAACTTGGAAAAGGGCCAAGAATACAAATCTCATAAAAAGGTAACAATTTCAGTTGATGAATTAACAGTAACTAATCCTCTAATACTAACATAATTACAGACAAAAAGTAAAATAAAATATTAATTAAAAAAGGAAGTCATTACTCACTTGAGCCCTATGTGAATGGAAAAACTGACGTTTGTGGAGGTGGCTGCGGCTAGAGATTAAAAAAATATATCAAACAGATGTCCATGTATCTGTAAATGTTTATAAAAAATTGATGAAGAAGTACCTATATTATCTTACTAGACACCCTACATTGCAAACCAGTATATAGGCTTCAGAGTTAAGACTCCAAAGTATGAGGGAAGGAAAAGGGAACTGTTAAAATGAAGACCGAAATGAAAGAAAGGAATACCAAGTACAAACTTATGTCCTGTAATACTAGGGGTGGCAATCTAAACAGGTTAGAACTCCTATCATCTTAATGTAACAGACAACTTGACATATACATTGATGCTTGATAGCTGAAAGTGTCTGACAAGTGCAAATTTTAGTAATTAGTGGTAACACTTGCTTTTGTTGATGAAAAAGAATGAAAGAAAAGACAAGACTTTATACACACTTTTTGATGTCAGATCGTTCAACTGATAATTTTCTTGTCTTTGCAAATTGCAGCATGGCAGGAGGTGTAAGATTGTTTCCAGATGCTAATTGGACACGCTCAATATCAGGAAACGCCTGTAATGCAGCACCTGAAACTCCTACAACATCCAGATCACAAGCAATGCGTTCTGTACAGTCAGGCACACTGATGTTCACATTTGGTAATTTTTTCACACCTAACAACAAAACATCCAAACCAAGTTGGTTACTTAAAAAAAGTACGAGGAAAATGAGTAGATAACAATAAATGGAAATATCCTAAGAAAAATTCCTAAGAAGTCAGCCTGCCATATGTTACAATGCAAGGAAATGTTATGATATGAGAATTACTACAGGCATTAAAAGAAAGATTATTTTCACAATTTACAAGACAAACTTCGTTGAAAACGCCTCTAAACACAGGTATATAGAAAAAAAAACCTTCATTTACTTGTCACCATTTCCTACCAAAACAAAATCTTACCAATGAAAAATACCAACTAGCAATGATATACTCCTGTTTAAAAAGTTGCTGTCACACACATCCACTGCTCTCAACATTCTAATTTGTTACTGTTCAATAAAATTATAAGCCACATCTAACCCAAAAATGGTTATCAACTGCAGTCTATAATAAACATACGGGACATACCGTCAGCCTTCTCAAGAACCTGATAGGTTCCAACAAGCAAGCTTGACTCTGAGTCCACTGGATGCACATACTTCCTGTCTTGGAAAAGGCTCTTCGTTCTTTTGCGTTTTTGTTTCTTTGAGCTATATTTGAACAAGCAGTTAAAACGTCAGTATAGGCCATAGCACAGGATTCAGATAAATGGGACAACATTGAATTTCAAAGTAGCCTGATCTGGTATTCCCATTCTCCAAAATTAAGGAACAAGGCCAAAGCAACTTACAGGTCAAGAAGGTGAAGGTTCTTACCAAAAGGAAAATGTTTGTTGTTTGGGATCCACACCATCTGCAACCATCTGAATAAAAAGTTCTAACAATCAGTATTTTAAACGAGCCAAATACATTGAAGTTCATTATTGGAAATATATGGATCTCATAGTTGGAATCTACCACAAGATCAGTATTTCTTCCTGAACACAAAGTAATTAGGACTTGCAAACTAACAAATTGGTCCTATTTGATACTAGAAGAAGAAACTAAAGTCGTTAGCACGCTTTAATAGACAATTATCTCTCGCTCAAATATCTAGTCAAGCAAGTTAGCTTCTAAAACTCTTCAAAGAGTTAGTGCACAAGGTAAAAAAAAATTCTGACCTCAGATCTCCAGATATCAGCTTTTACTGATATATTTACAGCTTGGAATTCTTCAGTCACCTGATGAATGCCATCTTATTAGTATAGTCCAGGAGGCTTAAGTTATCAAGAATTCAACAAACAGTCCAGAAGTTTACCAACCCAAAATTCAAAGTTGAAGAGATCATGTGATGACGGTAAATGGCATCTCAGACCCTACAAAGAAATATGTGATTAAAATTCTTTTGAGCATCAAAAACTAAATGATAAATCAAAAAGCTGAGAAACAAAATAATATAGGAAAAAAGTTGTAACTAGCATTCTATGTTTATCAAAAGAAACAAGATATACAGTGGAAACATGTCTAACCTTGAAGCTAGCACATTTTACCAAGCAAAATGGACAAGAAAAGTCTTCAGTAACTGCAGCCAAAATCATCAAATGCGAGAGAGAAGACGATGAAACAAAGAATCAAAGTATGGGGTAACCAAAAACCCATTATAACTGTTAGGTAAACATGCAACTTCAAGGAAAGAAGAAAAGGTAGGTTAAAACATACTGTACCATAGGAAGATTACCTTCAGTTTTCTGCAATTTATTATTGTAATACCTATAGTTAAAAATCACATTTCCAGCTCTCAACCTGTAAACAAAGAGAAGAAAATATTCAATGACATGCAAAAAAACAAGCAAAAAGAGAAAATCACAAAAATGATTACAAAGAGAAGAATTACCGGATAATATGAGATAATGATGAAGAAGAAACGTCACTACACGTATACAAATGATAAGGAGATCTTTCCTTAGCACCAATTTCTTCCGCAGATATATTAACTTGTACTTGTTGTGATGAATTCTTTAAAATTTGGAACAATGAAAAGCAGCATACACTAATCAGCCAAGGTAATCCAGAAATATTTAGCCAAAAATTAAGAAGGCATTAAGAGAACAAACCATGGTTTCAGATGTATATGGAATCTGCATCAAAACACATTTTTCCTCGTCTGAACTCAACTGCAAGTGAGAAAAAATGAAAGGTAGTCAATTCTGTCAAAAAACTACTAATATCTGATGAATCCTGCAACATTAACTTGCAATGTATTGGCTATCAAACAGTTCTTCAACCATGTCACTGTTTCTGTAGTTAAACTATTAAATAAACATATTACATGTCATTAAGTCAACAGGTTAGCATCCAAGCATCAGTATTTGTTGACATATTCCGATAAGCATGACATATGTACAGATGAAAATAACGGCACAAATGTTGCAAGGTTACAAAAGATTGGAAGCAACAATGTTAAATCTCCTTAAGAAAGTTAAGCATCAAAGCATTTGGTGTAACCAATGAGGCAATGATAAAATAACTACATACCAACAGGTCATTAAATAGAAAATTTAATACACAATTGATGAATTGTTTGTTCCTTCAAAAGAGCCATCACAATACCTTCAACAAGCAAGCATTCATGTCAACAGACAATATCAACTCCACTCTTTGTCCAAGAATCAAATTCGGTAATTTCTCCCAGGAATTGTAAATTGATTCCAAGGGTATCTTACCCAATAGGCATGATCCACCAGCATTTTCTGCAATGTACTACACTATTCAAACTACATAATGATAAAAAAGAGTTGAGAGAAGAAAAAAGAAGAAGAAAAAAGTATAGAATGAATAACATCTTGACTAATTTATAAGTAGTGAAGCTTTTAGTCACTGCATGCCATAGGGGGGTCTCAACAATGAGCCTAATGTTATGCATACCAATAACAGGTAGGTTAACGTTATAAATAATAACATGAGGCAAACAGTTTTAAAAAATATACCATACCCCAATGATTCCTTGTCAAATCAATACCACGCATAGACCTTTGAGCTCCAGCTGTACAGAAAGAAGGAAGAATAAGACCAATATTTGCAATCATAGGTGGTCTCCCAACAAAACCAAAATAACTACATACCAAAGCTAACAAGCAATATAGCAAGTGAGCCGGACTTAGCCTCCAAAGCTAACTTATTAATCTCAGGGAGCACAAAACTAGCTTGCGCTTGATTATCTCCCTCAACTCCAGTAAAGTTGGTCAAAATAGATGTATGATTAAATCCGTACACTGCAGAACACTACATGTTGGAATACAGTCAAAAAAAATAACATCGAGAATTACAAAAAGATGTCAAAGAGTGAGTCTCGTGCCATAAAGAAGACAATTACTATGAAAAATGAAACAATTTCCATAAATTGATCAACCCATAGGACTGGATAAACTTGTACCTCTGCAGCTTGAGTCTCAGAAAGGAGTCTTGCCAGCAGAATGTACAAAGGAAACAGACACTTAGATTCTACAACTCCATTCAAAGCCCTCGAAAGTGAAATTGTCATTTGTATCCTACAATTTTAAAATAAAGAGAACTTGGTCAATTTCTCCAACACATTTCCACCGGATTCCAGATGAGCTTATGTGAATTTTCTTGTGCATTTGGAAATTATGAAGTTAAGAGTTATTGCATATACGAGAAGGGCAATAAAACTTGTCCAATCTCCATTACCATAGACAAATTTTCAAATTCACTCAACAGAAAAAACTGATAAAAAATCTAATGAAGTCTTGAGGGAAAAAAAAAGGCACCTCCTTTTGTGCTTCGCTTGCAATTTGTAATTCAAGCATCTCTGCAGGAACATCGGCTGAAAAGAAAAGAAAATATGTTCAATCATGAATATTACTAGAATAACAACAAACAAGATGACAAAATTAATTCAACAAATTTGCTAACGGAAACAAAGAAAATCCGATAATATTGAAAACTAAAATCCTATTTAACCACGTTAGTTTTCGCAAGGGGAGAATCCAATCAAGAACTATGAAAAACTGGATCAAATCATGCAATTAGACCGATTTACGACCATATGATAAACACGAACCAAAATTTCAAGCCAAACAAGCTATGAAACCCAGTAAATACTAAACGTCAACAACAGTAACCAGACAAATTACATTTCTGACAGCTCGACGTTGAAGGATGTTGTAGAGCTCGACAGGCTTGCAATAAACAGAAAGACTCTCTTCAGCTGCCATTTCCTCTTCCTCTGATAAATGCACTCGACCATCTTCTCGGCACATCTGATTCGTGTTTCTTGTATAGCTGCAATTGCAAAAAAACATCTTCAAAATAATAATAATAATAATAATACAAAATTCACCTACATCACTAAACAAGCTTCAAAAACCACTCCAAGAGAAATAATCAAAATGAAACACTAAAAAATTAATCGTCAGATAGGCAAGCCTATACGAGGAGGTTTCACGAGCCACTAGAGGAATGCCCGGCATTCTTCGGTTACATTGAGACACTACATAGCTCCATAGCTATCAATCACTTGTTCCTGACCTCGACCAATCGCTTGAACCCGGAAAATTCGCGATAAAAATTCCAGCTCGTCCGTTAGGTGTACCAGTTCGAATCTTGGACAAAATCGGAAACCCTAAGGAGAGGCGTTCGCTTCACACTATGGGGTTCGGGAAATTTCGAGCTGCTGGTCTTTTGGATTTTCTCTTTCCTTACAGGTAAGGTAACAACAGAAAGGCAAGCTCTTCACTCGGTTAATTTTTTTTCATGACCCCTTGAACAGATTTTAGTTCATTAATATTTAATATCTTTTATGTTTACAGAAAGCAAGGGAATCTCAACTGTTGTCTGTTGAATATTTAATCTCTAATGTTATTGTTCTTGTCCCGGCATGACCTGGAATTTTATTAAATTTTATTTACACATTTTTGAAAAAAATGTTCAATTAAAAAAATAACTAAATATGCATTTAATTGCATAAAATAAAAGAAAGGCATATCTTCATTTGTATATACTTTTTCCACTTATCTTAATTTTTTATTTTTTATAAAATGCCTTAAAATAATAAAACATACGCATATAAATAAATCAAATGTCATTAACATGTATCTTAATTTAATTTTATAACTTATAAAAATAATTTAAATTAATAATTTAAGATAATTATAATTAATTATTACTTTCAATTTAATTTAATCCAATTTTAAGCACTATTTTGAATAGCAAAGTAAATATCAATTAATTGTTTATATGAAATTTGAATTTTGACGCAATTTTTTAATCAAAATTAAAAATTTTCTAAAACTTAACATATTAAATTAATATTACTGTATAAATATTATAAATTTAACAAAATTTTAATTTTAATATAATTTTAAGAGGATAAATAAATAATAAAATAAGTAATATGAGAAAGTATTTTAAATTTTTATCTTTATAAAATAGATTTACTACTCATATAGTATTTACTTACGTCTGGTTGAACCGTAAAAATTTTAAATTTATCTAATTTTATGATTCAATTTTTAACATTTTAGTTCGATTTAATTTAATATTTTTTAATTAAAAATTAATTTATTTATTTATTAATCAGACGATTATTTAATTTTATTATTTGAAACCTTTAAATATTAAATATTTTTATTTTTTCTATGTAACTTTTGTTTCGAATTTTAAATACCGATAGTTACAAGTGAGGAGATGATATTTCAAAAAGGTGATTACTATCCACGACTGGACCACATTACTTAGCAACGAAACCAATGGATGGGGACAACCCGTGACCATATTAATTTTTTTTATAAAAAAAAATCGAAGTACAATCACGTTATGAATTTAAAATTTTCTCTCGATTTTTCAAATTTTTTTGAATTTCGAGGAAGACTTATAAGTTAGATAAAGCCTTCAAATTTTGATTTTCAAAATTTTTTAAATTTAAATTTAAAGTCTAATCAATATTTATTTATTTAAATTAAATTAAGTTTGACTTAAACTTCAACTTTATTATAAATAAAGCAGAATCACCTGATACTCCTTGAAATTATAGTTAAATAAGGAGGTTTCAAACGGTCTTTTATATATTTCAATTTAAAATGAAAAGAATTAATTGATACGAAAAACCCTCTCAAAAGAACTGTTTTTAAGTAGGCTTAGGAATTAAGATCGGGCCGAGCTAGGCTCCGCTTTGCCGAAGGCCAAATAAACAATGACAAAACGTAGTTATTTTGCAAAATAAAATTAACTAATTTTTATTTACTAACCTTTTTTTTAATTAAATTTTAAAATTTTTGATAAGTAAGAACAGTATATTTCAATCATATTTTAAATTCTTTAATTTTGTTCGACCTTTAGCCGATTTTATGACTGTTTAATATCGATCTAATATCGGTTGAATCTTTAAACCTTTTGTCTTACTAGTTTTGTCCAAAAGTTTAACCTTTGGACATGTGCTATGATGCGCTTACCTTGGGAAGGCCAACCAACAAGAATGAAAATTTCTTCTCATTTTAGAAGGAAACAATTGAACTATATTGGAGTACTTGATCAACAAATCTCTGTACAGGCATGTCATAAGTAAGAGAAACACAAACAAGCTTCTAAATTGTTTATAGAACTGATAAAGCAGATCAATTTTGAGGTGAAGAAGGTCTACGCCAGGACAATTGAGAGGCCATTCTTGCATAAAGATGTGTCGATCTGTTGCAGACTTCAAACGACTAAGAAGAGCAACAACCGGACTTCTGGTTAACAGGTTGCCCGCGTATCTGCACGGTAGGGGGTCTTGCATTGTTTGATGCAGGTTGACTAGCCATTCTGTAAAGGTATAGATCGTAATCAAATCACAGATTGCAAAACTGAAAAACAGGAGATCCTGCTTAGAATTGTGGGGAGCAACAATTAAGGCATTTTCCTCAATGGTGAAACATGTCAGCAAATAAGTATTCCCCTTCCCCGTTCACCTCAGTTCAAACATCTCAGATATCCATATACTAGAACATGTACCTGTTCTTGATGTCTGCAGCCATAGCCATAAAAGCCTCCTCTACATTGGTGGCACTTTTTGCACTTGTCTCCATGAACGGAATCCCGATTTCATCTGCAAATGCCTTTTGAAAACCCAAAAGATTGGTACAATTTAGTCGTCAATTAGCATAAAACACTTCAGTTTTTAACACAGTACGAACCAAGAACTAAAGATTCATTCTACCTTAGCTGTTTCATATGAAACAACTTTGTTAGCTGTGAGGTCACACTTGTTCCCAACCAGCAGTTTGTTCACATTTTCACTGGCATAACGGTCAATCTCACTCAACCATTGCTTCACATTGTTGAAACTCTCTTGGTCTGTCACGTCATACACGATCTGGCATTTGCACCGACAATAACCAAAAGAATTAACAGAAAGCACGAGATCAAAGGACTTCTTTATATAGAAAATGAAAATAGAACTCACTATGATGCCATGTGCCCCGCGGTAGTAGCTGCTAGTGATTGTCCTGAAACGTTCTTGTCCTGCAGTGTCCCACTAGGAACAAGGAGAAAACAGGAACAATCTCAGCAAAACTACAATTGCCATAACTAGCAGAGGGACCAAATAAAAGAAAGAGCAACACTGCACATTTGCTTGTAGCAAGACTAATATGTGAATAACCTATTAAACTCATTCCTATAACTTTGACCTTTTCGACCCAAATGGGTTTCCATGAGATTGGCTGTACTACAACCCAGAAAACAAAAAAGGGAAAATAAATCTCACTATTTGAAGTTTAATGGTCTTCCCATCTTGCTCTACTGTGCGAATTTTCTGCGAAATCACAAATCAAATGGAATCAATTACATAACCAAAATCAAAGCAATGATCACAAGATCATACAAAAGCCACATCCTCCAGAAGCTTACAAAGTCCACTCCAATTGTGCTAATGTAACTGTCCAAATACGAATCATCCTGCATAAGTAAAAGAAAGACCGATAAGACTATATCCATAACTAGAGTACTACGTACGAATGTTCAATTCCAAGAACATGAAATTCAACGCGTGAGTGCTACCCATTCATGGACACAGCGGTTAAATGCAAATATAATGGTTTACCCATCTCTTCTTCTCACGAAAGAATCATAAAAAAGAAATAAAGATTCAGCTTTCGTCTAGAAAACTACTACCCATAATTCCTAATCCGTTATAAACGAGTTCCTCATAGAGATACACTAGCAATCACCACAATAGAAGTGAAAGAAGATTAAATAAAAGAGTAATAGCTTACAGCGAATCTCAGAAGAAGGCATGACTTTCCAACTCCGGAGTCCCCAATCAACAACAGCTTGAACAGGTAGTCACTGCAAATAAACAAAATTCACATGTATAATCAAAAACAAACCAACCCCAGAATCCATCGATCTCGAAAATCGCAACTAGAAATTACGAAACAAACAATCAAAATATAGGGAAAATTTCACTCGAAACATCGTGAAAAACCAGGATTTCGAAAGAGTAAGATCCAAGACTTACTACTCAGGATTCATGACGATGAGGAAGATCAAAATAGACACTTTGGACTATAGATCAGATGATCTTGTGAGGGCGACGACGCTGATGAGATAGAGGTAAAGTAAACAGAAGATGACACGGCACCTACACGTCCGGGTATTATAAGTTTATTACACAAGTTTAGATTTAAGACAAACTCTGTTTTCAGTAATTAAAAAAAAACATGTTTTTTTATAAAAATTATAATATTTATAACAACGTAGTATGGATTATTGTTTTCATTTTATAATTTATCACGTGTATCACATTTGTTGGTTTATATAAGACTCTCAATTTATTAAAACCCTAAAATTATGAGTAATCTCCAAATTAAGATTTTAATATTTTTTAAACTACGATATCAATTAATAACTTCGTTAATTTGTGTGAGGTTTTCTTTTTAACATGTTGGACAATCTTGTTATTTTCCGTAAAGTTAGATAACTATTAATTGCATTTTTCAGTTTTTCAATAAATTATCAGTTAAGTTATATAATTTATTCTAGATAAAAATAATAAAATGGACCAATAATTAATTTCATGTCTAAGGTTATGTTTAGTTAGACGTAAAGTTTTTAACATAGTGAAATGAAATGAAATGATTTATAATGGAATAGAATGTAAACAAATGTAATATTAAAAAATTATTACTTAAGAGTGATGGAAGGGTTCATAATGTAATATAGTCAAATGTTGTTTGGAAGAAGGATTCATAATATAATATACTGAAATGTTATATTCATACTTTAATACATTGAAATGTTGTTTATCATTTTACATTTCATCATAAACCCCTCAAGTCGGATATAATATATTTTTACTGTTTAGGATGAGATGAGATAGGATGTAACATAAAACCATCTCGTTCCATTCTATCATATTTCATTCCATTATAAACCTTCTTCTCAAACGATGTAATAATATTACATTATATTTCATTCCACGACCACTCAATCAAACATAGCTTAAAATTAGCAAATTGAATTAGACTGAGTTAATAGACCAAATTTAAATTAATTAACATTTGAAATCAGTAA
>JAOSBP010000007.1:21924791-21935981 GCA_027563825.1 Erythroxylum mucronatum | reverse complement strand
ATTTTAACAAATTTAATGCAAAAGATTGTGCCGTCTGACGTGGATGTTAAAATTTCAGATTAAAAAAAGAGATCGATACGAGCTTTTTTAAGAATTACTCGCATGAGATTTCAAGCGTGAATAAGAATTTCGTTAGAAAAAGATGAAATTAATAAGGAGCATATAAGTAAAAAAGGACTCATAAATCTAATGTTTTAAGGTTTTGAGTTGGAATGTAGTATTAAAGCTCACGAGTATGTTCCCTCACTAGGTCAATAATGTAGATCTTTCATGAAAGTGCGCTCCCTATATCCAACAAATGATATTAGAGCAGATGGTTTAGCAAGGGATAAGTATCGAAAGGTTAGTCAGATCTCGTGGTTGCATCTCCACGTGGAAGAGCAAGGAGACTCCTGGTGAGCTTAGATTAGTGGAGTCGAAGGGCTCCTGATGATGTCATATACTCGAGTTGCTAAAAAAAAACTTTTCACTCAAGAGAGAGTTTAAGCCCAATGTAAAAGTTCATACTTGCGGGAGAGATTGTTAAGATTTCAAGTGTAAGTGAAAATCCAACATTAGAAAAAGATGGAATTAATAAAGGGCATATAAGTGAAAAAGATTCATAAACTTAACGCCTTAAGGATTTAAGTTGGAGTGTAATGTCAAGGCTTACAAGTATATTCTTTCACTAGACGTATGATGTTGATCTCTTGTAAAAGTGAGTTCTTAGTATCCAAATCTGTTCTTTGAGTGTGGGTTCTCTAAAAAAGTATGGATTAGAATCTCTAGTCTATATAGCATTGGAACTAGTCACTGCAGCCTCAAAGATATCTTATTAGAGACATCCTAAATGCATATTGCTAAATAAGGTAAGGAAATTAAATTTTCAAGTTTATTTGCAATCAAAAGTGCTTTTGATAACGCCGTCAACAAAATTAATATTTTAAACTATTTTAAAAATTAATCCCTTCATTAATAAAATTTAAAATTTTAATATTAAATTAAAAAATCTTAAACATTTTCACCATTTAGAATATGTTATCTCTAAAAGCAACCTATATCCGTCTCTTTACGTGTTAACGAAGCATACTTTCTCATCCATAGCCAGATATGCAGGGCTTGCCTGTGAAATCCTGGTCTAAAAAGCCACAGCTCAACACCCTAAGGTGGTTCCCAACTTGGACCTGCAGGCCACTATGGGGCTAAGACCAACCTTCATTTGCCATCTTCTAAGCTTGTGATTGTTTCAAGGCCTGGTGAGCTCTGAAGTGGCCGAGCTTCCTAGTAACATGATTTAGTTGATGGATATCCTTTCTTTGTTTTCTAAGGCTATATGTGGTGGAATGGTTATTAAGGAAAAAAAAAGAATGTAATATTATTTTATTATTTAAGAGAAAATATTATATTAGAAGATAATGTAATAAAATAGAAAGAAAGAGTTTTATATGACATTCTAAATAATAAAAATAAGTTAATTTCGGCTTAAAAATTGGATGAGATGGGTTGAATCGAATTTCAAAATAAATAAGGACTAATTTAATTTAACCTAACATCATTATATTTGTATTTAGCTTTTGAAATTACAACAAAATTAACATTTAAAAGTAGTATCAAATAAAATATTATCATCATAACTTGCGAGATGACTTTTTTAATAAAAACTTAATTCCAAATTAAATGGAAAATTCATAGAAATTTATAAATCCCACTACAAAACAGCACTAACATGTCTTCGTTAAAGTTGTTTTTGGACTAGAAGACCGAGACCTAACTATCGAGACTAGTAGGTTTTCTTATTATATAAAAAGTTAATTATAAAAAATCTCAATCTTTATCCAATTTTGTAATACTAATTTAAATTTTAAAAAGTGATAATAAAATACTCTAACTTTTAATTTTTAGCAAAAATAACCCGACGTTAAATTTTCTGTTAATATAGATGACATGGCGAGTTACCTCATATTATTATTTTTGTCATGTGGCTTAAATATAATGTATTTGTGTCACATACATTGATTATAATATTGCACCATATTGACTGGATCAACAAATAGTCGGTATTCAACAAGAAAATTTCATATGACTTTTAGTACCGACTCTTTCGTTTGGTATCGCTAACCATAATATCGATCATTCGATTTATACAAATTGATTATAAATTGTATAACATAATATATTGAAGGATAATTTTACGATTTTATTAAATTAAGAAATTATTTTATAATTTTAAAATTATCCGAAATAATATTCAGTATTGACTAATACTAGTCATAGTAGACCATAATCAAATCCGGTATCAAGTCTAATACAGTAATTTTAACGTTAACCACATAATAATTATACTATGTAATAAATAAAAAATATATCAAGCACTATGTACAACTGTTTTAGGGTTTTTAATATTGTTAATTGATTGAATGATAAAGTTCATACATGATATAAACATAATACGTGACAATTATGTGACAAAGAAAAAACTAATTTAACGTGATCTGTCACGTTATTTATGTTAGCGAAAATTTTAACGTCATATTTTAAAAATTTAAGTCAATATTGTAAAATTTAATAAATTTTGTTTTTTAAAAAATTAATCCTTATATAAGATACAGAGATAGGGACCATGCCCCGAGTAAAAAACAAAGGACTACCCCACCATCCAAACATACCCTAAGAGGTTGGAAGAGGTTTAACTTCCATCAACCAGCGAACACAACTACCCCACCAAACATTAACTCATTTATACATATTAGTTACATATCAATAAAAATAAACAACTATATAAATATTTATTTATTTACACGATATTTTTAATTTATTGACCTTGAAGATGGATTTGTTGTAGTTGACACCTACCACAGAATAGTTGGTCTGAAAAACAGGCTTGCTTTCCGGTTCAGAGGGATTGAAATGACCCGAATCCAAAACTTGGCAATTCAAACAAAACGGTTTACTATTTAATTAATTTAACGAATATCCTGGATGCATAAAAAAAAAGGATAATTTAAACAAAATAAATCAATAACTATCTATGTTTTAAAAATCACAATCGGATTGGAAGTTAAACCAGTAAGACAAAAAGCGTAAGGTTTTAAATATTAAATCGTCAAAAAATGAAATAATTAAAAATATAATTTAAAAATATTGTCCTTAATTATTAATAAATTTGAAGTTTAATTAAAAAAAGAGATTGTTAAATAAAATTAATTGATTTATTTTAGTTTATAAAAATTGATTAATTTACGAAAATTGACGATTTTTAATAGCAAGATTTATTAAAGTTAATCGAACCGAAAACTAAACTAAAAAATTGAAAGATTCGATATTTTTAAGATTAACTTTTCGGGCTTTTTGATCATTATAATTATCACAAACAATTCTCAAAATCAGCATATAAAATGCAAGAAAATAAATGGTACGAAGCAGCTAAACAAGGCACGCAACACTAGAGTTAGGTCATCTAAAATCAATCAACTTTGCATATATAATAAATATGCATGATATGTCCACCATCTCCCTCTAGTCTTCAACACCACGACGATGGCTAAGCAGCTGGTTTTGACTTGCTTCCTTCTTGCCTTGTCCTTGGCGTTAACATGCAATGCAACAAATTACTTGGTTGGAGATACCTCCGGTTGGGACGTAAGTACCGATCTCGACTCGTGGGTACAGGACAAGAAGTTTGCAGTCGGCGACGTTTTATGTTAGTATTGCTCTTTTGTCTATTTTTGAGGTTATATATAGTTCGTACCGTTACTGTAATTTATCGTCGTTATGCTTTTGTGTGCATGGTGCAGCGTTCCAGTACTCTTCATCCCACAGCGTGGACGAGATAACAAAGGATGGCTACGAGAGTTGCAACATGAGCAAAGTACTAAGAACATTCTCAACTGGGAACACGAGCGTCCCTTTGACGTCGCCAGGTACGAGGTATTTTGTGTGTGGGAACAAGTTGCACTGTCTAGGAGGAATGAAGATGCGAGTGAACGTAGAAGGCAATCAAACGGCGAATTCGCCGGTCGCCGCACCTCAGGCACAGCCGCAGCCAGGTGGCACTGACACACAACCTTCTTTCAAGAACAATAATCCGATTCTGAATTCTGCAGGATTTTCGTTAGATGGAAGAAGAGATGCTCTGGGAATGGCTTTCACTGGATTAATGGCTTTTTTGTTGTGGGTGTTCCAAATTTAAATTGTAATATTTTAGTCAATATTTTTTTTTAATTTTTATTTTTCAGATGAAATCAATGTTGTGAAAATTTTACCATATCATCATGTTCCTTCTGATTTTTCTATATTTTAAATTATTTTTAAATTATTTTAAATTGTTTAGTTTCATTTTAAACCAAATAAATTTCTTTCGGTACCTAAAGATAATTCTTTTCGTAACAAAAGCTAACCGAACACTTTTTGTAGGATCGACTTAAACTTATCACTAGTTATAATTTTGAGTCTAGTTATTTTATATTGTATTACAACAAACTATCACAATTTTAACGTCGCTATCGAGGATAGAACTCGGGTCACCCATGTGCCAGGTAAAAATAGGAAGTTAAACAAAAGAGGTTTACGATTTAAAAAGTTCATTTCAAAAAAAAAAGATTTAAAAAGTTCAACCGATATTAGACTATTATAAAATCAACTAAAAATTTAATAATTAAAGAATTTAAAATATGATTTAAAGATATTGTTTATCCATAAAAAATTTAGAGTTTAATTGAAAAATGAGATTATTTAAATTATAATTAATTAATTAATTAATATTGTCTTACTTTTATTCGATGTACAATATTTAATTATACGTGTGATTTTTTTTACCCAACTATCTCAAATGAAAGTATGCCTCTTTGAATTACCATCAACGTATTATTTTTACTTTTATTTAAGGTAAAAACAAAAAGAGAAAAGTAATTAAAA
Organism: Erythroxylum mucronatum; assembly: GCA_027563825.1. Lineage (NCBI taxonomy): Eukaryota > Viridiplantae > Streptophyta > Magnoliopsida > Malpighiales > Erythroxylaceae > Erythroxylum > Erythroxylum mucronatum. Next base: position 21,931,088 of record JAOSBP010000007.1, on the reverse strand, counting down.
ATTCTGATTTTTTTATAATTTTAATTTTTATAAATTCATTATTTTAAACTTCGTAACTGTAAAATGTATGTAACATGAATATAATAAATGTTCTTAATACAAGATTTAATTCAATTTTTAATTTGATTTGAATTAATTACACTAGACTTAAACTGATAATTTAAGATAATTATAATAAAGTATTAATTTAATTTAAATTTAATTAGTAGTAGAAGGCAGTTTAATTTAAATTCTTTATATTTAAATTAAATTTAAAGAATCATAATAACAAACAAGAATAGTAGAAAGCGGGTATCAAAATCGAAATAGAAATGCTAATTATACATGTTAGAAATGAAATCACTAAAAATAATATTAAACAAGTTAATAATTATTCTAATGTTTCGTATCAAATTTTAAGAATAATATTAATTTTTACTTATATTTAATTATTATATGATTAATTTTGTAAATAATTAAAATATTTATATTTTATAAATAGTCAATTAAATTTATTTTCAATTATTTGTAAAATTGTTATTTTTTGGATGATTATAAATAATTTTTATGACAATAAAAATTGAATAACTATAAAATCTTGCTTCAATTGATATCATTTAAATGAAATAAAAATAATTATTAAAAATTAAATATAAAATTTATAATATGTAATTTTGATAAAAATTAATATATTAAGAATATATTCATAATATTATTAAATATATCTTGATAATATTATAATTATATTTCACTCATTCCTATGTTTATTTGGTAATAAAATTTTTAATTAAACGGAACATAATAACATGAAATGGAATGATTTATAATAAAATATAATATTAAAAAATTATTGTTCAAAAGAGATAAAAGGGTTTATAATATAACACAGTAAAATGTTATTTGAACGAAGGACTTATAATATAATACAGTGTAAAATTGTTTATCTTTATAATATAATATAGTGTAAAGTTGTTTATTATTTTACATCTTCTACTAAACTTCTAAATTAAATTTTTTTCATTTTTTCTGTTTAGGAAAAAATATAATATAATACAAAAAAAATTATTTTATTTTATTTTTTTATCTTAGACCAAGGTATCCACCGGTTCAGAGACTAATCCCCTCGCTAGTTTATAGACACCTCACAAAATAGGACAACTGGTCAAAAAATTTAATATACTCTATATCTAAAATTAAGAATTCAACCCCTAACTTTCAGTTATTTTATTTTATTTTAATTACTCGTTTCAAACGATAGATAATAATCTTTTAACTTTAGAATAATATTAAATTTCGTATCCGTATCTTTTACTCTTGACATTTGATAATAATACTTTTGATTAACTTACTTAGACCGTTCATTCAATGGGATGGGACAATTAAATGGATTAACTTCCATAGACTATTTGCTATTAACACGTCGCACGCGCACTCCAAAATAGAAAAACAAACGGCATTTGAGTTGCCCGCCACCTCTCCTCTGCTGCTCTGTTCCTATTCACCTCTTCGCTTCTCTACGTCAAAGACCTGTCTCCTGCTACAAGCCTCCCATGAACATCCTCAGCAAACTCAGATTCGGAGCCAGGTCACCGGACCCGACCATTCCTCAGGAGCCAGACGACGACGTTCCGGGGCCTGGTCAGCAGTTTGCGCAGTTCGGAGCTGGATGTTTCTGGGGCGTTGAGTTGGCGTTTCAGAGAGTGCCGGGAGTCAGCAAGACGGAGGTTGGGTATACTCAGGGTACGCTGCACAATCCTACGTACGGGGACGTCTGCACTGGGACTAGTAAACACAGCGAGGTGGTGAGAGTTCAATATGATCCTAAAGAGTGTAGCTTTGAGACTCTGCTTGATGTTTTCTGGGCCAGACATGATCCTACTACCTTGAATCGCCAGGTGGGTTTTTTTTTTTTCTGAAACTGAGTTTGGTCTTTGTCTGATTCTATTGGAATTCTGCTTTGATTTGATTGTGTTGAAAATTTATTGTTCTGGGATTTAGCTAATTTTGTTCGAGCTTTATTGGATTATTGGCTTTTGCTTAAATTTTGATTTTTGACGGATTGTGAATTGGAGCGTTTTGGGTGAGCACTTGGTATAGTCATTAGATTGATAAGTTCTCTTTCTGTCGTGGTTTGATATAAAGGGACGTTTGCCTTTCTATTATCAAAGGAACCAAGTTGCTTACTCATAGTGAATGGATCATGAACTGTGAAATGATTTAGATAAAATATTATATTTAAGACAGGAATCTATAGTTGGGTACCTTGAGTCCTGCTTAATTCTTCTGCACTGAAGAGGGGAGTTATCGATTCCACCAGTGTTCTGGTGGCTTTTTAGTGGAAAATTCTTGCAGTTGTGGTGGAGTAGAATGCATGTCGGAGACCCTCCTCAGGTTTTTCAATCACAGTTAGTTGCAAACTGCTTGGAAATTGGTATTGTTACTGCAATCGTAAGCTTGATGGATACTGAGCCATAAAGAGGTGGCTCTCTTTGTTTCTCCAGTTTTATAATTGCTTGTGATTAGTGTGTACATGGTTTGTTTGCTTTACCTGGACCTTTTTTAAGGGTATGCTTACTTGAAGACTGAAATTCGAAGGTGGTGAAAGCTCAAAGTAAGAGCTACTGCTATGAGATTAAAGTTGTTAAACTCAAAGACGAGGATCATCAAAGAGGGTAGATCAGTTAGATAAACATGAACCTGTGCTATGCAATCACCAGTCATGTCATTGTTTCCCTTCGTTACAACTGCAAGAATTGTCGTATAAGATGTCTAAGTGATGCCAATAGGAGTATGTAGGTGTTTGAATGGAAATGGCAATTCATTTAAACTCCTACTTCTGTTAAATTTTTTCAATTTTAATTCTCAACGCAATTGAGCGGCATCCCAAAATTGAAACTACAAATCTCACAATGTGAAGGGATTTGTCGCCTGTACAAAAGTTGTCAGCAGACTATTATTGGTCAATGACTAGTGTAGTTCGGACTAACAAGTAGAACTGTTTTACTAAATAGAAAAACATGCTTGTCCAAGATGCATATCTGAAAGGAATAAGCTTGGCATGCCATGAATTTGTAATCTGATAGGACTTACTGGTTATGGTAGCAGAACAATCTTTTTGTGAGGTGAAACTTGCTTGTTTATCTTTGCAAATTGAACGGTTGGGATGTAGGATCATGTTACTTGGTGGCAAAAGTTTTATGTAGTTAGGACATTTCCAGGTCAGTTTGATTTATAATCGTTCTTATGGAACATGACAGGGAAATGATGTGGGAACGCAGTATCGATCTGGAATATACTGTTACACACCTGAGCAGGAGAAGGCAGCACGAGAATCTTTGGATCGGTATGAGAAGCTATTGGATAGGAAAATAGTTACTGAGATATTGCCTGCTAAGAAGTTTTATCCAGCAGAAGAATACCACCAGCAATACCTTGAGAAAGGGAGGCGTTTCGGATTTACACAATCTGCTGCTAAAGGCTGCAACGATCCCATCCGATGTTACGGTTAAGTTTAGTGCACATAACATGATCACCATCAACTCAGGTTTAAGAGGTTATTGTTCTGAGATTTTAGTAGCATATGTTTGATATGTCTGGCCCTTATGTGCTTAAACTGCAGTGGAAATGCCTTGTATACCTAGTTTAGAGGACATGGATCTGGAAATAACATGCAGGAGCAAATCCCTATATGTCCATCTATGTTAAGGAGAAACTCGAAACATAGGAAATCTGATTGGCAGAATCATGTGTATATGGTTTGTACATGTATGAATGTCTTTTTTTCCCAATGACTTGCATGTAGTGCATAACACGAATTTTAGTTGGGCATCTCAGATTGAACGTTAAAGGAAAAAAAAGGAAGAAATGTGAAAAATACTTGATTTTAATTTCTTGACTTTAAACGAGTTTTTCGAAGCTGTAATGAGTGCTATTCCACTAACACCTTCGCGATAGTTGCTCATCGAGACATAGTTAACATCTTCCTGTAGCTTTCTTAATATGTGAACCTCTGAATGCGTCAGAATATCTGTACGTTCATGATTTGCTTAAGCTGCTACAAAAAAAATTAACCTTCTATATATAGCATTCCAATCAGGCTTTCTCATCACAGGCTCAATATAGATCTAGTTCATACTAATTGAGATCTATTTTTGAAGCTGAACTTTAGCTCATTAATTTAGATATTTTAACGGGCTACTTTATTATCTTTATCCGGATCAAATTCGATTCGCTTAATTACAAATTTATTGAAATCGTTAAAATGTAATTAATTGTTGTGTAATTCATAGGGTCTAACATTGCATACCTAATTGGTTCAACCTTCAAGCATATTCCAATGGACTGACAAAAGTAACATTAAACCGATTAAAATTAGTATAGTGTTATTTATTTGCTTGCTCTGATCGAATGGGACTAGATATAAGCCCTATTGATCTTGTGGAATCATGTGTTTGTTTTTCAAAAAAAATCGGTTCAGAGATGCCTTTTTTTTCTTTTATTTAGACATGTAATTTATTTATAATGCGTGATTTATGCTTAATTATATATATTTGAATGTTTACCTTAGCACTAGAAAATAATAATCATCAACAGCAATTTAGTAAAAATCTCGCTTATACACGGAGTTTGAAGAAGTTCAGTAGTATATAATCTTACTTTTAAATAATAGAAAGACTGCTTTTGAATAACCCAAATAAAAAAAGAATAAATAAATAAAATATGAAATAATAATAAAAAATACAACAACAATAATAAGGCTAAGCATGAAAAAGTTTACACTAAATCCTCGAGAGGTAAATAATACATATTTAAAAGTTTAGGCAAAATACAAAACGGAAATACTAAAAGACCTATGAAAATAATAAAGATTTCTTTACGAAAGATCATTTATTTATTAGGATATACGTCAAAGTTTTCTATTACGAGTTATGTTTTTGGTATATTCTAGAAGTGTCAAAGCATTCGTAATTACCTCTCTTCAATTATTCTTATTTTTTTCTTATATTTTCTTAGTATAATCTTTTCGTATCTTCTCATTGGAGTGTTTGTATATCTTTTCTTAACACGTCTAAACGACCTAACCCTTATCTCTCTTAATTTGTCAATAATATTAGTAATATTTAATTTATCCTTTATTATCAAATTCCTCATCTTATATTTTCTGGTAAGGTTGTACATCAAATATATATATTTTAGTTAAAAATAATAAATATATATATAAGATGACATCATATTTATACTAATAATTATTATAATTATTTTAAATTATTAATTTAAGTCAAATTTGGTTAATTTTGATAGATTTTAAAAGTTGAATTAGATTACTATATTACTGATATTAGTTAATCTATGTCTATAATGTTTTTACTGTACTTATTTCATCATTATTTTTTAAAAAATTGTAAAAATTATTTTTTTAATTTCTTAAATTAAAAGGAATGATTTATAATTTTTGACCCTAAAATTTAAAACTTTGCTACAAGGAAGAACATAACCATTTGGATATACTTAGAGTACATTTCAAATGGCTAGATAGGTTGCCTGAAAGAGTGTAGTTGAACAGTTTTAACTTGTGAAATTTCATCAGTTCATAAAACGAAATGATTGGAGCACTTCCTTATGTTTTGGCACGAAATGTTCTTGTTGCTAAGTAAAACTAACTGGGCATGATTAACCTCTACAAGTAAGATATGACAGGACAATAATCAGGTCGGTGGTTGACCAACTTGAGTGCTAACCGAAACTACCTTAACAAAAAGCCTCTTGCGTCTTTAAACCTGTCGCATTTCATGTACTCATGATGTTGATTTGCCTCTTCTCTCTCTCTCTCTTTTTTATAATTAAGAGAGGCAAACATCTAGAAACTATTCACCCTAGGATGAAATTTACCATTTGACATCAAGATCTCTCCCATCCCAAGCGGAGGAGATATCATAGTGTGGTACCCCGTTGTTATATTGCGAGCATGTTTCGTAGTAAAGTTCTCACACTGATTTACTTCTCTTGGCACTTACAGCATACCTGCTCTCCAGTCCCTGTCAAGAAACTCCGTGCTGTTTTGTAATACTTGCGTAAAAATTACGAATATCGTACCGAATTTAGTATCGGATTGAATTCTAGAATGAAACTGTATCGGTATTAGTTAGTATTGGGTACCTTTTTGAAATTTTTTTAAATTTATGAAATAGTCCCTAAAATTTTTAAGAATTGCAAAAAAACCCATATTGGTATATTATACAGTTGTACTGTATACTTTACTAGTTTACTATTTACATCAACCATGCTTTCAAAAATCTTAATAATAAATAATAATGACAA
>JAOSBP010000007.1:21911211-21924691 GCA_027563825.1 Erythroxylum mucronatum | reverse complement strand
GTTCATGATGGAACATTGACTATGGAATTTGATGGTGAAGTGATTACATTTAATGTTTATGATGCCATGAAATATCCCAATGATGTGAATTGTGTATCCAGCATCGATATTTTCGAGCCATTAATTCGAATCGCATTTGAATTAGATACAGAAGACAAGTTAATGATTGCGCTTTGCAAGAGTCTAAATTCAGACAACATTGGTGATATCGACACAGAATCCTCACATGATGAACTCTACGAAGTGGTGCATGAGTTGGAGGCATCCAAGCCAATGGTGAGTTCTACATTTTGCAAGGAATTACCCACTTCTAACATAACCCTCTTGCCTTCTGTTTTATAACCACCGAAATTGGATTTGAAGCCGTTGCCAAGCCACTTGAAGTATGCTTTCTTAGGAGAAGGAGACACCCTGCCAGTGATCATTTCAAATAAACTTAACAACGAGGAAGAAAAGAAGTTAATTGGAGTGCTGACAGAGCATAAAGAGGCTGTAGGATGGACAATTGTAGACATCAAGGGTATAAGTCCATCTACATGCATGCATCGGATCCTTCTAGAGGAGAACAATAAGCCTAGTAGAGAGGCTCAAAGGCGTTTGAATCCCCCCATGATGGAAGTCGTCAAAAACGAAATAGTGAAGCTACTAGATGCTGGTATGATTTATCCAATTTCAGACATCAAATGGGTAAGTCCGGTTCAAGTGGTGCCTAAGAAAACAGGTATCACCGTGATTACAAATAAAGATGGTGAGTTGGTACCCACCCGAGTTCAAAACGGGTGGCGGGTTTGTATAGATTATAGAAAATTAAATGCATCAACCAGGAAAGATCATTTCCCTCTCCCATTCATTGATCAAATGCTTGAACGTTTAGCTGAAAAAACTCATTATTGCTGTCTTGATGGATATTCAGGTTTTTACCAAATTCTAGTTGCACCCAAAGACCAAGAGAAGACGACATTCACCTATCCATTTGGAACCTTCGCTTATCGACGAATGCTTAGAGTTTAATCTGGTATTAAAATTTGAAAAATGTCACTTCATGGTGGATCAAGGATTAATTTTAGGGCACATTGTATCTGCCGAAGGAATTGAAGTAGATAAGTCCAAAATAGATGTTATAAAATCTCTGCCTTACCCCGTCAATGTACGGGAGATTCGTTCTTTTCTTGGTCATGCAGGATTTTACAGGCGTTTCATCAAGGACTTTTCGAAAATCGCTCAACCCTTGTGCAAATTGCTGCAAAAAGATGTTCCTTTCGAGCTCAACGAAGAATGCAAAATAGCCTTTGACACTCTAAAGGAGAAGTTGATCTCGACACCGATAATCCAACCGCTGGATTGGCGTTATCCTTTCGAAATTATGTGCGATGCCAGTAACAAGGCAGTAGGTGCAGTATTGGGACAACGTATTGAGAAGAATCCGCACGTCATATACTATGCCTCAAGAACTCTGGACAGTGCTCAATGTAACTATTCCACAACGGAAAAAGAACTTCTGGCTATTGTTTTCGCTTTAGAAAAATTCAATTTTTATTTATTGGGCACTAAAGTTATTGTGTATTTTGATCATACAACATTGAAGTTTCTACTCAAAAAGAAGGAGGCGAAACCGAGACTAATACGTTGGATACTTTTGCTGCAAGAATTTGATTTAGAGATCAGAGACAAGAAAGGGTCTGAGAATTTGGTTGCTGACCATCTCAGTCGTCTACCTATTGCTGAGGAAGCGTATCCTTTACAAGATGAATTTCCCGATGAGTATTTATTCTCCGTGCACAATAAAGATCCCTGGTATGCTGATATTATAAATTTCTTAGTTGCTGGTACTTTACCTGATGAGCTCACTAGGTCTGCTAAAGACAAAATAAAAAGGGAAGTTACGTATTATGTGTGGGATGATCCTTATTTGTGGAGGCATTGCTCTGACCAAGTCATTAGGCGATGTGTATCTGAAGTAGAAATTGAGTCTGTTCTCAAGTTCTGTCATTCTTACGCATGTGGCGGTCATTTTGGCCCTAAAAGGACAACACGTAAAGTGCTTGAATGTGGACTATATTGACCTTCATTATTTCATGATGCATACATGTTTTGCAAGTCTTGTGCTAATTGTCAACGCACTGGTAGTTTAGGACACAGAGATCAATTACCACTCACTCCTATACTCGTTTGTGAAATATTTGATGCGTGGGGTGTTGATTTTATGGGCCCTTTTTCACCGTCATTTGGTTATACTTATATTTACCATTTAATTGATTTTTCAGGAGTAGATTTTATTTTTGATGGATTCGACACCCATCAAGGACCCATTGATTTGCCTCTTTTCAATTAAGGACTAATTTTTTAAGACCTTAACAATTTAGTTTAAAACATTTTTTTTGTTAATATGACTAATAGATGAACATTCGCGTGATATTTAATAAACATGTCATATCTTTAAAAACAACATTTTGAATTGAATTCTAAATTGTTTTAATAAATTAATCACTTAATTAAAATTTTAAAAGTTTAGACACTAAATTAAAAAATCTTAAAATATTAGATACTTTTAAATATGTTACCTCTAATTAAATTGTTGGTTAAAAAGTCAACAATTAAATTTGTTATTAATAATAACTCACAACATTGTTTTTTAAGTATTTATTAGATAAAAATTTTAAATGTATAATTCATTAATTAGATATTTTAAATTAAATTTAATTAAATTATTTAATCATATTTTGAATCTTTATTAATTAATTTTATTTTAAATATAAAAATTAAATTATTTTAACTTAAAAGTTTGATACATGAGTCCAATATGTCACGTGATACAATGAGACTTCTATATTGATTAAAAATAATTCAATTTATATTATATTAATACTGACATAATGCATAATAAATAAAATTTTAAAAATAATGCATAATAGATAAGGAGTTAACTTTATCTAAGTTTTAGTTTGTTAAATTTTATTTTAAATGCAACAAAATGTTAAAGGCCAGCTTGTGTTTTAATAAAAATATTAAAATCGAGTTCCCGTGTCACAAGCATATTAAATTATTTATTTCAATTACTCTGTTCTAACCTTGTTCTGTTAAATTTCATTCATATATTTATATAGAGTCTACGTAAATATGTGAATAAGATTTAATGAAACATGACAGAGACATTATAATCTAAAGAGGAGATTTGATATGTGTCATAAGTAACTTATATCAAAACTCGGTACCTGTACTGAAACCGTATCGGTTTTCGTCCTGTTTTGGTGATAATCTTAGTTGGAGTAACTGATGCACGAACTGATTAGACTTTTGAAGAGTTAGAAAACAAATATTAGTAGGTGCCTAGTCCTTTTCTCTATCTTATCTTATCCCCTAAATTAGAGGAGCAGAAGTGATAGGGATTGCTAACTTTGCTTGAAGAGCTTGGCTTTGCAATATTATGATTAAGAATATTGAAATATGTTTTGATTTTACGCTTATAAAACTTAAAATCAGTATTTTTATGTATATATTAAATAAATTATTGGGTGCATGTAAGAATTTATAACGACTTATAAGTAAGTAACAAATTTGATGTAATTAGTATTTATAAATTTAACTAAAGTGAAATAATTCCTAACTCCGAGATATTTGAATTAGTAATAAAAAGTAAAAGATATAGACCTCTCGTGTAATTTAAGATATTTTTAAAAAATTATTTAATTTTTAAAATTCATTAAAATCTTTATAATTTTAAAATTTTCAAAGAACCTTTTTCTTAAATTTTGATTAAAAAATAATAAAGAAATATACACAACATGAATATGATTCAATTATACTCAATTCATAAATTCAAATCAAACTAACTAAATTCAGCATAAATTAATAATTTATTATAATTATCTTAAATTATAAATTTATGTCAAATTTAATTGATTTAAATTAAATTTAAGAGTTGAGTTAAGCTACCATAATAGTGACATTTTATTGGTTTATATCTAAGACTAATGTTCATATTTATTGTTATTTTCTAATTAAAGTTTGAGAGAAAGATTTTCCGAAAAATAAAAATGAATTTTTATAATTTTTAAAATTATATAAAAAAGCTCTGTATCTTTTATCTATCTATCTATATATATCTATATATATATAACACTCATTTTTTATATAAAAAAATCTTTTGTGACTGAGAAAAGTGTTTATTGGCTTCCAAAAACTTATTCAAGCATTTTCCAGTTAGAATATGTATGTTGTTACTTAAGATAATGCTTATTAAATAAAGTTCCATCGAGTTTGCGGGGAAGGACAAGTAAAGACGTTAACAATCTCACACTTAAATGCTACTTGAGTTCCAATTTTAGAATAATTTTGTACTACTCAAAGCAATAAAACGGCAAGGCTTTGTCGGGCATTCTCTAGAACAAATGTGGTAGAACAAGCTGCCCACGGGACTCCAATTCCTACGAGAAACGCAAGTTAGGGCAGTATTCTATATCTGATTTTGAGTGAGGGGTATGTTCTCCTTTATTTTTGTATAACGTTTTAATAATGGATTCTAATAATATACGTTGAGCGCAATTGTTACCTGTCAAAAATAAAATCATTTGTTTCCTGTTATTTTGTTCGACTAATTCTCCTCCATATGTTTAGGTGAGGTCTACATAAATATGTAGATAAAATTTAATAAAATATGATAAGGATATTATAATCGGAATAAAAGATCTGATAACTTAATCCAATAAGGTAAATTTTGCAAAACTTCCTTATGATTTGACTAATCCTTATATTTTGAAAATTAATATTTATTTTTATATATTATTGTTTTGTTCTCAAGTAAGTTATTTTGTCACATTTTATTAATTTTTGTCTGTTTATAATTTTAACACATCTTAAAAACTTTATTATTACTTCGTTTTTGGTATAAAATAAAATATAACTAAGTAATTTATGTGATAATTAAATGATATTGTAAGAATGTAATTGAAAATTTCTAAACTATGACTGAGTTGAAGTAGCTTTAAGTTGACATTAGACTGAATTACTCAATTCAAAACTCATAATTTTTATATAAAACGTAATGATTTAAAAATAAGACTAAAAGTTAAACCGATAAGATAAGATATTTAAGATTTAAAAAGTTTAATCAATATTAGACAGTTATAAAGTAGAGTAATGATTAAATAAAATTAAAGAATTTGAAATATGATTGAAAGAGATTGTCCTTATCTATCGAATAATTTGAAATTTAATTAAAAAAGAGATTGGTAGATAAAAATTATTTGATTTATAAGAATTTATTAATTTACTAAAATTGCTTAATTAATTAATAAATTAATCAGTTTTTAACAATAAGAGTTATTAAATTAAATCAAATTAAAAAATTAAAACTTAATCGAAAAATTGATTAATTTAAAATTTTCACATTAAATAGACGGTTGAGTGTTTTTTTTTTAAGGAGCAGGACCCAAGGGCCAAACCTGAGCATAGCTTTTATCTGGGTCAGGCCATTGCCAACTCTAGTGAAGTACACTGAAGAGTCACTAGAATTGAAATTCACTCTAGCAATCAATCACTCAAATCTTTGGTTCCTTTCACTTGCATTAGACTTGCTTATGTCATCCAGAATTCCTAATCACATAAGCCACAAGCTTTTCTTCGAAAAGAAGTATGAGTAATGATCACTCCAACTTAGAGAAAACGTATGCAAATCCAATACACCTGGAGTCTTCTCTATCGTCATTAGTAATTATTGGCCTTGATCATGTTTTTCGATAACTAAGTTTCTTGTATGCCTAATTTTGGATCATTGTTCTCTTACTTATCTTTGAGCAAAGTATATTTTATTTTAATAATTACGCTAAAATTTAATTTTGATTTTAATATTTAATAACACTTTATAAAAGTTATTTACTTAAATCTTAAATTAACAAAACAAAATTAACCATTATTAACATATTTTCCACGTCACTCTTTAAAAAATTAAAATTTTAATTTTATAATCAAAACTATTATTTTTTCAGGGATTCTCTCTGTTTTCCAGATATTTAGTAATATTTTTTAAACTAATGTAATATTATAAAAAATATTTACTTAAATTTGAAATTAACGAAATCTTAAACTCTCATTTAAATTCTATTAAAATATTTATGACTTTAAAAAATATATAAATTTTACTTTATTAACAAATCTTCCTTACTACTCTTTAAAAAGAAATGAGAATATTTTTTTGAACGCAAGGAAAAGAAAAAAAAACCAAAACAAATCACATGACTAATATAGGGAAACAAACCTAAGACATATCTTCTTAAAAAATAGAAAGGCACTCTATAGATGCAGTAGCAAAAGTAGTAACCCTTCACTCAAAATATACAGCAAAGTTAGTGAGCCAATTGATACACCAATTTCTCTTCTTGTAAATATGACAAGGTAAAACTACCCAATTCTGAGCAATCAATTTTTTGATACCCATGACTAGAAGATTGTGAGATATTATCAGATGAGTTGAGGAGGACAGGATATTGATCACTACTAAAAAGTTCACTTCCAAATCAACTTGATAATACCAAAAATTTCAAACAAGTATGAGACCGAAAAAAACTCCCCAAAGTTCAGCTAGTACGGGGTAAAGTTGTTATCATAAAACACACAACTTTTATATTTCGATGGTAATAATCAATCATATTCTCAATGATATTATCTTAGAAGTTAGAAGCAATTGCTCCCTTTTTACTCCTGAATTTCAATCTAACGACTTCTTCGTCAAGGAACTTTCTTTTCTTACCACACCCCACCTAACATGAAAATTCAATTTTTTAAAATATGAAAAATTCAAAATAATGAAAGGGAAATTAGAAAAGGGAGAAAAGGAAAAGAACTTGAAACTACCGATATATCCCTTTCATTAACCAAAAAAAATAAAAATTCAAGGTCTTATGTAAGGGATGAGATTTGTCTCTCTCTGTCAATCCCGTGACAAAACATCTGGTCCACATATTTTTGGCACAAAATATTTGGTATAGACGATTTCATCCGGTAATTAATTGTTAAGTCCAATTGATTAAAAGTCCTATATAATTAGTTGTTTGAAAAAATATCTATCATAATTAATGTTTTAAAAATTGGACCGAAGTTAAATCCGTAAGATAAGAGATTTAAGGTTTAAAAAATTCAACTATACTAAACCATCATAAAACTGACTAAATATTGAATAAAACTAAAGAATTTTAAATATTATTGAAAGAGATTGCCCTTGCTCATTTGAAAATTTGATGTTTAATTTAAAAAATTGTTAAAAGAAAATTAATTGATTTATTTTAGTTTATTATAACTTATTAATTAATAAACATTGACCAATTAATTAATAAATTGATCAATTTTTAACAATAAAAGTTATTAAAATATATTAAGTTAAAAAATTGAACAATTCAAAATTTTTACGATCGAAATTTGATCATTATTTTGCATGCCACATAAAGGTTGCGAAAGATTTTATAAGGATCAAATCTCCTGTGCCCGATTCTCAGTGTCACCATGTGCTCATTGAATCCCATCCATAGATGGATGAGATTCAACGGACACGAGGCGACACTGGGAATTAGGGACAACCATCCCGTGCATGATTTTATGGGCCCAAAACCCAAATTTAGGTAAAAATATAAAAGATAAACTGATATTATTTTGAGTTGACTAATTTGAAGCAGCAAAAATACTTGAATAAGAAAATTAGAAGGGTATGGCTATCACGTAATTAAAGAGGAAAAAAGGATAGTTTTTCTTTGATTAACGACCAAAATTTTCCTTTCTGAATAGGGACACTCGTTTTCTGGTATAAAAGGCAATAACTCAACAAGGAAAGCAAGTGCTCCCTCACACGCCATATAAAACAGAGGAAGTACAGGCTGTGGTGTCTCTTATAAGCCACAACTAAACCCCAAAGAAGCACAACTGAAAACCGAGGCAACAATGGCGGATTTAGAGACTTCGACGGTGATGCCCAGAGTCATAACATTCCTATCCGCACTCCTCCAGCGAGTGGCAGATTCAAACGACTTCAGTTCTCAGTTCATCCCACACAAAGTTTCAGTCTTTCATGGCCTCGCAAGGCCTTCCATATCCATCCAGGACTATCTTGAAAGAATCTACCAATACGCCAATTGCAGTCCCTCTTGTTACGTGGTTGCTTATGTCTACCTTGATCGATTTGTGCAGAAACAACCCTCTTTTCTTATCAATTCTTTGAACGTGCACAGACTGATTATCACCAGTGTCTTGATCTCTGCTAAGTTCATGGATGACATGTAAGTTTTGCCTTCTTGAAACTCTTTCCTCTTAATCTTTCAGTTCTTGTTCTTACACGGTTTAGTTCTTATGATTATGTGGGTCTCTGTGGTTCTTAATTACATGACAATTGCATTAAAAGCTCCTGGCATTTATTTTCTTTGCTGCTCAGCGCTGAAGTTTCTTCATCCTTACTCTGTTCTTTCTGGTGAACTCTCAAAAGATTCTGTCTTCAATGTAGAATTTGGTTCCTGCGACTTTTCTCATTATTGTCCGATTTCGTTTTTAACTAATTTTCCACTTTCCACTATTTTTAATATTAATAAATTGAAAATTTTTATATCTCACTCCTCTTATGATAATTAATAATGACCACCAAATAATAATTATATAATTATTTTTTAATAAATTAATCAAATTAGGTGGTCATTCTGTCATTAATTATTTAATAATAAGAAAATGTTTATTTTATAAGAATAATATTTTTTTAATATTAATTATCATATGTATTCACTAAACTTTTTATTAATAAATCGTTGAAAATCGAAAATTAAGGAAATTTTCATCTTATCATCGTTATTACACTTAGTCTGAAATCTCGCAATAAAACGGGGCGCAGAAAAGTTTGAAAATTAGTTGTTAAACCATCTAAATTAAGGTAGAGTAAAAATAAAAAGGGGAGGGTCATGACTCATGACTATTTCCTCGTTTTGAACCAATGAGCTCAGCAAAGTAAAAAAACACCCATGTGAGGCTCTCCGTCCTTTGTTTAGACAACACCAACAAAGTTTGCGGAGGATATTGTTCCTGTCCACGGAAGTGTATAGCAAATTGGAAGCACGTCATTATCATGTAGTGAATGACAGCTCGATCAAGGTTGTGCATTCTTTAAGAACACATCGGCCTACTTATTTATTTATAAATTATATATAAATTGTACCAATTCACTTTATGTTATCATGGTTGTGATTAATGTGCTCTGTTCTGGTCTTGTTTGATGTTTCAGAAGTTACAATAATGCATATTATGCCAAGATTGGAGGAATCAGCACAGCAGAAATGAACGTTCTTGAAGTGGATTTCTTATTCGGTTTAGGCTTCCAATTGAATGTGACACCAACCACCTTTCACACATACAACTTTTACCTCCACAAGGAGATGCTGATGCAAACAACTCCACTATCAGAGCCATCAATGCACATGGCAAGGTCGCCAAGATTTCATTACTATCTAAATGAAGACGAGTCCACCCATCAGAAACAACTCACTGTTTGAGACCATCTCGTAGGGTGTGTGTATAGATGGAAAAGTTGGGTGTACTACTAATTTTGTGTAAAGCAGAAAACTTGTAGCTCTTTAGCTGAATATGGTCGAGGACTTCTTATCTGATAGTACTTGCTTTGCTTAAAACAGAACCTGGAGCTGGTGCTGAGACTTTCAGTTGAATGTAAATATGCGTACTCCTTATTTTCAATGTATGGTCTGATAAACGTTTTCTGCTTGCTTTCCTACTGATATGCTACAAAATAGAAGAACTTTACAATGGCAATCGACAAATGCCAGAGCCAATGTCAAGTTTGTCTCGAAATCAATGGAATTGAGTTGGATGAATTACATCAAAACGGTGTCATTTTAATCTTAAAATATTCGGAATTTAGGTTACTCGAGCTGGTGCTTGTTTGGATAGACTTTTGAGAGGTCAATAAGTACTTTTTTCTACTACAAAAGTCTTTTTTATTTAAATGAGTGTTTAGCTATAAAATAAAAAAACACTTCTTTAATAGATATGACTTTTTTGGTGACTAAAATACAGCTTTTTAAGAAGTTCAAATTTGGAGCTTCTAAAAAAAGGCTCTCAAATGACTTTTTCGAGTAGATTTTTTAGATCAACTAATGAACCTATTTTTTATTCCATTTTGCCCTTATGTTTTACACATAATTCTCAAAATAGTCACAAACTCATCTTCATGTTTATCTTGCAAACTCATCTTCCTTGTCTCTTGCAAATTTGTTTTATTATGTATTTAATTATTTACTAAACTTGAATATTTATTTTGAGAGTTATATAATATTATTTGACTTTTTTATATGTTTTAATATTTATTTTTATATTAGTTTTACTTATGTTATAAATTATATAAAAGATTTTGTTAGATATATTTCCATTCATGTTTCATATGGTTTAAAATTATATAATAATTAATATTTTATGCTTTACATATTGTTTAATATACTTTAAATAATTTTTATATGTATAAATAATTTTTATTACAAAATAATATATCGTTAAAATTAAAAATATTTTTTATTTTTATGTTGCCAAATAGTCTATTGTATGAATCTCTTAAAAAAAAAAATTTTTAAATGATAATCAAAAGTTAACTGATTTTTTAGAAAATTTTTTCTAAAAAAGATCTATAAAAAAAGTTTTAGTAACAAAAATATAAGTCTAATAAAAAAGAGGCTTAATCAAGCTAGGCTTGAGACTGTAAAAAAGTTTGGGCCGATTATAACCAGAGTCCGTTCTAAACTACTGTTATTCCTACTTGATGAAGTGGTAACACTTTCAACTCGCAAATTGGTACATGACAACGAAAGAAGCGTGCCTAGACTGCGGTTTCTGTATATGTCCAAGACAAACTTGTCGTTTAACGGAAGCAATGATTCAAATGTTTGTGTGCCGCAAAACTATGGCTATTACAGCTTCCATATCAGGGTTGACTTTCTCTTGTATCACCGTTATCAAAATTTTTACTTTTGCAGAATGTATATATATATGGTGGGGACATGCTCCTTAACTCACGGATCTTCCATGTGATTGGCCGCGTACTCCTAGAAAATAGACCGATCCTGTCTGGATCTCGTCTTTTTCACATTTGTTCGCCCCAAAATATCTACTTGGATGAATATCTCAGAAGAAGGATACAAAATGGAGATGTGGAGTGTTCACGATGCTGTTGTGTCAATGACAACGGAGCTTTCAGAAGGATCTGGGTAGGGGTGAGCATTCGGGTCAGTGACGGAGCCAGGAATTTAAGATAGGGGGCTCAAAAATTAATTTTTTTAAATTTTGGAGGCCCAGTACATCACTGACCCCTTAAATAACTCTATCTTTATATATATATATATATTAAAAATAATTTTTTTTAACAAAACTTGGGGGGCCCAGTGACCCCCAACTCTATGAATAGCTCCGTCTCTGATTCGGGTAATTCGAGCTGAAATTTTACTATTCGGATCCAGCCCGAATTATCCAAAAAAAATTTCATCTTATCCGGCCCGAATCTGAACTTTTTCTTACTCAAGCTTACCCGACCCGAATTACCTGAAATTTTGTTTAACTTTACCCGAATTACCCGAAGTTGCTTTTTTGATAATTTAAAAAAAAACCCGAAATTTTGTATTTTTATAACCTAATTCGGGTAATTGGGCCGGTCCGAAGTTTTTTAGAGTTACCCGACCCCGGCCCGAAAATAATCCCGAATTATCCGAAATTTGAAATTTTTTTACCCGAATTAATTCGGGCCGAGCCGAATAATGCTCACCGACTTCTGGGACTTTTTGTTGTGGATGGTGAATCTACTTAAATCCAGAAGATTAAAATGTGGTGTTTGCTCGTCCAAGTGATAGAACTTAGCTTTCATTTGATTGCCAATCTAGCTATGTTTTCAGGCTAAATTAGTAATCAAATGAGTTTAAAACTAAGTTTAATTAATTTCTAAAAAATAAATTTTGAAAATGATATCACTTTATTTAACATATTTAGGATGTGCTTGTTTGGCGGGTAAAAAAAAATAAGAATAGATATAGAATGAAAGATTGAGTATGGCAGGAGACTATGATTATTAAGTTATTTTTTTATTACCTATTTTTGGATAATACCCCATTCCTCTCATAATCTAGAGGAATGGGTATCATTGTTATATAAAGGTGTGCTTGTTACAATTAATTAAAAAATAACTAATTAAAATATAATTATTAATTAATTAAAATATTGTAATTAATTACATTATAATTAATTAAAATATTATTAATAATTAATTAACTACAATATAATTAATTAGAATATAATTCATTCATTAATTAAAAAATTGTTATTAATTAATTAACATATAATTAATTAATTACAATATAAGTAATTAAAATATAATTATTCATTAATTAAAATATTGTAATTAAAATATTATTAATTAGTTACAATATAAGTAATTAAAATATAATTATTCATGAATTAAAATATTATTAATTAGTTACAATGTAATTAATTAAAATATAATTAATTAATTAATTATAATAAAATTTTATTTCTTAATATTTTTACAAACCAACCACTATTAATGCTAATGATAATCATTCGTTCCTCTTAACCAACCATCATAATTATAATGATAATATCCATTCTCATTCTTTACAATCTTCATTCCTATTTCTATTATCATTCCTTGTACGGGCCAATTGCCCCCGTAAGTTTTAAATCAAGTTGAGTTTAACAAGCCGAATCTGAATCCCGTTTGAAACTTAAAAATTAAAAAAACCTCAAAGTTAGTATAAATCTTGCCTAACCTATTAATTTTGAATTGGATAAAATTTATCATCTAATTGTAGGTCGAAGGTGGTACTAATTAGAAGTAAAGTTATACTAAATTTATTTTTAAAAATGGTTAGATTAAATTAATGAGTTAAATTTAAATTGTTATATAATTTATTTAAATATTTAATTTATAAAGTAATACTTACAATATAATTATAATTTTTTATTTAAAACATTATAGTATGATAAATATAAGGTGAACCTTAAAACATAAAATAGGCCTAACAAAAATTTTAATCAAGATCTATCCTTTAACAAAAAGAAAGTAAAATCCTTTTGCGTTTAATCAGAAATTACACAGCTTCAATTTCTCACCTTTAAATCAAATTTCGAAGTAGAGTAAGGAGGTGTTTGGCAAACATTTTATTAACTGTTTTTTAGCTTATTAACTAAAAGTTAGTTTTTGTTTATCTTAAAAAATTATTGACGTGTTTAATGAATAGCTTATTGATTAATTTATTTAACCTCAATAAGCTAATTTCAAAAAGCTCCATAAGATGAGCTTTTTGGATAATTCGCCCAAAAATTAATAGATAAAAAATTAATTATACCTCTTTTCATAATTTTTGAATTATGATATATATCACATTTTTGTCATATTATAATTATAGATATTTTTAATTTATTAAATAATAAAATTCATACATAT
>JAOSBP010000007.1:21893264-21907921 GCA_027563825.1 Erythroxylum mucronatum | reverse complement strand
TAATTTTCCAGCTTTGATACTCAACCAACTTCTATCATTGCAATTCCAATTCTACTCCAACTAGCATGCAATTTAGCCAAGAAATCAGCCACAATTCCATCCAAACTTTCACTTACATACATAGTCACAAATTGGCAGCACACACACAATTGGCTTTCCTAAATTTTCCATTCATCTAGCCTTCCAAAAAATCAATCCAAAACCAAGCCAAAATCAATGTCAACCATGTTCATTCACTCATCCTCACACAACATGAATTTGTACCCAAACAATCAATCCATAGGCTTTATGAAATTAATGCACAATAAATCATAATTCATGCACAATAACTCCCAATTCATGCATCTAACTACTAATTGAAGCACATATAATTTAACCCTTACCTAACCAAGCTTCCAACTCTTAAATCCTTCAATTAATACACCAACTTCTCCACTTCACTTCACACACACGGTCATCATCATGGTAAAGGGGTTGAACACTTATGCTTGAATATATGAAATGAAGCACTTAAGGTAGGAGAGAAGAGTAGTGATTTAAGTAGAATTAGTGGAGAAAATCAAAGAAGAAGAAGGAAGTAGAAGGTTTCGGATGCAAGGAGTAAAAGCCATTAAAATCACCTTTTCATTCTTTTAATTTGGAGTTATCGAAAATGAATGGAAACAAGACAAGAGCATTCAATGAATCCAAGAGTGTCATGACACATGTCATGACCCTTGACAATTTCTTAAAAAAACAAGAATCCATTTAATAATTTGTAATAAAAGAACCCCAATAAAAATTCATTCAATTTCAGTGGCCCTAATTACAATCTCAAAATCTTTTACTTCAATATCTAGTGTCATTAGACATAAATTTTCGGTACCGAAAATCGATCAGTTTGCCACTTGGTGATTTTTTCGGTTCGAAAATTTTTCCTGAAAAATTATAGGAAAATTCCTAAAATTCTAAAAAAATATAAAGCACACGAAACTCCATTCCAATTAAATTTTCAAGCACGAAACCCCTATTTTCACAATAAATCAGATTTAAGCAAATATACCGGGAAAATGTCATGAATGCATGTACAGTCATTTTCATGTGCAAATTTCACTATCCACGTATAAGGGTACACATGAATATTTCAAAACAAACCTAATCACTCTCGGCCCTTTCCAAATTACTATTTTACCCTTCCCATCGGAGGTGGGATGTTACATTTATACTGCTCACGACATCAGAACAACTTGTTACAATCTCTAAGAGATTTTCTCAAAGAGATTAATCACTTTCTAAATACACAAGTTCTGTTTACGTCTATTAGATCATATCTCGGTGAATTTATTCCCGGTGCACCAAAAGTTGATATTCCTAGTTCCAATAGTTCTTAATATGACATAAAAGAAACAGTTTCAGACAATGCAGGACTTTCTCAAATTAATAACTCAGTCTTTCAGGATGTTCAATACCTAAATGATGATATATACAATTTCAATGAAGATGAGTTAAATCATTTCCTTTACAAACTCCACACATGTGAACTCGGTCCCAATAAATAACAAAAGACCAATTAGGATAGTATTGCCAGTTCAAGTGATCCAAACTCTAACTAATATTCAATCATGACACAAACCAACTAGTGACAAATAATTCTTTGAATACTTTAAATCTCAAAAATGGCACATCTTTTGAGAAGAATTATAGAACACACCTTTTGAGACATTTACTTTATAGACCTTTAACAACATATGAACTTACATATTACTATTTAAGATTCCATCTTATGATCGTTTTTGTTCATCTTTAGACTTTTGTAAAAGTATTATTGTTTGCTTTTAGACTTTTGACAAAGTAAGTTGCTTTTGTCAAAGTTAGGTAGCATTATTGTACTTTAAAGTCTCTTTCTTTTTCAAAGGTGTAATAAGTTTAAATAGGTTTAATTCAAATTTAAGTTAAAAGGACCTAAAACATGGTCTAGCAAAATGAATTTAAAATTTAGAATTTAGAATTATATTTAATAATTAAACAAATTTCAATTTAAATTCATTTATTCAATTTGAACTTGTTAAATCTTAGGGTCCGTTTCTAATACGATCCATTGTCATCTTTTAATTCGGATATTACTAGAATTATAATAAAATGGAAGTGAAAACAAAAAAGGATGCAATTGAAAAAGACATTGAGCGGCTAGTGCAGCTTAGACCTTTTTTATTTGTAGACAAAGCGGATCATTTAGAATCCATCCTACATTGACTTGAAACAATTAAAAAGGACATTTAACGGCTTATCGCTTTTTATTTGCAGACAAAGCAGACTTAATATCCATTTGATTAGGTTTGTATTAGTAGAGTTTTTATTAGTAGAGTTTTTTTGTAGATATTTTTTGAGAAAAAATTTTATAAGAAGTCAGTTAACTGTTTAACAGTTATTTAAAAAAAAACTTTTTTGAAAAAAACTTCATATATTAAACTGTTTGACAATATAAAAATAAAAAATACTTTTAATTTTAACTATATTTTATTTTATAAAATAATTTATTTATACATATAAATATAATTTAAAGTATATTAAATAATATGCAAAGCACAATATATTAATTATTAAATAATTTTAAAGCATATGAAACATAAATGAAAAAATATATAACCAAATATTTTATATGGATAATAACATAAGTAAAACTAATATAAAAATAAATATTAAAACATATAAGAAGCCAAATAATATTATATAAATCCCAAAATAAATATTCAAGTTGAGTAAATAGTTAAATATATAATAAATTATGCATTTTATTATAATAGAGAATATGAGTTTGAAAGATAAATGTGAAAATGAGCTTATGGGTATTGTGAGAATTATGTGTAAAACATAGGGGCAAAATGAAATAAAAAATAGACTCATTAATTGATCTGAAAAATCTACCCGAAAAAGTTATTTGAGAGGCTTTTTTGAGAAGCTTCAAATTTAAGTTTCTTAAAAAGTTATATTTTGGCTGCCAAAAGAAATATCTATTAAAAAGTGTTTTTTTATTTTGCAACAAAAAACTTTTTTTTCTTAAAAACGCTTTTGTGGTGAAAAATTTGTTTATTAACCTCCCAAAATCTCATTTAAACAGACACTTAGAATCCATACAACCTTCAATTAAAACAATTAAATCTATAATAATGTGTAATTTGACTTGCCCCAACTTAAAACAATATAAGTATATAATGATGTGTAATTTGAGTACTTTCTAATGATAGAATTGTTGTTATTTTCCAAAGATACCATTTGGGAACCTTTGACTAAAGGGTTACGAGGATAAACAGAAAACTACCAACGACATGATAGAGCAGATCTTTATGAGAATTTTAAGATAGACAAAGATGATAACTAAGACCTTAGGTATGCTAGACATAAGCATTTTCTCCTCAACAAGTGTCAAATCTCAAGCCCTGCTTTTAGGATCTAAGCTGACATCTTTCCCGTATAACTCATAACTCAAACATCATAGATCTGATAATTTTTAATGCACAGAATCCTTATATAAAGGCAAGTGCTGATCATGCTTGTATCTCTGTAAGATTCTTATACAAGAGCTAGTGAATAACATACTTGTATCTCTGAAGTAATTTTATTGAAGACCTAGAGAGAGATTTTAGAGAAAATCTTATATAGAAACAAACATTTATTATTCAATAGTAATATTTACAAAGAAGATTGCCAAAAAGGCAAAATATATTTGAATAAAAACAATATTATATCGCACCTTAAACCGATAAGGATAATGTCACATCGATTATTTTAAATAAGAATAATATCATATCTACTATTCTAAATAAGATTGATGTCACATAGTATAATAACAATGTCATACCTTAAAGTTACATAAAGATAAATAATTTTAAATAATCCCCCGTCTAAACTGTTAAATATTCCCTCAAATGTACGGTGCTGAATGTTGTAAATCGATTAGATTATTTAAACTGATATACTTTAAAAGAAAAAAGAATTACCTGTTAATTTGTAATTGATCTCACAAATTAATACAAAGATACTTAAACAAATACTTTGTTGTTTATTAAATAATAAGTTTATGAAGTTACCCTATTATAAGGATCCTAATATATAATTATAAATTGTTTAATTAAATAACTAAAATAAATTAAAAGAATTTCTACTCTATCCAAATTTTAATTAGATGGCAAAAATAAATTAAAAGAAATTTTACTCTATCCAAATTTTAATTACGGAGTATAATTATAATTATAATTGTTAATTAATATCCACATATTAGTAACTTGATGAGTCATAGTAATTTAAAAGAGAGAAATCAATTTAAATAAAATTGGAATTAATTATAAATTTTAAGAAACTTCAAATATAAGATATAAATATTATTAAAATTAAATTATAATTATAATTAGAGTGAAAGTTAAATTTAAATTATAATAAAAAGTTTAATTAAATTTGAAATAAACTGTACTGTCTTTTTATAAATAGGAACATGACATAAGAGAGTTAACATTTATTTCTAAATTTTTAAATGTATTTAATTGAAGAAATTTTATAAAAATTATAAAATATGTTCAAACGTGTTCATGAAATATTACTGTTAAGCCTAATGGATCGACTAATCATTTTCTTTTTAGTTTGGAGTCAATTGATTTCCCATCTCAATCGTTAGTCATTACAATCTTTTTGAAAGCACACAATACCGTAGGACAATCCGCATCACCGCACCTAACAAATCAGAGTTGGTTTCTAACGGATACATGATCACTAATTAGGATCGTCCGTTACAGTTTCCTTGAGAACTGTATCACCAAGCGGCGGGACTTTTTGAAATTAGGGTCACACGCTCTTGGAGTCTTGGGTCATGTTAAAGTTATGTCGGTTCTCTTTAAAGTGTATATTCCTTACCGAACCGCTTTGTCTTCTTCCTTCCATTTTTGCGTGTTTCGGAAGTACTTTCCTTCTCTCCTCTTTTTACTATTTTCCAGATTTCTGTGCAAGAAGTGAACGCCAGAATCCAAACGCAGAGAGGAAGTAAGAAATATCCGGTTACTATTTTCCAGATTTCTGTGCAAGAAGTGAACGCCAGAATCCAAACGGAGAGAGGAGGTAAGAAATATCCGGTACCTATTTTCCAGATTTCTGTGCAAGAAGTGAACGCCAGAATCCAAACGGAGAGAGGAGGTAAGAAATATCTGGTACCTATTTTCCAGATTTCTGTGCAAGAAGTGAACGCCAGAAGCCAAACGCAGAGAGGAGGTAAGAAATATCCGGTACCTGTGGGGAGCTTTTCGTTATTTAATACGTGTTTTGTTGCGAGTTTTACTAAGCATGCTTGCTCTCTCTCACACTTTACCATTACCTGTTTTGTTGAAGATAACTAAATTGCAGCAAAAGGTTGTTTTTTTCTTGCACGCTACTTGTATGTTTATCTAGTAGTTAAGGGATAACAGATTATAGAGTTTCAAATCTTGAGTTTATTTTTTATAAATGCTTAAAATTTTAAAAATATTAATTAAGTATTCAGTCTTTTATAATTTTATTAATTCAGTTCTTATTTAGTTAAAGTTTTTTTTTATTGTATTGTTCTAAAAAATTAATTGTTAACTAATTATTCCCGTGTTCGTGTGAATGTTTAGTTGATGATTAATTTTTTTATAGATAATAAAGATTTTATTAGCCAGATTAGAAAATACTAAACATAACTAACCTCTTGAGTTAGGTTGTTAAGGTTATAAAAATTAATAACTTAATTGAAAATTTTGAATGCTTAAGTCAAAATTGGGAATACCGTTTTGTACGAGTTAGTATGTATAAAATTGGCATGAAATAAAGGATGAGTTATATTGGGTTTAAATACTGGTCGATATTAGCCTGTTTCAGAAGATACTGATCGGTATTTAAAATATCGGCCTATACCAAAAATTTTAAAAAATTGGATAACTTTTTTGCAATGTTTTAAAATTTTTTTAAAGTTTTTCTCCTTCCCTCTTACCTCTTATTTTATCTTATTTTAAGTTTTTTAAATTAGTTATTTTATTTATTTTAACTTTATAATTTTTGTAAATTTTTAATTTTTATTTGAAAAATAACAATAAATATTTTTATTACTATTAATAATTATAAATTAAATATAACTTAAAAATAAATTATTTATTTAAATATTTTATATAATATTTATTAATAAAAATATTTTATTTTTAAAATAAATAATTTAAAAATAGTATTTATTTTATATATTTTTAATTATTAAATCAAATTTTATTTTAAATTTATATATTTTAAAATATTTTAAAGCTAATTATATTTAATAATTATTAAATTAAATTTATAAATTAAATTAAATGTGATTATTATTTATTATTATGATTTTAAAAATATAGTTAAAAATATATAGTATAATTGTATAATATGATAATAAATTATTTAGTAATTTTTAAAAAATTAAGAATTATTTCATAAATTTAAAAAATTACTGAAAAGTATCTAGTATTAACCGATATTAGTATAATATCGTTCTAGAATTTAATCCGGTGCGGTTTAACTACTGAATTTAAAAAATCTTGAAAATTTTAACACTTTAAAATCTAGTATCCTATTAGTTATGTCAGTAAAAAAATATTTTGACCTAATTTATGCGAAATTTAAAAAATTTATTATTAAATTAAAGCTTTAAAAAATTTATCACTAAATTAATAAAATATTAAAAAGTTGAATGCTTTTAAATTTATTATCTCTATCAGAAAACGTTGACCGACCTGGTCACCGTGGGTATTGTCGTGGGCGTGCGTGAAGCTACTACTCCGCCGCGCCCCTGAAGTATGAAACAGTCAAATTCTCCGGACTCCAACTTAGTGGCTAAGTCGCTAAAATTAGGTTTTTCTCAATTCAAAAGTCATATTGTGCGGGAGTGGGCCATATGACAGTAAGAGTCTAAAACTTGCGAAGGTTAATAAAATTAAAAATATTATTTAATATTAATAAATGGTTTATTTAATATTGATTTATTTTTAAAAGATTATAAAAAACTTATTCTTTAAAAATTATATATGTGTTATGAATATTGTTTGAAAATTAATTAAATGTAATTTAGTAATTTAATTTAGCTTTTAATTCACCAATTAAATTAAATTTAAATTAATAATGTAATGTGTCTTTTATCGTCATTTTTTAATTGACTTCTTAATAAATTTTTCTAAAAACTAAAAATTATAAAAATATTTGCAAGAATTTTTAAAATATGTTAATATTATATATCTTTTAAATATTAATTTTGAGCCTTACAACAAGTGGCTGATACTTTTGAGTGCCACTTTCATTTTCTTCTCAAGTCAGTCTCTCCCCACAATTACGCCAAGACTACTCAGTGTCAGTAGACTTGTCTTATCGCCGTCGACATTGTCATGTCCACGCATTTGGCAAACATAAAAGCACATATCGTCGCAGGTACGGATTAATCATTTTTTTTTATAGAAAAAAACGATCTTCCAGAAAAATCTGGGAGTTTCACCTGGCACGAAAGCACAAATTTTGCCAAAACACGAAACTATCCCTAACCGACCGTGAGAGAGCCCTCTTCTCTAAGAACGGTGTATTTTGGTCTGAAGGAGGGTACCATTTTCAAGACTTATCACTCCGCTCCTAACCTCCTTGGTGTTCAGGTTCTTTTGGGTCCTTCCTCTTCTTTTCTTGTTTCCTTTTTCTTAGAAGTAGTTTTTACTAGACTCTGCTGGTTTGTTTGTGGTTTTTTGCATCGTTACTTGACATTGTATTCTTTTCTTTGGGTTTACTCTTTCTCATTTGTTTACTTCTATGGAGTCCCTGTTTTTGTTTTCAAACTTTTTGGTGTTTAAGTAGCAGTAGTAGTCATTTTCTTACATTTGTGTCTGCCTTTGTCGATTGCAGTAGAAATTGTCATGGATTCACCAGATACGCGAGCAACCCGGCAAAACGGTCGAGGGTTACGGACGTTTAAGCGAGCAAGAGTTGCAGGGTGTAGTGAGTTTTCGGCTGTGGACTCGGAGGATGACGAATTTTCTTATAGGAAAAACCCTACGAATCGGATCCCGTCAAAAGACGACGTTGTCATTGTAAGAAAGAACCATCCCAAGTTATCACCAATTGTGAATTTTTATGAAAGTGATGATGAATTCTTACCCCCAATAAAGTGCCATAAAGTTTCTTCAGAGTTTGATGAGAAACATGAACTTTGTACTGGTTTTGGAAGTAAGTTAAGCGCTCATGGTGTTGGGAATCCGAACTTTCTTGAAGCTCCCAGATTCTTGGGTGATGCTTTAGGAGGAGGGATGCTTGATCAAAAGAAACACAACCTTGTTCCTCCAAATGCTAGCCGAACGGATGTACAGAGTACCATCAAACTGTATCGAGAAATACTTGCTAGCCTCATGAAGGATAATGGAAGAAGACGAAATGAACGCAAGACAAACATATATTTAAAAGCAGCAAGTTTGCTTAAGAAGGACCACGGGTGGGTCAACTCAACAAGACGAATTGGGTCAGTTCCTGGAGTTGAGGTTGGTGACAAGTTTCAGTCTAGAGCTGAGTTATACATAGTGGGACTTCACTGCCAATTCCATAGTGGTATAGATTACCTGCAAGATGGAGAAAAGTTGGCTATAAGTATTGTTGATAGTGGGCGATATGAAAATGAAACCCAATCTTCTGATGTCATGATCTACTCAGGACAGGGTGGGAATCCCTCAATGCGTTTTAAATGCCCAATTGAAGATCAAAAACTTGAACGAGGAAATCTTGCCTTGGTGAATAGCATGCATAAAAAATCTCCTGTGCGCGTAATTCGTCGTCAAAGGTTTAAGGCTTTTAAGAAGTCTACACCTTGTGGTAATAAAAAATTGAATATCATGTATGTTTATGATGGATTGTACTATGTGGAAGATTATAAGCTGAAAAAGGGGGACACAGGTAAGCATGTTTACAAGTTTCTGTTGCGAAGAAAGTTGGACCAACCTAAATTAACTCAAGGAGTGGTAATGGAAAAGTCCTCAGGTAGCAAGATGGGAGCTATTATCAATGATATATCTTATGGTAAGGAGAATAAGCCAATTCGCGTAGTAAATACAGTCGATTTTGAAAGGCCCCCAAGTTTTATATATCAAGTAAAAGTAACTTATCCTCCACTATTGAATGAACGGATATCCACAAGTTGTAATTGCACAGATGGATGCTCTGATTCTGAAGATTGTGTTTGCAAAGGAAACAGTGGAGGGGATATTTCATATGATTATGGGAAAGGTCTTGTTACAAGGGAGGATGTTATTTACGAATGTGGTCCTTTGTGCAAATGCTTTACCTCTTGCTTGAATAGGACAAGTCAATGTGGCATATCATTTCAACTTGAGGTATTCAAGAATAAATCTAGAGAATGGGGTGTTAGATCTAGGTCCTTAATTCCTAGCGGAAGTTTTGTGTGTGAGTATATAGGAGAAATTTTCATGGAAGATCAAGTGGAGCAAGGGAAAGATTACATTTTTGATATAGGAACGGGTTTTGTTATCGATGCAACTCAATGTGGTAATTTTGGTAGATTCATTACCCATAGTAGCTCTCCTAATCTCTCTGCAAGAAAAGTCCTTTATGATCATCACGATCATAGGGTTCCTCACATCATGCTATTTGCCATTAAGAATATATGTCCTTTTCGAGGATTGACAGTGGACTACAATGAGCTATCAGAAACATGGAGGTATAATATTTGGTTCTATATTTCAAATATGAATTCATGAAGACTGTTCATTTTACTTGTTGATAATATATTTTCATGGTTATTAGCTTTTGTCAAGTCCTCGCGTATTGAAACTTTGCTCCAGTGCCCGTGATAATATCTGAACTTATTGTATGTGTTCGATCTTTCTTGGTGTTTTGTGCTATATAAGATTTGCTTTGGCAATTTAGGTTTTCTTTATAGGAAGACTTTATTGAACTTATGTATTTAATAAAAAATAGACTATAGTGAATGTAAAGAAGCTTCTGCTTGGAATGTCATGTTGCAATAAAAGCTTGATTCTAGGTCCTATAGGTGTTTACTTTTGCTTTTGAAAGGTAAGGCAGGTTCAGGTTGATAAATTTTTACAGGTTCAAGTCTGAGCTCGATTTGCTTCAGAAATATCTGAAAAGTTCAAATTAGTTGGTCGGGACATGAACATGCCTGATCAGCCCATCAAAACTGCAGATTTCATGCTGGCTATACATATAAGAATATCTGCATCGGGCTGATAACCTGGTGTGTTGACTATACATATGGGCTGAATTCGAACCTTTTTTCGAGGTTGGACCAAACCTGGATCTGGTCAAACCAGCTTGATCCATTGACTCAACTGAGTTGGGCTGGGATGGTTTGAATTCGGGTATTCTGCCGTCCCTAGCTTCAACTAAAGTTTTTTTTGTCTTTTGGCACTATTGAGCGACTTGAGTTCAAATGAATGTCTTGGTTGGTGCCTATATATTCTAACCGAGCTCAACTGGATTTGTTGAGATAAGAAATTATGAATGACTAATGAACCTTATTGTGCACTTTTTAGGATGCCATGTGACCATGAGACCGTAAGTTGTGGTCAGTGTGCAGTTATTTAGTTGTTCTGAAAAATTGCCAAAGTATGATTATGCCATCTGTTAGTGGCTTTCTTTGCATGATTCAGTTCATTTTTTGGCATGTGTTATGCCGTTTATATGTTGCTGGGAACTGTAAGTTTCTGTTTCTTGAACTGACAATATCTTTGATGCAGGTGATTTTGATTGGCGACCTAACTTTTTTGGTTACAATTTTTGGATACAATCTTACAGTTGACCTGATGCGTATTTAAAGGTAACAACTGCCGATTTCGCTGATTCTGCTTTTACAGAAAATTTAGCTATGCCTAGTGTGATGAAATGCCTGTTTGTGGTTGCAAAGCAAGTTTTGTGGAGCATGATCCTCTCCTCTTATTATTGGCACCTTAAAAAGAATTAAGATTGCATTTCCATTTACAAAGTTCAGATCTTATGTTCTATTGAAAGAAGTTAGCAGGGATGGCAGTATATCTGACTGGACTTGGGTTTCCTATGACTTAGTTTAAAGTCTGATTAAGTCAAGGATAGATTAGGCTATTTGATTCGTCCTCTATAATTGCGAGCTCGGCCTGATCTATTGACTTTAGATGGACTAATTGGTGTTACATTTTTTCGTCAGTAATCCTGAGCTCGGTCTGATCTATTTGTATATCAACGGGATCTTCACTAAGTAATTGTTGTATGATTTCTTTCAAGTTTGTTCATGAGATAGTTCACGTGGTGATCTGAAAGAACCTTTTGATTCATCAATTTCTTTCGTGAATTGAAAATTTTATAAAATTTGACGTGTTTTGAATTAAAAAAATTAATAATATTTTATACTTCAAAATTCAAATTATCCGTTTGTCTAATCACGAATTCTGTTAATTACTATATATCATTAACATAAAACATTATTCTCTAGAAATAATATGCAAGCATGTAATCATCACCATGACCTCAGCCATGGTTGTTTCTCTGTTGAAGACCCCACAGCGAAGAGTAGCCGACTCCACTCGCTCTGCCACTGCTATCATCGCCGGAATATCCTGCTCCGTATCCACCACCACCTCCAGACCCAAAACCGTGGCCTGAGTCTGAGCCTGAGCTTGGAGCACCACCACCTTCAGAACCAAAACCATATCCTGAGCCTGAACCACCACCACTGGAATATCCATCTCCGTATCCACTACCACCTCCAGACCCAAAACCGTATCCTGAACCACTTCCAGAACCAAATCCAAAACCAAAACCCCTACCAAAACCATTACGTGAACGACCTGAACCAGAACCGTAGCCCCATCCAGCGCCTGGACTTGAACCCCAACCCCAGTTGTAGTTCCAGTTTGGACCATAGCCGGAGCCAGTGGCTCCTGGTGAGGAACTGGTTTGACCATTAGGCTCTGTTGACATTTCAGGCAAGGTCTCTTTCTCCTTACCAGAGCCACTGGTGCCAGCAGTGTGGTATGCAAAAGACACACAAAAGATCAAGAAAAGCGGGAAGAGAGCGAACTGAATTGAGGTGGTGGGTTTCATGTCTAGCCTTGAAAATATGATTGCATTGGTGTTCAGTTCTAAGGAAAGAAGAAGAAGATAGTTGGCTTGGGACCTTGCGAATTTTGCACCTTATAACATGGTGCATGAAAGTGGGCATTCATGATCGGATTGAAAACGACATAAAGTCACTCTTTACTTTTGCTTCTTACATTGCAAATGAAACTATAGGTTAAGTCAATTCACATACCCAAAAAATTAAATTTAGTATATCCAACATATTTTACTATCAAATAATCACTTTTTGTCAATGTTTAAAAATTAGATAAAAATTAAATTGAACCGTGAGGGTCTTAGTCCGAAGGGTAATTTAAAGTTGACAATATCTATGAACGGGTGGTCTGGGTTTTTATAAATGATATTAGAGTCGATTCTCGACTCGTGCTAGCGTCCTCGCTGAGTCTTAAGAGAGTGGATTGTGAGATTTCATAGAGAAAATGGAATGAATACCTTTCTCTTA
This sequence comes from Erythroxylum mucronatum, assembly GCA_027563825.1. Lineage (NCBI taxonomy): Eukaryota > Viridiplantae > Streptophyta > Magnoliopsida > Malpighiales > Erythroxylaceae > Erythroxylum > Erythroxylum mucronatum. The sequence continues at coordinate 21,895,365 of JAOSBP010000007.1, read as the reverse complement.
TAAATGTGTCTTTGTTATTAAATTAAAATTAATTAATTTATGAAGTTTTAAAAATTGATTAATTTATAAAAATTAATTGGTTAATAAAATGACTGATTTTAAAAATAAAAATTATTAAGATAAATTAAATTAAAATATGAACTGATTTAATTTTTTTATGGTTCAAATCTATTTAATTTTTTTTAATACCTGTATTTTGTAATTATTTTAAATGAGTCACAATTTGTGTAACTCGATCCCATTACCTAGAGAGAAGCCACTAGGAGGACCTCTCACCATCATTTGTGAGTCGATTTTAACTCACGACGCACTACCATTTCCAACTGAAATATTTGCCAAATTAATTGACTTCACCAGTTTTATAACGTGTAGATGATGTAGTCATATGTCATCAGTATCAATCTCAATCTGAATCTCCACCAAAAGTTGGGCATGTTATCTTATTCTCGTTCGAGAACAATCGCGAAAATAAATACTGTACGGATTTAACAAAGTAAAAAAAGACTTACAAACATGACTTTTATAAGTACACGGGTAATTTTTACAAAATTTTTAATTTTGTTTCGTAGCACACGCTTTACACTATAAGGTAAAGAAGACAGACAAAATCAAAGATAAATAAACAAGGTTGGAAGATAGTATTTCTATAATTTCGTAAAGGCTCTTTTCTTAATCACTTCTTTGAACAAGAATCAAATGTTACCTGTTAGGCAACATACGAAAGTTGGCTATGTTTCCAAAGTTAGTCCACGCACTGTAGAAAAACTCTATGTAGTAAGGTTGCTAACAGGATCATGATTTAAAAAACCAAGGAGGATCTTGTTATGACAAGAGTAAGGTTCTTTAGCAAACATCCCTTAAAGCAGCCATTTTATGAATCATCAAATTGTTGCAGCAAGATTGCAAATATCAAAATTGTATATTTTAAGGTAGAAGCTCTTTCTAAAAAAACTTTTAATCTCAAAAAGTTTCAAAATTTATTTCTAATTTTTAATTTACAAAAAACTCATTCTTTTAAATTTCAATTAAAAAATAACAAGAAAATACGTGAAATATGAAAATCAAACATGAAGTAATAAAATTTCACTAATATAACAACTTAAACGTAATTTTTAAATTCGATTCAAACCAATTAAATTAATAATTTAAGGTAATTATAATAAATTATTTACTTCATTATAATTAAAAACAATTATTTAAAAATAGAGTCAATTCGATTTGTAACCTTGAATCGTTTAATTTATTAGTTCAGTTTATCTTAATAACTCTTGTTATTAAAAATTGACCGATTTATTAATTAACTGATCAATTTTGGAGAATTAATTAGTTTTTATAAATTATAATAAATAAATTAGTTTGTATTGACAGTCTTTTTCTTTAATTAAAATTTATCTTTTTAACAGTCAAGGGTGGTATGCTTCTGCAATTGTATTTTAATATTTTAAAATTTATTTAATCCTTATTATATACTGATTTTAAGATATTTTAATATAGATAAAATTTTTAAACTTTTATTCTTATTGGTTTAATTTTTAGTCTAACTTTTTAAATATTAGTAAAATGTATTTGTTCTTCTAATGTTATTAGTTTTAAGAATATTGACTTATTATAAATATCTAATAATTTATTTAATATACATAAAAATAAAGAACCCAATTATAAAAAGGGTTAATTATTAACAAAAACCCAAACTTTCGTCAAATTTTCAATTATAGTTCAAACTTTAAAAAGTAGCAATAAAATATCAAAACTTTCAATTTTTTTCAATTCTAACCTGAACTTTAAAAAGAAACAATAAAATGTTTAAACTTTTAATTTTTTTCAATTTTAGCCCAATGCTAGTGTTTTCGTTAAGTTTCTGACGTGGCTTGCTGCGTGTTTCAGAAACATTAACTATTAATACATGTCAGCCACAACTAACATAACAAATGAAAATTAATGAAATGATGTCGTTGTTTAAAAATGACCTGGTGATGCTGTCGCCTGCAACCAAATATAAAAGATTTCACTCCCGCTAAAATAATTTAATGTAGTAGCGGTAAGCGGATATCGTTCCCACGAGGAATTTCGCGATTATGAAAATTACGAATTCAAACGGCAC
>JAOSBP010000007.1:21867938-21886391 GCA_027563825.1 Erythroxylum mucronatum | reverse complement strand
CATTATTATTTATTATTAAGATTTTTGAAAGCATGGTTGATGTAAACAGTAAACTAGTAAAGTATACAGTACAGCTGCATAATATATCAATATGGACTATTTTGCAATTTTTAAAAAGTTTAAGGACTATTTTATAAATTTAAAAAATATTCCAAAACGGTACCCGGTACCGACCGGTACCGATACAGTTCTGTTCTAGAGCCCAATCCGGTACCGAGCCCGGTACGGTATTCATAACATTTCCTACCTGTTTTGTTTTGTCGGAGAAATTTAAATAAAAAATAAAAAATTAAACAGTTAAAACAATATTAAATTTAAATTTAATTTAAATTAAATATTTTAAAAATAATTAAAAGGCATTCTTCGGATTTATTAAAAGATTTAAAATTTAAAAAATTAATATATTAATTTACCAATTAATTAATAAACTTATCAATTTTTAATAATAAGAGTTATAAAAAGGGTTAATTACAAAATTTTCAAACTTTGGTTAATTTTATAATTATAACCTAAACTTTAAAAAGTGGCAGTAAAATGCTCAAAATTTCAATTTATTTCAATTCTAACATAAACTTTAAAAAGTGACGTAATTTATCATGTATTTCAAAAACTCGTAACTATTATAAAGATTAATAAAATGACGTTATTTATAAAGATTAATAAAATGACGTTAATTAATACACGTTAGCCAAAAATGACATAACAAATAAAGATTAATAAAATGACATCATTTAATTGTATAATTAAAACTTTGTTATTTAAAAATGACTTAAATTAGATTACACAATCCTATCGCCCTCAAGCTAAGACATAAAGAGGACAAATTAAAATCGAAGAACTTCCTAATGTAATATGTTACAATGCCAGAATAATTTGGCACATTAAAAGAACAAAAAAAGAAGGATAAAGGCATCAAAAAAATACACAGATAACAAAGAGCTAACACTACATAAACTAATTTAACAATTCCATTTATGCCAACAATATCGTTTTATTAATTTTCATTTAATATGTTAATTTTGAATATCGTATATTAATAATTAAAAATTTTAATAAGTAACAAGCCTTATCATCAAATTTAGCTTAGACGTTAATGTCAGGGAAAATAAAAAAAATTAAAATTTTGTTTTAAAATTTGAGATATAATTTCAATTTTTAACAGGAAAAATTGATAGAACAAGTTTACACTCTTGTTGACTCGTATGGTCTAATACATCAAACTGCATTAAAAAAATGAAAAAGACAAGTGCACCCAAATCAATCAAAACATTGAACGACAAGAACATTCTATTTAAAATCCAGCAATCTTACCCCTAACCAATCAGAAAATCCATTTAACATGAAATTAAAAATAGGTGATCTTGAAGTTAAAGCTACTGCAACAATACATTGCTAACTAATGTGTCAAGTGTGATGCAGGGGTTTAATAGGTTGTTCCAACATTACTTATAATACTTCAATAACATGTCAACACCTTTTTGCCAACAGGTGCAAATGGATCCACCATGGAAAACCAAATACATCTTATGCAACAGAATAGGAGTCTGTGCACAGCTTTGGCATTTCTTAGGCACGTATGTTCAGGGCGAGAAGATGCCATCTGTGCCACTTGCCCAATTCTAACTTTGTGCCAACAGATTTGATTAAATCTGGTAGCACAAAGTTAGAACTAGGTAAGAAATACAGCAGATCTTATCCCGAGTCATCTAAGGACTTGTTGGATTGTACTAATGATATTGATTAAAAAAACACACAATTAGGTGATGATTATTCATAATGCAACAATATAATATCAAAAATAATTATGAGAAACATGGATTATAAATAACCATCATTAACTTGTGTTGTAGAACAAGATCTTCTGTCCATTTTACCTTGTCCTATAAATTTCAACTATCTATTTACGTGAGACTCACGTAAGACTCGCATAAATAGATGGCTAAGATTCATGAGACAGGATAAGAATAGAGTAAGATTCGCATAAATGAATAGCTGAAATTCATGAGACAAGATAAAATGGCCAGAAGATCGAAACTCCTTAATTGTGTCCTTTAATAAAAAAACCATCTAATTGTTTCCCATAAAAGAATAATAAAAAATTAAGTAAAAGATCGCTCAGTTCAGCGGGGTGGTCGACATACAAACTTCTCATATCAAGAAGCCTGTAATCCGGTCTGTTGAGCTTGAAATTTGGAGGTCGTCATTGCGATCCGTTACAAAATAACCACTATCAAAACAAACACTTCACCATGCAAAATTCAAAGCAAAACAAAGTTTTGCATTCCGAGAGCTTATGAGAATGCATGAGAACTTGAAAGCTGACTCCAAGAATCTGTTGTTTAACTTGCACGCATTTCAAAATAAGCATTTGTCATCAATCATCATCAGAATGGACTATTTATTCTCATCCATAGCTGTGGGGCAGCTATGTAGGAAGGTGTCCTAAGATTTTCCAAGTTTCATCCCTTGATGACATAGACAAGAACAAATAGGTATCATGGCACTAGTACTGATTCTAGTAATGTATTAAAAGACTACCAATTTAGATTCAGAAGCTGTTATTGAACATCACTTGGCATAAGACCATCTCAGATCAAGTGTTGGATTATGATATTAATGCTTCATCCTCATCTTCAATAACGTTTGAAAACAAACCAATAAATTCACAGTACCCATCAAGATTTGTACATAAAAGAAGCTGAATGTTTGTAATCAATTCAAATATAGTATATAAAATGAGATTACTCAGTGGTGGCCATAAAGACATAGGTTCGATTCTGCCAGCTGATTTCCTCAACTTGAAATCAGAAGAGGGAGCTGTGGATCCTCATCGTAATCTCAATTCATAGTAACAGATTAAAAAAAAAGGTTAATTTTTCCAAGAACCCAAACAAACAAATCTAAACTTGATAGAGAAAGAAAGGCATAAAGATCACTCAGTTCAGCGAATATCGACACGCAAAATTCTCTTCAAGAAAAGAGAACCCTGCGTTCCGGTCTGTTGAGCTTGAACTTTACTGAATCATCAATGCGATCTCAACTTTACAAAAACCTCTCAAAACTGAAGAAACACTGTAGAAAAGGCTCATGATCTAGGTGTTAAACGAGAGAAGCCGCGGCTGAGAATCTAAGCATAAGTTGGCTGCCGATTTATAGGGCGTCAAGAGCTCAACTAGGGTTACTTCAGTGGGCTCTGTATCCAAAATCTACAGTTTTATAGGCTAAAACTCTTCGCTGAGCCCAATTTGGAATATCTAATATCGTTTTTTAGGGTTTAGAATCCGAATTCTATTTAAGTTTTTTTTTAAATTTAGTCAAATATACATTAATTCGATAATTTTAAATTATATCGATTTAATTTATTATAATAAATCAAGATTAAAATAAGAACTCAAATTTAAATTCTATTAAATTCAAATATTTAAATTTAAATTTCTGTAAATTATTAATTAATCATTTAATCTTAAACTAAATCTAAACTTTTTTTATCAATACTAAAAGATTATTTTTAATCCCCAAATTTTTTTAGAGCCTTTAACTTATATAAATATATTGGTTGAATTATAGTCTATCATTAATTAATTAAATTGAGAATTATCATATAATTATAAGTCATTAACTCCAAATTAATTCATTTAAAACAAATGTTATTAATAGATTTCCACGTATTTTTAATATTTATTTTATTATTCCTAAGAACCGAACAGGAAAAATCAAAATAAAATTTAGTCCGTTCAATTGTAAAGATTTTGAATAGTTCAATTTTTCAGTTCGATTTTTAACTTTTCGGTTCGATTTATTTTAATACTTTTTATTAAAAATTTATCAATTTATTTATTAATTAGTCAATTTTTATTGATGAATTGATTAATAAATTATTAAAATTAAAATAAATCAATTAACTTTTCACTTAATAATATATTTTTAATTAAACTTTAATTTTTTAAAAATTATAGACAATTTATTTAAACCATATTTAAATTTTTTTAATTTTATTGAAACTAAATCTTAAATATACCCCCGCATCATAATGCAGCTAATGGGTGTCTAGTCTCATGGAACCATTCCCAAATTATTTTCTTGAAGATTCGAACTTACAATGACGGGCTAACTCAGGTATCATATGTAATACGTGATATATACCTTATTATGTACTTAAGATTGCGTATAAAAAATTAAAAACGAAGATAATACAAAATATTTGATTTCAATTTTATCTCTAATTTCGTCGACATTTTCAAGTTCTAAACGACCACGAATCTACGAATGTTCTTAGTCTTTATACTTTTATCGTAGTAGTGTATCTTGTAAGTTTTTAAAACATCGACTAAAAGAAATAAAAAGTCCAAGCTCCACTCGGAGAGGGAAAGATACTTGACATTCTTTGGATGGAATCTCACGGAACAAGCTCCACTCGAAATGCCATTTCCTGTCTTTTTCAAAAAATTGCCACTATCCATTAACCATTAACCAACGCGTTCATGCCACGTGGTAAACCGTCTTAATACAGTACCATCCAACTTAATTGCTCTTCTTGTCGCTCCACTTTCACTTCCGAACAGAACCAGCAACAGAGAGATCTTAAAGAGAGAGAGGTCTCTGAGCAGTTACTAAATGAAAGATGGCTTGTTTGAGTAGAGTTTTGGCGGTTTCCTTCCCGACGACTCCTTTTTGGCCGCACAATTCTTGTCTCTGTACCAACAGATTTGTAAGTTTAAACCGGAAATCGAAGTCGCGATGGCGATCGATGTCGCCGGAGGCTGATTCTTCTTCGTTCGGATCGTCTGTTGATTCTGATTCTTCTGAAAGAACCTCCAGTGCCGGGTGAGTTCCTCGTTTCCTCCGTCTCTGTTTATAGAGTTCAGTTTTATGCGAAATTTTGAGTAATAGGTGATAGACTGATGTTGTGAGATGTGAATCAGTTGATTAGAGGCTTGATGTGGTATTCTTTTGATTATAGATTTTGCATCATAGAAGGCCCCGAAACGGTGCAAGACTTTGCCAAAATGGAGCTCGAAGAGATTCAAGACAATATTCGAAGTCGTCGTAACAAAATTTTCTTGCACATGGAGGAGGTGAGAGCTTCAATAGAAACGTCGCAACTTATTTTGTTTTATTTTTGCCGCATAATTACTTGAGATCAGCAGGCAGTTTACGATCAAATAGGCTAATGCTTTAGACTAATTTCATGATCAACTGAAGAGAATAGATATCAGAGTTCTGACAGAACGTTTCTTTGTTTTCATCGTAAAATTTGTACTGATTTATATTTGTCTTGTTCTATATATGTACGTGAATACTCGTCTCTACGCAGTTGATTCACTATTTCTGAAACGATGATCAGTACGCAGTTTTCTGTGAGATGTATTTGAATGCTCGAGAGTCATTTCAAGATAACCTGAAGAGCATTTATCTTTGATGAATTGTTTTGCTCTGTTCAAGTTTTGTTGTTTTCTGATATGCTTTTCTTTAACTCTTCAATGTGAGTTTGTTGATACTATTTATATCTGGAAATTTGTAGGTTCGTAGGCTAAGAATACAACAGAGGATCAAAAGTGCTGAACTCGGAATGTTAAAAGAAAAAGAAGAGAATGAGCTTCCAAACTTCCCATCATTTATTCCTTTTTTGCCTCCTCTGGTTAGGTTTTTTGTTATTATCTCTGTTTTCATATGGTCATATCTTTTGGACTACTTTAGTTTTAACGCTGTCTATTACATTGTGAATATACTATTTGTTTTTTGCAGAGTGCGGCGAATCTGAGGGTGTATTATGCTACTTGTTTTTCACTTATTGCTGGAATCATCATTTTTGGTGGCCTTCTTGCGCCCGCTGTAAGTTTGTAAAAGGTTTATGTTGTTGCGATTTGACAGATTTGATATGCATTAGTATGTTTTCAGTTAGTAAGATGTCGAGCTTATTTCAATACGCTTCAATTGTATATGAAATGTAAAATTTGAGTAGAGATATCTTTAGTTTTGGGACGGTTTAGTTCACTGTACACACCAGAATTGTAACTAACTTACTGACCACTGCTCTCACCATGTAAGGCTGTGAATGGTAATGATTGATTCAAGAATGAGTTTTCAAGTATGTTTAATCCTCGAGCTTCTACTTTACCTATATGATGGAGCTTTTTATTTATTATCGTTTCAGCTGGAGCTGAAGCTAGGATTAGGGGGCACTTCATATGAAGATTTTATTCGCAGTGCGCATCTGCCCATGCAGTTGAGGTGTGGCACATGGTTCCCTCTTGTCTCCGAGTGTTTTATGGTTGACTAGCTTACAATGTTGTTGCCTTTGATTTCGTTTCTGTATGATGCATTGCACATAGTTATCTTGAAAATCAGTTGACAGATTGCTCTTTATCTTTTCACAACCTGCAGTGACGTTGATCCCATCGTGGCATCATTCTCTGGAGGCGCAGTTGGAGTGATCTCAGCTTTGATGGTGGTCGAGATTAACAATGTAAAACAACAAGAACTTAAAAGATGCAAATATTGTGTTGGAGCTGGTATGTTGCATTCTTTATCTGTATTCGTGCTCTTTCACAGATTTAATCAGGAGTAACTCCAAATTGAAGTCTTACGCCCAAGTCCTTGAGTCGTTTCCGTATGCCATTTTCAGCCCATGAGGCTAACCAAAAAAGTGGTGCAGTTTCTACTGTTTGAAAACTGTTCTGGGCATACTTTCTAATCAATCCATATCTCTTTGGTGCCCATTTTGGTTGTTGAGAGGATGAGAAAGGAAATGTTGTAGTCTGCTCAAAATTTCAATGCTGTTATACTTGCAAATTAACATCCTGTTTTCTCTTTGTAGTAGAACTTTTTTTTCTTCCCATTATACATATAAGTTTAGACTGTTTCCTCTATCAATTTGTTCTTTGGTGATTTTGTTTTCTTAATTTAGGATTTTATCTTGCTTGACCAATTTGTTTCACTTTTGGTAATGCAGACCAAACTTACAATAACAAAATACTTGCATCTTCTACTTATTTCTTGCAAATGCAGGGTATCTTGCTTGTGCACGTTGCTCAGGCACAGGAGCTCTTGTACTCGTTGAACCTGTTTCAACAGTCAATGGTGGAGATCGGCCTTTGTCTGCACCCAAAACTGAAAGATGTTCAAATTGTTCTGGATCTGGAAAGGTTAGACTTTGAATGTTTTGTTGTATTGCTTTAGTATATTCTATATTCTGCTTCTCTCATATTCGTTGTGGAATGCCTTGATTAGTTGTTTTTCATTCATTTTAAGATTCTATCATTATTTTGCTATCATCTTACTGGCATTGCAGTTTGTCATCTTAAAAATTTGTTAGCTTTGTGTAATGTTGTTCAGTAGTCATTTAGAAAAATGGCGGACCTTTAGGAAAATTAAAAAATTTTCAAAATCTTGTGGCTAGTCACTGTCACTGTCTTGTATGAAAATGTGATGGCTATCGTCAATAATCTTGTGAACAGTTTTGAGTAGGGAGGAATCATCCTTCTATACTCCGCATTTTTTAATGGATATAATCATCTTTTTGGCTAAACCTTAACATTTATGGTATTGTTTTGCTAATATTTGGAAATATCCTTTCGAAGTTTCTCTCTTTCTACAATTCTAATGTATGGCAGGTCATGTGCCCTACGTGCCTTTGCACTGGAATGGCAATGGCAAGCGAACACGACCCACGCATAGACCCTTTTGATTAGATGCTTGTTTTGCTGTATCATGAGCAAAATGTATTTTTTCATGTAAATAGTGGAAGTTTTGGAAGCAAAACACCGGTGAGTAATTACTTCCTCATTCCAACTTTAATTATGTAAGAAGTAAGTCCTTATCTATTATTATATCCTTAAGTGATCGCCTCAGTGTATGTTCAAATAACCAAAAGAAATAGGCCTTATATTGTATAAAAACAGAGGGACGAAATAAGAGAAATGGTTCTGCACACCTTCTTATTGAGTTAATGATTAATATACATACAATCCAGAAGATGCTGGAAAAAGGCTAAGGTACAGAAAACTATAACAAACTTGATAGCAGAAAAGAGATGATGACAAAAGGAAATGTAGATTTGCTGGGGGGCAGAAGGAATCTTCTAACAAAATGGGTCTTATTTTCTACGTACGAAAATACACATATACATAAAAACTTTTCTTGATATGTTGTGCATTCTTATCATGGATTACCTATTTTTGAAAATATTAGGAAATGGGTTCTTAAAATTTGAAGTTTATAACTAGTCAAACTGACAGTCAGCCAAGTAAACTGGCTTTTCGAAAATTTAAAAATGCTGAACTACTTTCCACAAACTTCTTGTTTGTCTGATATTGTGTTTTTGCGTTGTTATAAAGCTTCTCTACTTCTAGTTTTCCACCTGTAACATAACTTCCTCCCCTAGAGAATTTATAAATAAAAATTTAATTATTAAATAAGTAATTTAATTATTTCAAATATTATTTTTGTTGTTAAATCAAATTTTATTTAAAATTATGTTTTAAAGATAGTTTAATTTAATTCTTTTTATTAATAATTGTTAATTTAATTACAAAAGGTAAACTAAATTATTGAACATTAAATTATTTTTAATTATTATTATATTAAATAAATAAATAATATATTTAGTTGATAGAAAATTAAATTATTAAGAAAAGAAAATTTTTATGATAGTTATACAAATTGAAAGAAGCCAAAGCCAACACGAAAAATTAAAATTAAAATTTTAAACAAATAAAATTTTAACTAAATTTGAAAATAATAGTAAGTCAAAAATAAATCAAGGAAGCACTTTTGGTTTCTCTTCTACTTTTCATCAACTATAACAGTTTGTAATTTATATAAAAGTAAACTTCTCAAAAATTTTTTTGTGGTTATTAATATTAATAATTAAAATTGTAACTACTTTATAATCAATTAAGTAAATAGTTTTACGTTAATTTTTATAATTAAATTAATAAAAATTATTAGAGAAAATTTTATTTCTAATTTCTTAGATTTTAAAAATCATTTAAAAATTTTAAAATATATTTAAAATTAAATTTTTTTTTTGTTTTTTTTAAGTAAACTAATTTGGAATTAACTTGTTTCTTTGAAAAATTAAAGCCATTTTTAAAAATATAAAATAATATTTAAATTATTTTTAAAAAGATTATAACACAACATCATAATTAATTTAATTTTAATTAAGATTTTTTATTAAAATTTTGATCGCAAAAATAAAATAATAAAAAAAATAAATTTAAATGTTAAAACATACTAAAATCACAATCGAAAAATAAAAGTCATGCCTTCATATCCATGATTTTGGGTGGAACTCAACCCATACTTACAACAAATGGCTATCTAATAAGTAAAAGTTGAAAGTGCAATTTTGAGCGCATATTGTGTGATAATATTCGAAGCATGAACCTTCAAAATTTTCATGCTAGCATTAGATTATGAGCCCAACAAATATAGGTTGAGCAGCCTAAAATAAGAATTAAACATTTAATTTTCTATTATATACTTGTAGAAAGGAATTCAATTTCTTAAGTTTTTAATAGATATGAGTAATTAATAACTTCATAATCATTAATTTAAAAATGTTTTATATTATTTTTATTTAAATTAAAAGGAATTTGTCTTACTTCTTGAAAAATAAATTAATTCGTGTTATAGTTGATATTTATAAATTGTTAAAGGATTCTTTTTTGCTCCAAGTAAATTAATTATACAAAATTAATTAATTCCGCCCAAAAATTATAACCATTTAAGCTTGGGTCGGACGAATTAAGACAAAAATCAAGATTACCTCTAATATGTTATTATCAATGTTACAACTTACAAATATCGTACAAGACTTAGTATTGCTATATATGCCTTAGATTTATTTTTTGTTTTCAACTTTAAGCCTTTATTTTCTGTTTTCATATTTAAAAACCAACAATAATTTATCAATGCTCCAACAAGTTTGGTAAGAATCAAATTCTATTAAGACCAGTAATAATCCTCTCTGAAGCTGATTAACAAATTTTCGAAGACATATAGATGTCGTGACGCAGGAAACCAATCTTTCCAACTACATTCATGGCCATATATAGCCTATTGAAAGAAATAAAAATTTTATCAATGGCCAAATTTATTAACAACCAATTTTAACTACCAGTGATTTCCTCTTCTAGTCAGTGTCATAACTCAGATAACGCAGACACCTACTACATCCATGTTAATACCACACAGATAATATATCTTCAACATTATTCATACCACCCAAATATCTCAGAAACCCTTCAATCATATCAATTAGAGACTACACATCCTAAGCACTTCAGATGATTTTTCACTCCAACTTCAAACAAATTGATGCAAACACATTTAAACAAATTGATCCAATTGCTTGACTAACACAAAGGGGAACAAGCAGGCTGTTACCACCCTTCATCAAACAAAAAAGACTCGCACAGGTACAAGGAAGAGGCGAGAAGCACATAAATTCATCTCTTCCAATCTTGGTCAAGTTAATTGGAAGAGACCAGAAGGCCAAATAAGCATCACAAAAGTTATTTGGCTGATGAGATAAGCGAAACAACCACATTGATAGCAAAAACAAAAATTAGCGACCAACATACCTAATTCGTGCTGCTGGTAGAGAAATATTGGAGAAAAGACCAAACTGTGAAGATAGAGAGAGATGAGAGCTTGAAGACAAGAGCAAGGAGGACAAGAGCGAGGGAGACGAGAGCGTGAAGTGTGAAGACAAGAGCGAAAGAGACAAAGATATTTCAATCCTCAATGTGGTAATATTTATTCCGAGATACCCAGAATATGTAAAGACAACCTATTCCTAAGTTCGCGGACTGATTAAAACCGAGAATACTTATTCAATTTTTTTTTTCTAACCAAATACAAGAATAGGTAATTTTGAGAAATACGAACAAAATACAATACTCATTTTGTTCATCCAAACATGCCCTAATATTGCAAGGAGAAAGGCTAGCCTATAATAGGATTTAAAAGACTCCCACTCTACAGTTTCAAAATGTATATGCCAGTTCAGTTTTTATAAACTCGGCGCGAACTGCATTTTTCTACGATTATACGCAAGGACTAGCAACATATAACAGTTATAGCAGCTCTACCTAAGGATTCAACCATACTGGCATTACTAGAATGTCTGACGGATTGATTCACTGATAGTAGGCAAGCAAAAGCAGCAATCAAGCTCAAGGAAGGTTACTATTAGAGACTTCACAGAAACATAATATATAGGTGTCGTGCGTGCTCTGAAGCATCAGATCAAACGGCCTGATCAGGAAAACAATTCCTGGCTAATACTTAATAATTACCTCAATGAGAAGGATCAAAACACGACCAACCATCATGGAAATCTAGCATCAAGAAAACTTAGCTTTAACAAATATATGCTAAAACCAAGGAGATAGATCCACTAATCCTAAAGACTAGGACATATTTATGTGAACCTGAACATGGTTACAAGTATTAGGTCGTACACAAGTTAGGAACAATTATCAAATGTATTGAAATGTCACTGCAAGCTGCTTCACATTGTTTTCAGTCAGGGATTTCAAATATTTCGGGTTCTCTTCTGGCATGTTCCTAAACTATAGTGTATGAGAAGTACTTCCATTTCTTGCCTCATATACTAAGCTATCCAAGTATTCCAAAGCACCTGAGGTAGACAGCTCAACTGAATCCAAAGTAATCATTCACATTTCTTCTCTTACTATAGATTTCTTTTCACAAATAGCATCGTTCTTACAAAGCAGATTCATCAAAATCATCGTCTAACATGTTTAGCGCGACCGCATCCTTTTTGATTGAGTATCAAAAGAATCTGATAAACACTCGTTCCCTGAAGGAACACTAATCGTCCTATCCTCAGAAAGATTAATTGTGAAGAGAGAATATTTCTCTAGACGAAGAAATCTGGCTAATTTCACCGTTTCTGGAATTTTTTGTTTATAGGATCTACGCGAGAGATCTTTTTACCGCCAATCACCAGAGCCTTGACATCAACATACAAAGTAGCGAACTACACGAATCATTTTCTCTCTCTTGACCTAGCAAGGACGATTAAGTGACACTATTCCATACGCAATAACAAAGCGACTGTAAATAACAAAGAAAATTAGCTTCGAGCTTAAATTTCTTGTGATGAAAGAAAGCAGAAATCAAATCGTTTAGCTGTAAAACTAATCAACAATCTTCGGTAAATAAACGCTTACCAGTGCTACTCCTTTCAATAGATTTGACGGGTCAGCGGTAGCGGTTTGTGAGCAAGAATTCTATGAGATTCCTCCTCGCTGCCGGCGTTATGATTTCGATTTGCACCGGAATCGTCGCGTAACCGTTTTCCTTCTGCGTGCTCTTCTGCGTGCTCTACTCAATAGAGTTGAAGCTGCGTGTACACCATTAGGCCGGCGATTGGCTAAGCACTCAATATCGGCAATCTTCTGGAGGGAACCCGATGCAAATATTACCCGGTAGTCGTCAATTTGGCGGTTTTAGATCTGAAATTAGCTAAGCACTCAACATCGGCAATCTCAGATCTAAAACCGCACGACTGAAGAGGACAGGGTAATATTTGCATCGAGTTTCCCTCCAGAAATTTCTTTCTAAAATTCCCTAGAAACCATTTTCGAATCAAAGGACCTTATTTATAGGCACGATCTTGAAGCATAGTACGGGATGCAACAAAAACGCTGTCGTGTCGCTTCAACGAGTCCAATTTTAATGTTTGCATCGGGTTTCCCTCCAGAAATTTCCTTCTAAAATTCTCTAGAAACCATTTTCGAATCAAAGGACCTTATTTATAGGCACCATCTTGAAGCATAGTACGGGAAGCAACAAAAACGCTGTCGTTTCGCTTCAACGAGTCCAATTTTAATGAACATTAAATTTTAACTAATTTACATTTTTTTTTTGAGGCAACTAATTTACATTTTAAAAAATTCATACGTAAGATATCATACCAAAAATAAAATAAAAATTCAGACACTCAAAATCAAAATGGTTAAAAATGGAAGCTCAAATGGCCTCTACGGTGACCACTCGTCGGGTTCAACTCAACTCCGACCGAAGAATCCAAAATCGTTGCTCTACCGCATCCTCCTCTTTCACTTCATACGCCTTCCAATTCCATCGATACCCAAATTAGCGAAGCATTCCCACTCTAATACGGCTTACGTTTCTTACGTGTTTGTGTTATCGTCTGAGCTCACTTGATGTTCGACGTTTTGACAATGAAAAGGTCTGGTCGATCACTTGGAAACCCGTCAACTCAGTCAAGTTTGGAGCTTTCCACACGTCCAAGGCATCTACGCTTTGCACATTTACATCCCAGGTCCTTCTTCTTTCTTTTAAGTTTGTTTAATGTATGGTTCGTACAAGATTGAGCTTTGTAGTAACCGAAAGAGGAGGCTTTCTGAGATGGGTTAATTATCTCTTGCATTTACACTTTATATCCCGACTCAGGTAAAGAAGGAAGTGTGTCTGTTGTTGAGAAAGGTGTAATCTTCGGTGAATAGTCTTTATGTTGTGGATGCTGACATTCCTCTAAACGTTCTGTGCTAAGATGATAAAAACAGGTTGCGTTAGGAAAAGAGTTTCATCTTGGTTTGTGAAGAACTGTCCCGATTCGGGTGCATCAGATTGATTCTGTAGCCACTATGCTCCGGCAGAAGCTTCAGGTTTAGAAACGGTGAACTTATATTCTCACAGCTCTTTTTGTTGATGAATTGTATCATCTCAACTCAATGCTTGGACACAAACAGGTATCGGATTGATTCAGTAAATACGAGGTTTTTCTCAATGATGCACTGGAGGTTGTCACTGAAGGATTGAATGAAGTATCCTCTTAAAAATTTGTGTTTAGCTTCTTCAAGGTTTTATTGAATTTGTACTTAGTGCCCTTTTCCCTTTACAAGTTCTTATGCTGTTTGCTCTATGTTTTGCTTTGTCTGCGCAGATTGTTATTTGTTAAGCAGATTCAATGTGTTAACGAGGTGTATATAATTCACAATCTCCCTGAATTTTATAAGGTGAGCACACTAGATCTTGTGATCTTCCAAATCATCGTTACTTCTATGATTTTTGAAGAACGAATTCTTATACAGACTATTAACTGATGTGTACTGAAAGTGGAGGCGGCGCAGAGGTAGGAGGGGCAGCAACTGGTTCAGGAAAAGGTCTTTGGCAAAATGTGCTTCATTCGACTGTTTCTGTAGTTATTCCAGTTGATGAATTGTTGCCGAAGTGCCAATTCCTACAAGTTCCATGAAGCAAAGGGTCAGTTCTGCGCAGAAATATTCTAATATGTTACAGAACAACAGATGATGATTATGCAATCTTAGAATGAACTTTCTCTGTGAGATTCATTGCAATGCTTGCTGAAGAACCTAAAACATTGTCAAGAATGAACTTGCTGTGTCACAACCCTCGAATTATGTTCAGTGCAGGATTAAACACTAAAAATTCGATTTTTCCATGCATTTTAGTTTTGAATTGCTCGGTAAATTTTCTATTTTTGTAACAATCACAGTTGAAATTTGAATTGTTATTAAATAAGAGTTTTTTTTTGAATCGTGCTTTATTTCAATATTATATAAAAACGTGATTGAAAGTTAAACTAATAAAATAAAAAACTTACACTTTAAAAGATTTAACATAAATTAAATATTTATAAAATTAGTTAAAAATAAATAAATTTTAAAATATGATTAAAAATCCTTATCTACTAAAGAATTTAAATTTAATTAAAAAAATTATCAAATAAAAATTAATTAATTTATAAAAAATTAACTAACTAATTATACTTATAGGAATAGGGCAGCTACAAAATATTAATTGATCTAACTTTAAGTAATAGCTAATGTCAAAAAAAAAAAAACTTTAAGTAATAGCTGTCCTATTCCTATAAGTAAAATTTGTAACTTTACCAGTCTGAGAATGACTGTTAAATTGCGACTTCAGGGTAAAGGAAAAGCTATTTTTAAGAGGAAACTTCACGCAGTAGTAATCATTTTGGAAGCGTAAAAGAGGAGTTGGTATAAGTTTGAACTTCAGAAAAATTGCTCAAGAAACAACACAAATCTCGCAATGATCAAACGACCATGGGTGTTAAAAAAAATGGGTTGAATGTAATCAGAAGAACACATAACGAGTTCTAAATTACCAAAGCAATTGTTTTGTTTGCTACAGATACCCCATTTCACTAAGAAACATAATTAAAGATCCACAACGTGTGATTTTAAGACTGAACAGAAATGAATTCCATAAGATCTGCATGCATGCCACCCTCTATCTCCTATATAATAGTTGCAATGCTCGCGGTAAACAAGAATTAGTCTAATCCCAATTTGAAAGAACCAGGTTGATGTTACCATCTCAATGATGGTATAATGTTACCATCCGTGTAAGACTGCCACAATATCAATATGATAACCACAAGGCATCAACCAGTGGATTTAGAATTGTGGCCATTACTTTACAGATACTATCATCAGTACGGTCTGTAGCGCATTGGCCGTCTAAACCTCGGAACTCTTCTGGAAATGAGAAAACAAATGTTAGCTTTACTATCAAAGAGTGTAAGTGATTATGCAGAACGCTCAGAATGAAATTATTCAAAATAGTATTTCTCTTGACTTGGATGATACAGAGAGGGAAATTGGCGTCGAAAATATTGACAAAGTTACAAGTCAAAACTTCATGGGAAGATACTACTGTCGAAAAAGAGATGACATAGATAAGCCCTATGAAACAAAGAAAAAACATGTAAATCCACTTGCATAGAATGAAATTCATAAGAGCATTCCAAGTAAGAACAACATATTTCAGCCTCTCAATACCCCAAGATCAACATGAATCTACTTGACTACCATGGGCTCTCTTATAAAGAAAAGATCAGAACAGTTACAAGATACAAAAGCAAGGGTAAGCGCTCACCCATACCCGTATGAGGGGAAGAATGGAGCAGGTGCAAATGGCCTTCGAGGTCTGAACCCGAGATAAGGGTTGGCACGCCTTCCTCGATACTGCTTCATTCCAGGAATATTAGTTCGCTTTGCAGAAACCTGAGAATACGCAGTTCCCCATCATAAGCATGCAAGAAAATTCACAAAGTAACTACAGCAGAAAATCATAACAACTACCTTTAACTGGCGGCCATGCAACTCTGACTCGTTTAACAATAGAGCATTTTGAACAGCATCAACTTCCACAAATTCAACATAAGCAAACCCTTTTGGTTGACCAAACTTGTCAGTCAAAATCGTCACTCTGTTAACTGTTCCACAGGATTGAAAATGCTGCTGCACTTCTTCCGGGGTACAAGCATAATCCACCTAAAGTAAAGGAAACAAATCAGAATTCTTCTTATACCAGTATGCTCGGGGTGCCACAGTCAATGAAAACACAAAACCATGGCAAAGCAACGAAAAGACAATATGTTCACAGAGTAAAGTTGAAGACCCAAAAGAGGCTTGGTTCCCCAAGTCACTATACACAGAAAATAATAGGCATAAATTAAAGCAAGAGAAGTGTAGTTAACCCTCACATTACCGACATAAATCGAGCGGGAATCCACCTCCTCCTTTTCAGCCTGCGATGCAGAAGTACTCGAGGGATCTCCATGAAAAACAGCATAAGTCAAACCCAAACTCATTAGTTAAATTCAAGCTAGCAAGATAAGGTTTTTCTTTCCCCACATTATCTATGTTCAGATCACGACAATACATTTCTCCACAACTCAATCAACAAATCTACAAATACATAGCATGTAAAGAAAAGTTTCTTGGTGCGTTGTGTAATACCTTGAACAGCACCCATCTCCTTCTCAACCTTAGCCTGCATTTCCCGGAGAGCCCCAGCTTCTTCTTCAATCTCCTTCAGTCTTTTCTTCATCTCCTCTAGTTCCTATCCATTAAATAAACGAAAAAACAAAGCAAATTACTCAACCAACCTCAAAACTCCGACAAAGCAAAGTCTGAAGCAAGAGCGAGAGAAACAAACCTTGGAATTAGTGTCGGTCTGTTCCTCGTCTTCAGGTACGTCCGCATCCATCTCCCCCTCGTCGGGGATTTCGCCGCCGTACACCTCATGTTCTTCATGTTGATCCATAACCTCCCTCTCTCTCTCTCTCTCTCCCCACAGCTCAGCTAAGATTTTCCAACTTTGTTTTGGTTGGAAAGATTTGGGGTTTCTGAGCTTTGGGCTTGGGGCTAATTATAATTCGATCTGCGGATTGGGGAAGACACACTAGAGAGAGAGAGAGAGAGAGAGAGAGAGAGGGTAGTTTCGTACTTTTGAGGAATTCATCGGTTAACTAACCGAAAATTGGGCTCCGTTAAAACCCGACCGATCTGTTGGTCCGAAGCCATATTAAATAAGACGTCTAAAGTCAAACAAGGATATTTTTTTAATTATCTATATGGAGAATTTTATTATTGTGATATATATTTTATAAAAAAAAGTTTGATGCTCATTATTTTAACAACTTTTATGATTAATATATTGAATATCATCTAAATTATTTTTAGGAAATTAGTACATAACTCGTGCTGTACGATCACCAATAATCTATGAATGCATTAAAATAATTAAAAATAAAAAATAATCCCTTAATTTTGCATATTATTAATTTTTTATTGATGTATAAAATAATTTAAATAATATAAATCATAATAACCATAAAAATATCAAAGTGGTAATAACTAGATATTTGTGTGGGTTTTTTTTTATATTTCCTACAAGTTATTCTGTGAGGGTCCAATTATAGAAAGATATCTTTAAATCATCCACGTATTTATGTGTGGTGTTTCACACGGACTTATGTTTGATCTCTATAGTAAAATTCAATACGCATCAAAAAAACAATAACAGAAATACACATGGTTATGTGTGTTTATTCAAGAAACAAGATAAAAAGAAGGCAAAAAGAGAAAATTTCATCAGCTCTAGCACGAAGCAGTACTGCAGGAACAAACTTTGCTCCGAAGATAAGCTATTTACACCTTGGGAGGAGGAAGCGCCCACTTGGAACCCTCAATGAAGCCAAGACTAATGAATAATTTCACTTCTTCGTCGCTAAGCTGCTTGGTGAACGGAGCTCTGGTGGGAGCTCCACCTCCTGCTCCTGAAGACTTGTACTCTGCAAAATACACCTTCCTGCAATATGCGATAGAGTTTATGATCATCTTTATTAGATAGTTTAATGTTTAAGTGATTTTAAAAAAAAAAAGCTAAAAAGGAGATAGATACATACGCTTCTCTATCAGGGTGGTTGTTACTTGACCATCCTGCAGGATCTACGACTTCTGACATAGTGGTGTAAGCAAACACCACTTTTGGCATCTCTGTCCATGCTCTGCCCAACATTGCACCAGTGCCTTTTCCAGTTACTTTGCAGTGTACAAATGAAAATCCAGTGTCTTCAGCTTGACTGCTTCTTGCATGGGCTGCTATTACTGTCAT
>JAOSBP010000007.1:21791056-21801186 GCA_027563825.1 Erythroxylum mucronatum | reverse complement strand
AGATCATACCTTATATATGGAACGATATCTAGGTTTAGGTCTTTACGTAGACTTCTACCTCTGCATGGAAGTCCTCTTCTGCTGATGGGCTGTGGAGCGTATGGATCGAGCCTGGGTTCGACGTCTTTGACAAATGGACCGATCGGGCCACGAGTAGTTGCGGCTGAGTCCAGGCCCAACACAACCGACCCGACCAACCTACCTGAAATAAAGAATTTAAGGTAAACAGTGAATAACTATTTCATCAATTCATCCATTGAAACTCTGCATTATTATGATTAGTCAAAAAGATCGACTGAAGATATTAAAGCGAACGCTTAAAAGGTATTTTCTTTTGATTTCACCTTTAAACCCGAAAATGGCAAGGAACCATGTTTCACGAGGCTACGGTAGGCCCGTGAAATTACAACCATTCAATTCCACTCAAGAAAAGAGGTAAGTATGATAAATAAAAAATAATTAAATTTTTAAAAAATATCAACTTTATTGAGTTTTACAATATTAATTTATATTTTAAATAGTCATCATCATACCCGAAGTCTCGCAATAAAGCAGAATTTAAGAAGACTTGATAGTAGAGAGGCTATTTTAAATAATAATATTAAAATATTTTAATTTTCAAATTTTAAAAAAAATAATTCGACATTAAATTTTTTATTAACGAGCATAATTTGATGGTCCATTTGAGATCAGTATTTTTTCTGTCACGTATTGTATTTATGTTATTATGAATATTAATATTTAACAAATTAAAAATATCAAATATTATTAAATGATTATGAAATAAAACATAGGAGAGAATTATTTTAAATTTTTTAATTTATTAGAAAATAAATTACTGATAAACTTGAAAAATAACAAAGGAACAACTTTTATAAATATAGTCTTTATGATAATAGTTATTATTTAATATAAATAAGAAATCTTTTTAATGAGAATTCTTAACATGTTATTAAGTATTTTTGGTAAATACTGTTACAAATGAGTAATTCAACTTCAAGTAAGAGATTTGGTCAAATTAATTAAATGCACGCTTTAACATTTAATACTAACATGCATTTTAATAATTGTTAGAGATGAAATTAATTATTTTAAATTTTGTTTGATCTTATTTTAATTTAATTTAATTTAAATTCATATATATATACATATGAATTTAAATTAAATTATATATATATATATAAACGATCGAGCCCGTAGTTGCTATATTTTGGATACATACTGAGTAAATCTTCAGATTGACTCAACAGCCTGTAAATCATGTTAATTGGGTATTTTAAACTAGGCAATCCTGTACGACAGGCTCGATCGAAAGAGCGTAAGTAGGAAGATTCGAACACATAACTTTTTGATCCCCTGCCCTCACTCTACTAACTCGATCACTGCTAAATAACATTTTTTATATTCTTTCAAGTTCACAAGTGAATTTGACAAAATTTACAATTTAGAATAATAATAATAAATTAGTTAATTTTGAGTTTGAGCTAAAATATAATTAATTAAATTAATTTTACCGATTTAAAATTTTTTTAGACATGATCTTAACTCTAAGCCGACCAGACCTGACCCAAGTACAACCTAATGATCACTACATAAATTCCTAAAACTTCCGAGAATTTGATATGATGATTCGAACACATACTCTCTATCTAAGGGAGTTCACTAGCTGGACCACCTTAAGACAAAAGTGAGTACTCAGACTTTTTGCGAATAATTTCAATTTCCACACCTGTACAATACAATCATGTAGGTTAATTTTTATTTTTTAATAAGTTTTGGCTGATAAAATGAGATCATATCGCTCCCGATTATGGTTTTATTAAATCCCATTCACATATTTATGTAGACCTTATATAAATATATAGATAAAATTTAATAGAATTGGGTTGAAACATAACAATCAAAACAAATGATTTGATGCGACATGGAATCAAATTTTAGTTATTTCATTTCACTTTTTTAATTACAAAAACCTTCATCAATGATTTCCAGTTCAGACCATACATCGTCTATGTCCTGTCTCTGAATGCATTTTCTTATTTAAACCGGACATCACACGTTAAGAGAGTAGTTAACAGGAACCAAAAATCAGGGAAGTTCCATCCATTCTGTCTGTGTAGTCAGATTTAAATCATCTCCTGTTGAATCATTCCCTTTTAGCTTACCAATCTCCTTGTGGACAGAAACCTTGAAAGCTTCTGTACACCTGAGTGGTTTTATAGTATATTCACATAAAGCTTGAAGCTTTAAGCAGCTGTACAATTTCTGCATCGCCCCAGATGCAAGAAACAGGTAGAGAAGATCGTCAACAGTCTGGGACAGAGCTCGTTGGTAGTATTTCTTACAGTGGTCCACTGGGTGGTGGACCTCCAAACAAGAGAGCAGGAAGAAGAAGTGCAGGGTTCAGCATACCAGAAAATAGAGAGGGTCATGAAGAACCATACATGGAGGTCACACTCGACGTACACGACGATTCTGTGGCCGTTCAGAGTGTTAAACCTGCCAACGGCGACAAAGAAGATACTGATAGTACACTACTAGCCAAAGGCCTGAAAAGAAAATCTGCTTCAAATGTAGTTAGGAATGCTTCAGCCAGGATCAAACAAGTTTCTCAAGAGTTCAAGCGCTATGCTTCTTTCTCCAAGAGACCACCACCTGTCCGACTTGAACGGACCAAAACTTCGGCGGCTTATGCTTTGAAAGGACTAAAGTTTATCAGCAAGACTGATGGAGCATCAGGGTGGCCTGCTGTAGAGAAGCGTTTTGATGAAATTACTGCTTCAAGCAATGGCTTGCTTCCTCGTTCTCGGTTCTGCGAATGCATAGGTGCACAAATTTTCATAGTAAAACTCCATAGATTTTAGTATTTATGTAAAGATTTCAGTTTTGGAGATTCTGATATGAATTGTTGTTGAAATGATAGGAATGAAGGAGTCCAAGGACTTTGCTGGAGAGTTGTTCAATGCACTTGCTAGAAAACGGAACATAACTGGCGATTCCATTTGTAAGGAAGAGCTAAAGCAGTTCTGGGAGCAGATTTCTGATCAGAGCTTCGACTCCAGGCTTCAGACTTTCTTTGACATGTAAGTTTCCGCTTCATTCTTTTCAGGCTTCAACGAATCAGTCAAGCTTTTCAACGTTCCCAAGAAAATTCTACTAAATTTGCAGGGTTGATAAAGACGCCGATGGCAAACTTACTGAGGTGGAAGTCAGAGAGGTGAGGTCTCTTAACTTTTCATATTCATCTCAAGGAAACAACTCAGTGTTTTGCTTCTGCAGATTATCACTCTCAGTGCTTCTGCAAACAAGCTCTCATCCATCCAGAAGAAAGCAGAGGAATATGCAAGGCTGATAATGGAAGAGCTAGATCCAGAAAAACATGGATACATCATGGTAAAGAGGCTAAATCAATTCACAGTTAGATCCTTTCACTTGTTTGATCACTAATCTTGTTTGATGTTTTGGCGGTAAACAGATAGAGAACCTGGAAACGCTTCTATTGGAAGGAGCAAAACAGTCTGCAATAGCAGGAGAGAACAAAAAATTAAGCAAAATGTTAAGCCAGAAGCTGAAACCTACACTTGATGATAACCCAGTAAGGAGATGGTGTAGGTTCACCAAGTACTTCATATTGGACAATTGGCAGAGATTTTGGGTAATGGCTCTATGGATTGGTGTTATGGCTGGCTTATTTGCATACAAGTATGTGCAGTATCGACACAGAGCAGCTTATGAGGTTATGGGAAACTGTGTATGCATAGCCAAAGGAGCAGCTGAGACTCTCAAGTTGAACATGGCTCTGATTCTACTACCAGTCTGCAGGAACACACTGACCTGGCTCAGGAACAAGACCAAATTGAGTGTTGTAGTCCCTTTTGATGATCATCTCAATTTCCACAAGGTAATGTCTTGCTTTTCCATTTTAGATATTCTGCAGAAGGATTCTACAGATTGAACAAAGAAAGGTTTCGTGTGTTCCTTTTCCAGGTGATAGCAGTGGGAATCACAATTGGGGTTGGCATACATGGGATATTTCATTTGGCCTGTGACTTCCCTAGACTAATTCATGCAAGTGCAGAGAAGTGGAAGCTGATGGAGCCTTTTTTCGGGAATCACCCTACAAACTACTACTACTTTCTGAAGTCAGTGGAGGGAGTAACTGGAATCATAATGGTGATCTTGATGGGAATATCCATCACATTAGCTACAACTTGGTTCAGGCGCGGTCAGATCAAGAACAATTTCCTCAAGAAACTCACTGGTTTCAATGCCTTTTGGTACTCTCACCATCTCTTCATCATTGTCTACACTCTGCTCATTGTGCATGGCCATTACTTGTACCTGGCACATGAGTGGTACAAGAAGACAGTAAGCTCCTAACTCCTACTGTTATGGCATCTAGACATTTCATGTTCTTTGATTCTTTGAATTAGTGAATTCTTGCACTCAGTAGTTTCTCTGAAATGGCAGACTTGGATGTACATGGCTGTGCCCATTACACTTTACGCTGGCGAGAGACTTATCAGAGCACTAAGATCTAGCACTGAAGCTGTTACTATAAAAAAGGTTAATCGAACAATCTCTTACTATGAACATATTATATGTGGACTTGCAGTTGTTAAACTATCTTCCCTTGTACAATATACAATATTCCAGGCAGCTATTTATTCTGGAAATGTATTAGCACTTCACATGTCAAAGCCTCAGGGATTCAGATACAAGAGTGGACAGTACATGTTTGTGAATTGTGCTGCTGTATCTCCATTTGAATGGTCAGTAACCACTAAACTGTTTTTTACTTGTATTGGCCATTGATGAATTGACTGCTGCAACTGCATTACATCCAGGCATCCATTTTCGATCACTTCAGCCCCTGGAGATGATTATCTAAGCGTTCATATCAGAGCTGTCGGTGACTGGACAAACGAACTTAGAAACGTGTTCACGAAGGTGTGTTTTTTCTTTCAATCTTTTGTTTAATGATAAGATTCGAACTTTGGAAACGGAACCTGTAATTTTTTGATAATTTGTTAAGGTATGTGAACCACCTACTACTGGGAAAAGTGGACTCTTAAGAGCTGACGGCTTCCAAGGAAACGACAACCCCAAGTAAGTCATCACGTTCAACGTCCTTGAATCAGGACATGTCCTAACGTCTCCAGAAATGAAGACAGGTCATACGTTGGAGATCAACTTATAAATTATGAATCCATTATGAAGTTGGTGTGAAGCTGTCATATTACGTGACAAGCATTTTAAATAGGGTCAACCTTGTTGTCTAAGAATCTTAATTAGTTGGTTCCAACACACTCATTTTCTTAATAGATCCAAACAAAGCAACGTGTTCTTGGATCTTGCACGTTGTTCATATTGCATTCCTGTAACTCAAAAACATACCCCAAGTGGAGTTGGAATACTGGAATTACTACATCCACTGAGTTCTGGGATTTTGACAGGCTAGTAATTCTCATACTTCCGACAAATGGTAATGTGAATTTACGACAGGTTATGGAGATTCTAATCAATGCTCCTTGGAATTAGACAAGTCTGCCAACTTTGTTTAGGAGATGTCCTTAGCTTGTCTAAATTTCTCGTCATATATCACATGCACGTTTCCATCAGAGATTGTGATGATCTAACAGAAACCTAATGTAATGATCTGGTTTACTAACGACGGTAATGATTGAACAGCTTTCCGAGGGTTCTGATTGATGGTCCATACGGTGCACCAGCACAAGACTTCTGGAAATACGAGGTAGTCCTGCTCGTTGGTCTAGGAATTGGAGCAACTCCGATGATCAGCATTGTCAAGGACGTAGCGCGCAACTTAAGGGCAATGGAAGAAGAAGCGAATGCAATAGAAAATGGAACTCTCGACACAAGGAGCAACTCATCGCCGGCGAGAAATCTGAGCCCAAATTCACAGAAACGAAGAGAGCACTTCAAGATCAGAAGGGCATACTTTTACTGGGTGACAAAAGAACAAGGTTCCTTCGACTGGTTCAAAGGGGCCATGGACGAAGTGGTTGAACTTGACCATAACCATGTCATTGAACTCCATAACTACTGCACCAGTGTGTATGAAGAGGATGATGTGAGGTCAGCTCTCATCACGATGCTCCAACAACTCAATCATGCCAAAAATGGTGTCGACATTGTCTCTGGCACACGAGTCAAGTCCCATTTTGCCAAGCCTGATTGGTGCAATGTCTACAAGAACATTGCTCTTAACCATCCCGATTCCCGAGTTGGTAAGTCAACTTTCTAACTATGTTGAATTACTCCTTAAGTTTTCCTAATCCAATCATAAGTTAATATCTAAGTATTAAACCTCTTTAAATATGTGATCATTGTATGTCTACTTCCTATTAGAGTCATGACATCACACATTCACTAGGTCTATGCTCCATACTTTTCTCCATAGTTCTTTCATTCTTCTTTCAACTTTAGCAAAAGGAGAAAAGAAAAGATGAGTGAGACTAGTGATACTCAAGAGTCAAGACTCGAGAGCCTTCATGCTTCATGTCAATTTCACAAACCAAAGTTACTACTTTTGTTTAAGGGGAGCAGATTTGCTGCTTCTGAATTGCTGTGCCTGCCGTATTTTTAAGATCCGAACTATCTAATTTATCCTAATGGATGATTAGGATTTGTTCAGGTACAACGGATACAGCAATTCGGAAATAGCAAATCTGTTCCCTTGTTCAAGTCCAAACAAGAAAAGAAAAAAAAAAGAAAATTATTTAGATGAATAATATCAGATTAACAGGTTTTGTTTTGTCTGAACATATAAAACATTTTGAAGACTTTCTTTTTGTAATCAGCACTGTGATAGGAGGCAGTGTTATAAGTAAGTCATCAAGTATGCTTTTCTAACTACTCTCGATAGTTCAAAGAGATCTTTTGATTTAAGCTTAGGATTCCTATGATCAATCCAAAGTATATTCTTTGATATTTGTCCCGTCACCTGAAAATTTGCAGGGGTGTTTTACTGTGGTCTGCCGAAGTTAGCCAAAGAACTTCGCCACTTGGCCTTGGATTACTCCCACAAGACCAACACCAAGTTCCATTTCCACAAAGAGAACTTCTGAAATTTCCATGGATATTAATGGGAGAAAGTGAAGTAAAAAACAAAAAATAAAAAAGACCCACCACGCCATTTATGAGAAGGATTTGGGTCCCTCGGTTGTTCAGCTGTAAAGCTCGTGAGTAATGTAATCTTTGTGAAAAAAGGGGTTTGCTTTTTATGTGTACTTTAACTTTGCAAGTGGGGGTTTAGATAAGAACATGATGAGATGTTATGTAACCTAAAGAGAATGCATATGAGTTTCTTTTATTTCTTGTCCTTTTCCCTTTAGAAGAGAGCAGAAATGATTCAGTTTGAGACGTAAGTACTGTGAGAAAAATCAGACGTTAAGATGTTGAAAGTGTTGACAAAGCAAAACTTATCAATAACAATATTAATGAATATGTCCTTATTCGTAATACCGTTTGGTTGGATGTTAATTAAAGGAATAGAACGGAACAAAACGAACGGTTTATAATATGATAAAATGTAATATAATAAAAAGTTGTTTAGGATGGATGAAAGAGTTTATAATATAATATAGCGAAATGTTGTTTGGAAGATGGATGAAATAGAATGTAATGTATAATAAATGATTATTATACTTCTGATATTAAAATAATTGTTACAGGAAGTTTAATGCTATGATTTTAAAACAAAAATCATATCCAATTAAGAAGTCATAATTCAAGTTACAAGACAAATAATTTTTTATATTTTCTATTTTAAAATAATAAAAATTTTAATAAAAGTTTATTATGTTATTGTTAATTATATACAATTTATTATTAATTATATAAAATTAATATTATTAATTATTTAATATATTAAATTTTATTTTATGCTGTTATATGTTATTTATATTTAAAAATAATTTATTTATATTTTTATTATATAGAAATATATACAAAAATAATTTTTATATATTATCTATTTTTATTAATAAAAATTTTATTAAAATTTTATTTTATTATTAATTTTATACAATTTATTATTAATAATATAAAAATATTATTATTAGGATATGGAAAAATAATATAAAAATATTATTAATTATATATAACTTTTATGAAAGTAATAAATGAGTACGGGGAAAGAGGGTTAGAGCGAGAAGAAATAATTAGTATTAAATTTTTTTTTGAGAAATAGTATTAAAAAATTATTGAGAGTATATTAGATAGTATATATTTATTAGTTTACATTCCATCCTAAATTTTCCGAATCGGAGGTCTTTTATTTTCACTGTTTAAGATGGAATGGAACGTAATATGAAACCTTCCGTTTTCAACTCATTCTATTTCATTTCATTATGAAACCCTTAATCAAACGATAAAAATGTGTTACATTCTATCTCATTCTATTAATAACCTCTCAACCAAACAGGATTTTAGAGTGGTTAAGATAACAGAGGAAGAACTGTTAATTAGGGATAGTAATAAACGGATTAGGTCGGATTGTTAGAATATGCGGGAAACTGAGACTCAACTATGAGCATAGTCAAGTTGTTTGAATCTTTAAGTCGGCAAAGATGGAGGTACGGTAGGTTCAACCTGGTCCAACCTGTTATCTCTAACTGCTGGCATATGCTATTATGGGTTAGTGACTTGAGCTTAATTCGTGTTCCAGACTTCCAGTTCTCCCCACCCACAGCAACTCAAAAGATTACAGACACTAGCCTATGGTTCGTTGTTCTTTTCCCTGTAATGAGTGATAAACTGATTACTCACTCTTTTGCCAGTCTTTGAACTCTTGTGAATTTGTTAAAAGGAAGGAAATGAAAAGGTTGGCCTAAAGAAGGGAACAAGAGTAGCATTAACATATATTCAATCATGTCATCCGTTCAAATGCTGTACAATAGAATATGATGACTAAAACCTGATAAGATGCTTTTAATCTGATAAAAAATCCAAAATCCACATACTACACTACTTTATGCCCACGTTTCCTGCCAACTTTTGATGTTTGAACTGTGTGGAACTAGGAAGCAAGAGCATGAATTTCAAGGAGACTAAAACCAGGGAAGATTGAACTCTTGCATGTCATTGCCCTCCATTGAAGACACGCAAGTAAGTTTCTTCACAAGACTATTTATACCCTCTTGATCAATGCCAAAAGTAGCATCAGCAATCCTTATAACCCCTGGATTCTGGCTGTTAAGTACTGAGAAAACCACTGCAGGTTCATTGCCAACATTCAGGCAAAAGTGAAGTAGGTCTTTGGGGAACACAAACACTTCTCCTTCCTTGAGTGTTTCTTGAAAAAGTTGGTTTTTGGTGTCTACAAAGCCTGCAATTACAGTCCCTTTGCTGACAAAGAACATCTCTGAGGACCTTGGGTGCGAATGTGGCGTTACCAAACCGTCCACCTCAAGATCAGTCCTCGCAATGGAGAGGCCAAGAGTGTTCAGACCAGGGAAATCCGCAGCTGTCACAATGGTCACCGAGGAACGAAAAAGATTGTGGGTGTCCCCGGCACGACTTAGTTTAATTGACTTGAAATCTGAAGCTGTGACGTTGGCTGGATTTTTACAAGGGAAGCCATTGATAAAGACAGTTTGTTTTCCTGTAGTAGCAGTTGGACAAAGGTCCTGAAGATTATCACAATCTGCAAAGCAGACTAAGATGCAGGAGAATAGTGAGACACAGCAGAGAACAAAGGTTTTCATCTTGTTCTTATCTTGTTTACTAAAGAATGTCCTGCTCTGTTTTATAATGTCAACTTCCTAGGTTGCAAGAAATGGAAGTTAAGTACGAGGCTTAGATTTCAATATTAGATTCCAAGTGGATTATCTTGCAAGAAGAGCATTGCTGATAATACCTTTCCAACTCAAAAACAGACAGAAACATAAGATAACTTTTTAAAAGCCTAAATCTCTACCCTTTCTTGCCACACCAGGAAAGCAAGCGGCTCTAACTATAATACATATTACTTCTCTCAATTTTATTGGTAAATTAAAGAACAAGCATGCCTGAATACTCTCCATACGTATAAGAAGCAAAGACACATAGTAAATCAGGCATTCGTGTTCATTAATATAGTAACTACCTTTGACATTTCACATTAA
>JAOSBP010000007.1:21752151-21776303 GCA_027563825.1 Erythroxylum mucronatum | reverse complement strand
TTAATGTGAAATGTCAAAGGTAGTTACTATATTAATGAACACGAATGCCTGATTTACTATGTGTCTTTGCTTCTTATGCCAAACAGTATAAATTGAATTGAATTCAATTAATTCAATTTCATTAATGTAATTGAATCCAATTCGTTAATGAATTTAATTCGCTATGTTCCAAAAGAATATCCACAAAATTGAAAATAACAGCAACATTTGGATTTTAGTCTTAACGTCTCTATTTAACGATCCTTTATCCTTCAAGTGGTCATGTTTAATGTATAAATGATGTTTTGTATAACTGTTTTGTTTCTATCAATATCACTTCTTCTATACGACTTGTTTGTCAAATCCGAGACATACTACTTTTTTTTTTCCGAAACATACTACTTTTATTTTTTCTTTTTCATTTTTCATTTTTTGTGTTTATGATTATTTTTATTTTTATATATATGCTTATATAGTTATATATATTTTTACGAGAGTCTACCGAAAACAATCTCTCTCAAATGGTTAAGAATAAAATTATGCAGTATTAGACCTCTTAAGAGACTTTCATTAGATTATTGTACTTTAGATAATAGAATTATAAGGGGGGAAATAACTCATTCACTTTTTTTTTTTAATGCAAGTGAAAGTAAGAAAAAACAAACGATCCAAAAAATAGGAAGTTATTAACGTTCAAAAAGAACGCCAAATTTATCAACTAACAAACCAATGCTAACTTGAGGAGGACGAGCTTCCGAAAGTTGAAAGGAGGTAGATGAATGATTGCAGAAGAGTAGGAATGTTAAAGGTCGGATCAAGCCAAGAGGTTAGGGTAGCCTGTGACCCGACTTATGATAGGTCAACTTATGGACCGGTTCAACTACGAGTTGATTGACCCATAGATAAGTTACGGGTGAGCTAAGCTAATCCGACCCATCTTTTATATATATTTTAAAAAATGTCAACGTCATTTTAAAAATATTTTTAAAATAATGGTTGGATCACAAGTTGAGCTGAACTAGCTTGTGTTTGACCCGACCTCAACTTACGGTTCAATCAGATTGACTAATTCGTGGCTCATTTGTAACTTGATTAACTCTGACCAAAATTAGATCAAATAAGTTGGGCCAAAATTGACATCCTACTGGAGTGACGGTGGCATGGATAGCAACCCTTCTTACGGTGGTGGCGCGTAGCCTCTCTTTCTTCCAAGCCATAACTTTTAGAATGTTCAAATGAAAAACAGTTGATTCTTTAGAAAGGAAAAAAGAGGAATATGAGATGGAAACATCAAAAGGCTTCGAGTTACCTTTTAGGCTTAAAATAGAAACTACTCGATCCGCCCAGTTTGATTTTAATTAATTAATTTGTAATACCAATTTTAAAATTAAAAATTTTAAACTCTTCCAATCCAATTATATATTTATTAGTTAATAATAATACAATTTTTAATTAATTATTATTTAGAAATGCGCTAAAGTAGAAAGAAAAATTAAATATATGATATACAAACTAGTCCTTATACTTCTAGATAAATCTTAATATTTTGATTTTTATTAATTAACATTTAAAATTATCTTTTAAAGCAATTCAATAGCAAATGATTAATCACTTAAGTTGCATTTAATTC
The DNA here is from genome assembly GCA_027563825.1 of Erythroxylum mucronatum. Classification (NCBI taxonomy): domain Eukaryota; kingdom Viridiplantae; phylum Streptophyta; class Magnoliopsida; order Malpighiales; family Erythroxylaceae; genus Erythroxylum; species Erythroxylum mucronatum. The sequence continues at coordinate 21,774,694 of JAOSBP010000007.1, read as the reverse complement.
TTATGATCATAGTATTAAAAGTTATTGTCTTGTGAGTAATTTTTTATTATATATCCATATTTTTGGTGTTAACATATATAATTTCTATTGATATATTAATATTTAAAATAATTATTAATATATCTATCTCTTATATCTACTAAGAATAATTACAAAATTTGTAAAAATTATAATTAAAATTGACCAATAAAGCATACATTGCAATTTCCAATTACTTAATAAAGTTAAAACTAAATTTTAATAATAAAGCATATATTTCAATTTCCAATCACTTAATAACATGTTTTCCAACTTAAATTATAGTTTTTTGAAGTAGAATTCTAGGTCCAAAACTAAAACATGGTAACTTTATAAATTATAGAATTCCAACAAAGTCAAACATCTTTCTTACTAATGACACAAATAACTTCTTCTCAGGATTACCCTCATCACTCTTACGTATCATAATTATGCTAATAATTACCCAATCTTTCAACACTATAAATTCCAATAATTAGTAATCCTTACCACAACAACACCCTGTAGGAGATACGGGTTCTAGAGAGATCTAGTAGTACACAACTAGGGATGTCAGGTTGATTGGCCCACTGGTCAAGCGTAGGCCGATTGTAGCCCTACCGTTACTTCAAAAACAATGTCATTTTTTTGACATTTTTCTTTTAAAAAAATATAGTGGGCCGGGTTAGGCCGACCCTCTAGCCTGTCAAACCACAAGTCGGTCATTCGATGGTCGGGTTGGGCTACTAGTCGACCTATTTAGGCTCATCGGGCCACGAGCCACCCTAGCTCGCGATCGGGGCGGATTAGACTAGGAGTGACTTAGGGCATTGACATTCCTATATACAACATTGCCCCCTAGTAGAGAGTTTGTTACCGAGATTTACTATAATAATCCTCACGATTAAAAAATTGAGAAATTTATTAGTTGAATTTTCATTTAATAGATAAATATAATATCTTTCTTTAATATTATTTCATAATTTTAATTATCTAATTTTTTTATTATATACTAATTTTATAATGATATTAGTTAAAACTCTAAATATTTTATTTTATCAATTTAATTTTTGATCCATTTTAAAAAATCATTAAATCCAAGTAAAAATAAAAGGAAAATAAAAAGAAATCGATTTTAAATGGAGTAATTTCTCGTCTAAACAATATCAACACAAGCAAATAAAATCATTTGTGCTAATGATCTCACATAAATAAATGTGTGGATAAAATGAATTAGAATAGAGTAGGAATTTTCTTCTTCTTCTTCTATTATTATTATTATTATTATTATTATTATTATTATTCTTCTTTTTCTTCTATTATTATTATTGTTGTTATTATTATTATTATTACTTGATATTAATTTCTTATTGTTATTGTTATTGTTATTATTATTTGTTAACTTTTTTACTAATACAAATCATTTGTTTTCAAATAATAAATGAATTACATATTTTCAATCATATTATACTGCAGGGGTAATTTAGTTATTGACACTATTTTTTATGTTCTGTCAACTACAATCAAACACATTTATATCCTCAAGACGGAGATAGTTTTATGTGTTTTGTCCATTACAACCAAACACTTTAATATCTCTATTTTTTGTTCTATTCTTTCTTTAAATTTTTGTTTCGTTCCGCTCTGCACACACAGAAGACGGTAACCATAAGAGATAAATTGGAATAAAGTTTGAAGTAGGTTCTAACTTAAGCGGGACCCACAATACCTAGATTCCAGTGGACCCATCAGTAATCAGATAAAAGAGTAAAAAAGCTAATTATTATGGCATTTTCGGTAATATTTTCGAAAAGAAAGGGTACATTTACTGCTATCTAATATCTTTATCCCCCGTATATAAGGCCCCGTCTCTGTTTTAGAACTTGAAAACCAGAGTTAGGCCTCGTTTGGTAAGCTGTTGGTATATTTAAGCTGTTTGACTCTTCAAACAGCTATAAATGCTGTTTGGAGAGCAGCTGAATCACTATCTGTTTGTCTTCAAACATCTAAAATTGAAAGCGCTCCTAACAGCTAAAATAGCTGATTCATGTTTCCTGTAATGTCCTCGTGTTTGAAGCTTCTAGTGAGATTCTGTTATTGCGTTGATAATCACATGCTGACTTACTTCACCAGAGTTGAAACACGTGAATATAGTAGTGTCTTTGCCCTTGCTTTTATTAGATGTTTGTTTATTTATGTAATAATATTTAAAAATAGGGTGATTAATTTCTTATTTTATTTATAACTAATAATTAATTTGGTTAATTTTTACATCAATAAATAAAATTGTAAAATTGTAAAATTTTGTATCTTATTACTTATATCAAAATTACAAACAATTTTTAATATTAAACAATAATTCATTTTATTAATAAAAATAAAAAATGAGTCATATTTTACAAATTGCAAGTGCAAAATGCATCAATTTGAAGATTTTCGACGCAGTTATTTTCTAACGGTTATAAATCATAAACAAAAATATATTACATTTTGATCATAATAAAAATTTTATTTAACTCTAATTTATTAATTCATTAAATAATTTATTATTCTTTACTAAGAATATCCAACAAAATACTAAGATATACGATATTTATATCTTTATAATTATTTTAAAATCATGTACTTGTGAGTCATTTTACACATAAACAGCTAATATTAAACAGCTAATTTTACCAAACATTTCTAATAATCAATTGATTGCCAAACAGGCCTTAGTCTCTATTTTCCTCTATCCGCCGTCTTGCAGTTGTAAACTCGAAAAAAGACCCAAAAAACAAAGAAAAAAAAACTGATTTCTCGTTCTTCTCCTTAAGATTTTCTTGATCAGTATTCACAATTGAGAGATCTAGGTAACCGCCATTCTTGAGCTTTTTCCTGGATCAATTCTAGGTGGAGATTTGTGTTATTTTTGATAGATTACAACTGCTTGGATTAGTTCGATGTAAACGATCTGGAAGTGTTCTTGTATAACTGATCTAAATTTTGGATTTTTCTGCATTCTGTCTATTTTAATTTATATTTGGTTTAAATCTTTTACGTTGTTATTGCATTCAGTTCAGGGGATAAGTATTGAATCAATGGAAGATTTTAACTTTGCGTGATACATTGGTCGAGAATTCGGTTCTGTTTTTCTTGGCGACAAGAATGTTTCCGTACTTGTTGTTTCGGAAGGCTGGGCAAAGGTACCTTTTTGTTTCCTTCCCGGAGACTCTTGAGATACAATTTTCATTCTTCTTGCCTGTATTAATTAATTTAGCCACTTATAGGTGAGGGAGCAAGGTCAACAGAAAGGGGAAGCTAGTCCTTTCCTTGCTGACTTGCTACAGCTTGAAGAACAAGCTAAACAACAAGGTCTGGGTCGATGGAGTAAGGTTAGCTTCTCTTGCTCTTGCTTCATCATTACTTTCTATCCCTTCCATTATTAAAGCTAATTTATCCTTCTTGTGTTTTTCATATGTTGGCTTCAATAAAATACTTTTTAGTTGGTAATCTGTAAAATTTTCCATGATTGCTTTTGTGACGTCATTCATAATTTGTTATAGGAGTTGAAAAGGTGATCTATAAGTGTGGAAAGGATGTTTGAAATACTTTTATTTTGGTAAATAAACACACTGATTTGTGCAAATTTGTTCATTTGATATAAGAAACAATATATGGGCTTGCGTATATAAATTGCACCATGTAAGATGGTATTTGAAAGTCAGGTCTATTGCTGGTAGCTCAGTTCTGTGTACAAAATTCTTTTTTCCAGTAATCATGGAACAGGCTAAGCCATAGAAATGTAATGCACATTATTAGTATGTGCCATGATTGTTTTGGTGCTACACAGTACACTATGATATTACTTTTTTTTAAAAGAAAACATCTGTAGGAATACTGTTCGACGAGTTCAGGAAAAGGTGCAATATGTGTGTTGCTTGTAAAAAATTGACATGACTTGTACATTTTAAAATTTACTCATTTCATGATGGAGAACTTTGAAGCATTTGGGTCCTGACTGAAGCATATAATTGAAACTTTTAATATTAAGAAACTGGGTTTGATTTCATAACCTCGAGAAAGAATTCATTTTCAAATTCGTGTTTTTGTTTAAATGAAACATATCCCTTGATAAAATTTGTTGCATCTTTGTATTTTGGCTGTAGACGCCAGGTGCTGCTGAGGCATCCATCAGAAATCTACCTCCCTCTGCCATTGGGGATCCAAGTAACTTGGATGCCATGGGTCTGCTTGCAGCAAACAAGGGCAGACCAATGCAAGGTATTGTAGAACAAGTTCGTGATGGCAGCACCATACGTGTGTATTTGCTGCCAGACTTCCAGTTTGTCCAAGTCTTTGTTGCAGGAATCCAGGTATATGCATTGCCTTTCATCCTGCATCTTTAGTTCTTTTTTCTCGACTATTTTACCAGTATTACTGTAGTATCTAATATATGTTGTTTTCTTGTGTTTATATTAGTCTCCATCAATGGGTAGAAGAGCTGCAGCAGAAACTGTTGCTGAAGCAGAGATCACATCTGAAGAAACGAATGGAGATGCATCTGAACCTCGGGCCCCTTTAAATTCTGCACAGAGACTTGCGGCCTCAACAACAGCTGCTGAAGTTGCTCCTGATCCATTTGGTCTGGAGGCCAAACATTTTACAGAGCTTCGTGTTTTGAATAGAGAGGTAAATAAAATGAAATGAAATGTTGTGTTGTGTTATTTTCTACCCATCGAATGCTTTTTACTAAAAGTTAAATTTAAATATTTTTTCTAGGTTCGAATTGTCCTGGAAGGTGTGGATAAATTCAGCAATTTGATTGGGTCAGTATATTACCCACAGGGGGATACAGCAAATGACCTGGCATTGGAGCTTGTGGAAAATGTATGTGCTGAAGTATTTTTCTTCCATAACATTGGCTGTTGCTATTCCTTTCTTTGCGCCTCAGTCTTAGCTGATAACAATGATGTGTTGGGGTTTGAAATATTATAGTTTTGGCCATTCACCTTCCATATGGTGAAGTATTTAGAGAATGGGCATTGGTGATACAAGACACCATGATTACTTTAAACAATTATGAATCAACTCATTGAATAAGGATTCTGAATCTATCTCTGTCTTTCTCCACTTTCCTTAATTGTAGGGTTTAGCTAAATTTGTTGAATGGAGTGCAAATATGATGGAAGAAGATGCCAAGCGTCGGTTGAAGGCTGCGGAGCTTCAGGCCAAGAAAAACCGCTTGAAGTTCTGGACAAATTATGTACCTCCTGCAACTAATTCGAAGGCCATTCATGACCAGAATTTCACTGGAAAGGTAGTGGGTTCTCAAAATTTTGATGTGATTTTAGCTCCCTTTATTTTAATGAAAAGATAACATTCGGGTTTTCTTTAGGTGGTGGAGGTTGTGAGTGGTGACTGTATCATCGTGGCTGATGATTCTGTGCCCTTTGGCAGTCCTTTGGCTGAGAGGAGAGTAAATCTTTCAAGTATTAGGTGTCCAAAAATGGGCAATCCTCGTAGAGATGAAAAACCTGCTCCCTATGCTCGAGAAGCCAAGGAATTCTTGAGAACGCGCCTTATTGGTCGACAAGTATGAAGATGTATCTCTTTTAGTGAACCTTGAAAGTTGTTATTATCGGTATTATGATGTTAACTCGTTTATTTTTTAGGTAAATGTCCAAATGGAGTATTCAAGGAAGGTTGTCATGGGAGATGTACCTTCAGCTACCACTGGTACTGGAGACTCTAGAGTGATGGATTTTGGTTCGGTCTTCCTCTCATCTCCCACCAAGGGTGATGGAGATGAAACTTCATCAGCAACATCCACCACAGGTTCTCATCAAGGGTTTAATGTTGCTGAGCTTGTAGTTTCCCGTGGCTTTGGAACTGTGATTAGACATAGAGACTTTGAGGAGAGATCAAATTATTATGATGCCCTCCTTGCTGCTGAATCACGTGCTATTTCTGGGAAGAAAGGGATTCATTCTGCCAGGGATCCTCCAGTCATGCATATAACAGACCTTACCACAGTGAGTATACTAATCTTTTTTGGATACTCTCTCTACCCTATGAGGTCCAGTTGATTTACTAAATGAGCTTCATTCAGGCATCGGTCAAGAAAGCAAGGGATTTCTTACCATTTCTGCATCGAAGCAGGAGGAGTTCTGCTGTGGTGGAGTATGTCCTTAGCGGTCATCGTTTTAAACTGTTGATTCCAAAGGAAACATGCAGCATTGCCTTTTCATTCTCTGGTGTTCGATGCCCTGGCCGTGGTGAACCCTATGCTGACGAAGCAATTGCGTTCATGAGACGGAAAATAATGCAAAGAGATGTTGAGGTATTGATCTCCTTCTTTAAGCACATTTTTTTTTTCATGGTTGGACTTACTTTCCTCCATTTGATGAGTTGATTTTGAATGCAGATTGAAGTGGAAACTGTTGACAGAACTGGAACATTCTTGGGATCCTTGTGGGAGTCGAGGACTAATGTGGCAGTGACACTTCTTGAAGCTGGCCTTGCAAAGCTGCAGACTTCCTTTGGTACTGACAGGATCCCTGATGCTCATCTTCTTGAACAGGCTGAGAAATCTGCCAAAACACAGAAGCTGAAAGTAAGAAGCAAGGACATTTGACTCTGCCATTTGTTTGTTACCTAGAATTTGCTTGTGATAATGCAACTGATTGTCTTGTTTTTCAGATTTGGGAGAACTATGTTGAAGGAGAGGAAGTTGTTTCTAATGGTCCAGCTGTTGAAAGCAAACAGAAAGAAGTGTTGAAGGTGATTGTTTCTTACATCTGATTGGAGAGCATACCTGCTTTAAGTAATTTTTCTTACACATCTTCTCTCTACAGGTAGTAGTTACAGAAGTCTTGGGTGGTGGAAAGTTTTATGTCCAAGCAGTTGGGGATCAAAAAGTTGCATCTATTCAACAACAGTTGGCATCCTTGAATCTACAGGACGCTCCTGTAATAGGAGCTTTCAATCCTAAGAAGGGTGATATTGTACTTGCTCAGTTTAGTGCAGATAATTCATGGAACCGAGCAATGGTGAGGGTCATCCTTGTAGTTTATTTCATACCAATCTGATTTTAGATGCTTTATTAATTTAATTCTGGCTACTACGGGAATATTTGTGGGTTGTTTTATTAGCTCAATATGCCCCTACATATCATATTCTTATTTGTAAAACTGGGATATATGGAAGTTTCGTCTGCCGTGTACTAAATCGTTGTTTTTCCTTTAATTTATTTCTCTCTCTAAATCCTTCTCCTTTCAAGCCAATTGAATATATTGTGCATGTGTAGATTGTGAATGCACCACGTGGGGCTGTTGAATCCACGAACGACAAGTTTGAAGTATTCTACATCGACTATGGAAACCAGGAGGAGGTTCCATACGGTAGGTTACGGCCTCTTGACCCTGCAGTGTCATCTGCCCCTGGTCTTGCTCAGCTATGCAGCCTAGCTTATGTCAAGGTTCCAAACTTGGAAGAGGATTGTGGTCCTGAAGCAGCTGAGTATCTTAGTGCTCAGACTTTGAGCAGTTCAAAAGAGTTTAGAGCAAAGGTGGAGGAGAGGGATCTTGCTGGAGGAAAAGTTAAAGGGCAAGGAACTGGGCCCATTGTTGTTGTAACCCTTGTTGCTGTGGATGCAGAGATTAGCATAAATGCTGCCATGGTTCAGGTACAATTTTTATAACCCATATATTTACCGTGCGGGTATAGACTAGACTAGGAATGCATTGTACTCCGTGTAAGGTTTCCCAAATTGTATATATATAGCTATCTATTGCTCATAGCAGCAGTATTTTTAAGTGAAACTGACATGGGTTTTGGTAAAGTTGGTCCCAATAGTATGGTTCAATCGACAGGATAATATAATTGCATTTAAAATGACCACATGCTGTTACATATGTATTATAGTTCCAATATCATTTTCATTCATAATGATTGAGCCATAACCAAAGTTGATGGTTTAGATTATTGATATGTTGCTTTCTGTTTATGCTTTTGTAATCTGGTTGATAATATGATTTTTCTGCTACTTTCCAGGAGGGTCTTGCTAGGATAGAAAAGAGGAGAAAGTGGGAACCAAAGGAAAGGCAGGTGGCTCTTGATAACTTGGAGAAGTTCCAGGATGAAGCAAGGTCTGGTAGGCGTGGGATGTGGGTGTATGGAGATGTCCAGTCTGATGATGAGGACATGGCTCCTCCGACTAGAAAGCCCGGTGGTGGCCGTCGGTAAATTAACCATTTCCCTAAACATGGTTAAATTAAGAAAAATGAGAACTGTAGGGGGGCCCTTAAGATGCTCTTTTTTTTTTATAAGTTTTCTCAAATTCTCTCTTTTAGAAACAAAAGAAATATTTGCAGCATGAAACTTAGTTTTCTTTATTTTTTCAGTTTATTATTATTTTTATCACATATACATTGTCATAATAAGGTGAACTTGACCCATGGGCTCCAGTTTTGGAATGTAGAATCATGATAAACAGTTCTTGGTATTTGAATGGAGTAGGTTTCCTTTCTTTATATTATTGTCTTTGTTTGGAAACGATGGTTGTACAAGAGTTTCGCATTTCTTCACTCCGTAGTAGCTGTAGCTCACCTGATTTTGGAGCAACGGACCTTAAATAGGCATTTCAGCTCCACTTTCATGCATATGGAGGTGAAGTTAAAGCTTGCTTGCCCAACCAATTGAAATTAATTATTACAAAATTCAATCTTAAGGATTAATGAATATTAGAAATGTGAAATATAACTTAAAATATTATTTTTATTCAGTAAAAAATTAAGAATTATTAAATAAAAATTAATTAATTTATAAAAAATAGCTGATTAATGAATAAATTAATTATTTTTTAATAACACAATCTTTAAAATTTTACCTTTCAAAATAAAACAATCATTCAGCCGAAGTAATCTCAATGTGATTTGAGTAATGTAATCTAACCTAATTTAAAACCTTAAAGAGTTTGAATATGACCTTTGACAGATTTTTTTAAAGTTAAATTAATTTAACAATTTAAAATTAATAAATTGGAATCTAAGTTGACAATTTAAATTTAAATTTATAATTAAATCAAATTTGTTAAGCCAATGAATTAGTCTCTTCAAGAAAACCGAAGTAAACTTCCTCTCTTCAAGAACTGAATAATAGAACAACATGAGAAAACCGAAGGCTAGTATGAATTACATTTGATTAGCAATCCGATTATAATATGCATTGAAGGAACATGAACATGTTCAACAGAAGAGTCATGGAAGAAGCGCAATGGACGGTATAGAATGGAAAAGACAAAACTTGGATGAACTGAATTGACAAATCAATATATGTTTTCCTTTTTACGTGAAAAATCAGTAAGTAGAGAAACAAAAGCTGTTCTTGGAGGTAGGAAAGGAACTATCACAGCCTGATGATAGATAAAATCTCATTTACACTCTTCATACATCTTTCATGTTCAAAAATAGGAATAGCCATTAATCAAACTACGAAAACACAACTAAGCTTATGTAATTTTACCAAAAGTTCAAGAAAACGCCCCTCTAAACCTCCTCAATTCTCAGGCCTGCCTTTGTGCCCTCTTGCGTGGTGCGGTTGTGGCGCCGGCATTGTCCTCATTCTCTTCTGCTTTCTCACCGCTGCTGCTTTCCTCCTGGTTAGATGTCTCTGCAGTTGGTTCGGGCTCGGGTTCAGGCTCGGGTTTGGGCTCGGGCTCGGGCTCGGGCTCGACCTATATCCCCAGATGGTTAAGACATGATGAGATGAATTTAAACCATATAAAAGCTCAAGAGAACTAACTTTATGATGCAAATCAAGCACATATATGAGAACAAGAGAAGATTTGATAAGAAACTTACCGGCTTCTTGCCACCAAAAATTATCTTTAACAAAATACTGAACATCACAACCACTATGGAGACTAGAATGCCAATGGTGAGATTTGGTTGCTTCTCTGCCTTGTCAATGACATCCTACAGAATTGAGTTCAAATATTAGGTCCATCCATAAATGTCTGACAAATTCTTGAATAAGAAGATGATATTTGACTTACAAGAATCTTTTGCTTGTGTGCACTTAAGAAAGGAATGTCCGCAACCTGATACAGGAGGTCAAATACCTTCTTCTGCATAATTTACAAGAAATGTCAGATCAAGGAGAAAAAAGAACAAAACACAGGAACAAATGGTGACTTGCAGAATTCATTACCTGGAAGCCAGCAAGAACATCTGTGCTAGAAGCTGCCTCCTCAGCTTTCTGTTTCTCCTTCTCAACATCAAACTTAGGCTTCCACGTTGTATCCCTGTAGGTTGCTGCAACCTTCTCATCTTTTGCTATCAAGATGTTGTCAAACAAGATACCATCTTGCATGGTCCAGATTTCAATCCCAACAGCAGCAATGGGCTCAAAGTCAGGTGTGTCAAGCTCAAAGTAGTTGGGGTTGGGAATCTCCCTAGGCTTCCAAATACCTTTGTAAGCTGGATTGTCAATAAGTGGAGCACTCCATTTTCCTTTGTAAGCAGGATTTCTCTTTTTTGGCCTCCTCCATTCCCCACAACCCGGGGCAGTTGCACACTTTGGGTTGTCAATCTTTGGCGCTTCCCATTCACCATCCTCCTCGTCATCCCAATCTTCAGGTTTTGTGGCATCAGGATCATCAATCTCATCAGGCTCGTCGTCCATCCATCCTTCTGGTTTCACTGCATCTTCATCTTCAATTTCCATGGGTGCATCCTCATCCCAATCATCTGGCTTCTTTGCATGAGGGTCAGGAATTTTTGCCCTTTCATCCCAATCCTCGGGTTTCTTATCATCAGGATCAGGGATTGTCTTGGCAGGAATTAGAGGAGGCTCAAAATCCTCGGATGAGAGGAAATTTGCTCTCTTCTTCTCCTCCCCATCAATCAAAATTTTAAGCTCATTGTCAGGTTTCAAAATGGCAGTGTAAACGTGAGAAAGCTTGTCCGAAGAGACAGAAGGTGGGAACTTAAGATGATGCTCAACATACTCCCCACTCTTTGGATTCTTATGCTTCATGATAAAATGAACTTTGTTCGTAGTTCCACATTTGTCAGGTCCAAACATAATTGAATAAGGGGACTCATTGTCAAACTCCTTAGCTGTCCAACTGGCATCCTGGGGCCTCAGGTATTTCAGATATGCACCACCACATTCAAGTCCATTTTGAAATCTAGTTTCAAATTGAAGGACAATAGTTTCATCCTTCAGATTAACCGGTTCATCAAGCTCCTTCACTATAGCATACTTCCTAGCTTTCTCACTCACAAGAAGCCCAAAATCATTATGTCCTTCACTCTTTGAGTGCTTCCACACACCTATCACAAGATGAAAATACCAGCACCAATAATTACAAAGCTGGATATACTCAAACATGAATTAACAGAATTTTAAGAGATGCACAAATCTGGGATAAGGAACATCATCTACAAGAATGTCATAACCAATAGATGACATTCAACTATAAATGGTTAGACTTGTAAACGATATGCTTCCAAAATCTCCACATTCCCCATTTCTCGCACATTTATTATAATTTAACTAATCATGTAATCCTTCCTTTTCCTGCTGCTAGATGCATTAAATACCTGCCACAATCAGAAGACATGAACCTACCTACCGATCATTGCACCAAACCGTACAAGAATAAAAGCAGACATTTCGCATAAACAGCAAAAACACGAAATAACGGCGTACTAGTCCACTCAAGATGAAAAAAAGTAAAAATATATACCAAAAACAATCACTATTCACCTAAAACAATTCATATCACACAGAGAGCACAAATTATCAAACAACAGCCACTAAAGCTCCAAAAGCAAAATTCTGCAATAATTAAGCATTTTATTTCAGCTAAAGACGAGATCTGAAGTAACACAAGATACCTTGATAGTCATTCTTCTCGGAAACAACCCATCGGCCATCGAACGACTCGTCGAACGATTCGTAGAAGACCTACACCATCAAATCCACCACTCACACTCATAAACTCAGTCACATACAAAGATATTACACACCAATGAAAACAAAACTCATAATCACAGTGAGATTCATGGAAACCAGTTACTTACCGTATCGTCGTCGGAGGCGCGAAGCTGGTAGAAGCAACTAGAAGCTACCAGAAAGAGTAGAGTCAACCGGAGAGAGACGCGTTTGGCTTCTCCCATAACCACTTTCTCTGTGAAAACCCTAGACCTCTCTCTACGTAGATGAAATGATCTTTTGATCCAAAAACTATCTCAAGAGCTTCGAGAACATGTTATAAATCCAAATCTTCTTGAAATTGGGATATTTTATAATACATATGCTTAGATCTGGAATGTCTGTTCATCACCTTGTGTCTGCCAATCGGAACAAGTAACACGTCGAGTGTACCAATGACTTATCACCACGTAAGACTGTCAGCAAGTCTACATTCCTAAACTGATATTGATACGTTACACGGGAATTATATTGGGTGGAAATGATTTAAAAATATTTTTCTACAGTTGAACCCTTTTAGAACATCTCACGAAAAACTAAAAAAAATACATGCAAATTTAAAGGACGTGGTTGAGTGGCAGGGACTCATTCATCCTTAACCAAAGGTCAGGGTTTGATCCTTGACTTTAGGTATGGAACAACCTTAAATCCTTGGGTCAGTTGTCCTATCCTGTGAGGTGCCTACAAACCAGTAAGAGAATTAGTCACTGATTCCGCCGGTGAATACCTTACTCTAAGACAAAAAAAAAAAACATGCAGTGTTCTTGACTGATCGGATTTATGGATAAAATTTTATATTTGTAATTGTAGAAAATTAACTTGTCTTAGGGACGCTAATTGGTGAGTTACGTCCGGACAAAAATAGGCTTGGTCAGTTCGGCCCGACATGATAGATTTTGTTCGAGACAGCCTAAGACAGCTGGGCCTAAATAGTCGAGCCCAAGTTTGACGTGGCCAGGGCCGCTTATTTTTTATTTTTATTAGAAAAGAAAACGATATTGTTTTTATATAGTTGTTAAATTGATATGCACATAAAGAACAAATTTAATTAATTAGATCATTAACAACAAATTTTATTAATTAAGTCATTTTGAACAAACATTTAATCCAATTCATTCAATTATTCATAATATAATTCATCATCATAACCTAATTTTTTAAAAATATTTCATAAAATCTTAAAATGTATAATAATTCATTAATCATAAGATAAATTTATAAATTATAATTAATTAAAATACAAATAATTGTTAATATAACTGCTTTTATAAAGTTCCTTTAAGTTATTTGACTTGTGTTGGAAATTTTATATTTCTCTTAAAAAATATTATTATGCTAATTTGTTATTTTAAATATTTGATAAATATATAATAATTATCTTTGGAGTACAAAATAATGTTTAAAATCACAAATTTTGAATAAATTACTTAATAAATTAATTATTCAAATTAATTGAAAATTTTACTTCAACATATGCATTTATATAATTTTAACTACTCTTTTATAACTTCTTAAATGGAAAAGCTCCTCAAAATGTAATATCATGATAATTATGTTGATTTGTTTTTATTCATCCCGAAAAGGTACACGAGTGAAAAAGTGTATTTTGAACCTAACATTTACGATAAAATACAGAACAAACTCTAACATTTTGAAGTGTTGAAATTGAATTAAAATGCTTTCAAAATATTCAAAATAGAGCCTGAGTTGATGAAAAATTTAATAGTGTTAATTTCTCATAAATTAAATGTTACATTAATACTAACGTAACATTATTTTTTATTTTTGAAAATAAAAGTATATTCTACTATCACGTGACAAGTAAAATGCACTCTCATCAGTTAAATATCATTAACGTTGTATTATTTTTTATTATTTATTTTTATTTAAAAAGTGGGACCATTGTCATATGACAAACAGTTCCTACTTGTTACGTGATAAGTGAGACCTATTGTATAATATGTGTAACTATAGACCCCATTGTAAGTGATAATGAATCTTTTTTTATTTAAAAAATATATGTTAATATGAAATTAAAGTTTCGTTCATTTAAAATTTATTAGGAAAGTTTTGAAAATTTTAACATTTTCAAAACATTAACATTGCAAGTTGTAATTTGTTGTAAAAGTTAAGGTTATAAATGCACTTTTTCCAAAATAAGCAGACCTTTTAGCTCTAGTTTCCAGGATCCCTTTCCGATGGATATGAAGTGTTTAACCACTGCAAGAAGTTGGCCACATCATGTCTATCCAGAAAGAAAGTAAGCCAGTGTCATCTTGAAATCCATCAAATTCAAGCTAACTGGTAAGGTGCTTTGATTTTCTGGAACACCTGACAGAGCCTGGAAATTAATTTGCTAAAGGACAACCAATGAGGTGAGAATTCAGAGGAAGTTAATCCTCCGAAATCATGATAAAATGATATCATATCAGAACCAGAGGTGCTGGTGAATCAGATGTTTCTCCAGGCGATTATAAACTAATGGATTGGAAGTTAGCATATTCTTACTCTATCTTCTGGTTATGTCAAATAAATTCTGTTAAATCATGTTAAAAGTGAAAACAACAAGAGATAAAAACAGATAACTTTAGAAATTTTAGCTTAACCTTATTGTATTGTACTTAAAATTTTGAGTTTAGCTAACCTCAAATGTGTCGATCTGTTGATTCTTCTTCAGATATTCTGCTTCTTAGCAGTCATCGCTGAAACTATTCTCTTTCTCTGCAGAGTACGCAATTGTTGGCAACCTTCAATCATCATAATGTTTGTTCTGAGGCTGGGGATAGCAGTACAACGATGCTGTGACGAACTGTCCGTTGCATACCCTGGATTCCAGCGATTTGTCCCTTTTCAGGATTTGAACAAGAACTGGTAATTTACCCTGGTTTCCTGCAGTGTGTCCTCTTTCAGGATTTGAACCACAAGGACTTCTAGTTGCGCCCTGGATTCATGTAATTTTTCCCCTTTCAGGATGCAAGGACAATTTTGGTGTTAGCCCCTTCCTTTTTATTTAACAGCTAAAGTGTAAAGAACCAACATGCCCTGTCAGAATTTCAACCCTGTAGCATGAGCTCCTTAATTCTCGTGAAACAAACTATACAAGGCTTGACTAGAATTTCAGTTACCATTTTACTAGAAATTGGCGGGGTTCGATCTTGAGTTGTTAGTTTTGAGCTGTGAGCTCGTACTTTGTAGGAATCCTGGAAGCTGCCTACCATGAAATGATCGACCTGGAGACGCGATAAACAATTAAGAAAGTTGAGATATGCTTCATTCAAAAGCATCGACAGTTGAGTTAATGGCTTTTAATCAGCTTTATCATAAAGCATAATTGTTTCTTTGGCATATTGAATTGCATAAACAGTATCAGGATCGGAATTCTAACAAAGCAGCAGGCTTTTAATTTTGCTACAAGGTTAGTACATACATGAACTGAAAAGCTTCCTTGATGATTACCCCTCTGTAGAAGGTGATCGGGGACATTTTCGTATATAAACTAGTATCATAGCACTGCAAGGTACTGATTTATGCAAACAAGGATAAGACAGTATCGAACTAACTAATCAAAATCAACCATTGAAAGATGCAGAAGCTGCTAATTTACCTCCACAAGTTTCATGAAACACTATGGCTGATGAACCGATTCACCACACAGAACCTCATTTTCTGATGAAGAACTCGTACATGCAGTTCAACGAGTCATCAGGGTTGGAGAACAAGCCTCCAGTCTCCCTTGTAGGCTTCCAACATCGCCATAATTTGATGCCGGAAGCCTTTGAGGGAGAGTGGAGGCTTCTCCAACCAGTAATACATCAGACCAATCCCTCAAAATCCTTGCAGGGTTGCTCCTGAACCAAAAACAGGAACCTTCACAGGGAAATCCAGATGAAGATCCCTAGTCCGGGACCACCTATTATATCTGGAAAAAAACGTTTCAACAGTTGACCAACCAATTGCAATGCAGCTAAACCTCCTGTTTAGTAAAATCAGTACTATGCTCACCTTTCCTTACTTTTCCAAGTTCCTGAGCAAAGAAATTCACGCCAAGTTCTTTGAACCGTAGTGGGATACTTCAGGACTGTTAGCTCATTCCATCTAACAAGGGTCACAAGAATAATTAGGTACAAGTTGCAACTTAAATTCGATATCAGTTTTGACCTTTTTGGCTCAGGATTCTTAAATGACAAGCTGTGTACTGCCAAGAGTTGAAAGTGAAACGAAACTTCTCCTGATTAAGGATTCTCCTTCAGAATATATTTAGAAAGTTAAAGGTGACAAAGGACAAACCTGGTTGTGTTTGTGAACCGTCCAATGAAATGATCCTGAAATTGAATATGAAAAAGCGTACGGAAGGCATAAGCGACTTATACGAGATTTTTTTTTTTTAGGGTCACACTCTTAAAGACTAGAAAATATAATTAAAAGTGTAATTTTAAAACTAACATTTATAACATAATATAACTTGCAACTTAACGTCTTGAAGCTTTGTATCATTTCTAAAACGATAAGGGTGCGTTTACTTTCTGAAAATTTTCTAGTTTTTTAGAAAATTTTTTCATGAAATATAAAATAATTAGAAAACATGTTTATTAATAAAACAATAGAACAAATTTTCAAGAAAAGTGTGTTTTCTATTTTTTCAATTTTCTAGAAAATTAGAAAATTACTTTTAATAGGTTTCTAAATTTTTATCTCTAATTTTTAGGAAACTAGAAAACACGCGTCGATCTTCTCCAACTAATAACAACAGTAAAATTAGAGATGAAACTAGAAAACACGCGTTCTTTTTTTATATACTTCCCTCCTCAGTCCTCATGCCTCCCCTTCTTCGAAGTATTTTTAATTAGCTATTTATTGATTTAGTTTAACTTTTATTTTGATTTTATAATTTATATTTTTAAAATAAAATAAATATTTTATTACTAATAATAATAATTATAAATTAAATAAAACTTAAAAATAAAATATTTAATTTTAATTTATTTTAATATTTTATATAATATTTATTAATAAAAATATTTTATTTTTAAAATAAATAATTTCAAATTTATTATTTATAAACTAATATTTATTTTTAGATATATTTTAATTATTAAATCAAAATTTTTGGAAACTTATATATTTTAAAAATATTTTTAATTTAATTATATTTATTAATAATTATTAAATTAAATTTAAAAATTAAATTAAATTAAGTTATTTATATTTTTAGTAATAATTAATTTTAATTAATTAAATAAATAATCTAAATTAAATTAAATTAAATTGATTAAATTCTTATTAATAATAAATATATTAAATAATATATATTTAACTTATAGTAAATTAAATAATAAATATATTTCAAGTTTCACTTTTAATTAATCCTTTTCTCGTTACGAGCTCTTGTCGTAAATTATAATAAGATTTTTATTATTCTTTTTATTTGATGTTTATAATAATTATAATATTTCAAATAATTTTTATTGTTATTAATTTTATACTTAAATGATGATTAAATGATCCTTTTTGTATATTAATTATAGTTATTATTTGTTAATAAAAATAAATAAATTGTTGTTATTTTAAATTCTTCTTACTATAATTTTTGAAGACATGGCTAATATAAATTATAAAATATACAATATAACATATTAATAAACTATTTTGTTATTAAAAATTTTAAAATTATTTTATAAATTTAAAAAATTACCTAAAACAATATCTAATATTAATCGGTATACCATAACTCAATCTAAATCAGTACGTTATTTGGAACCAGTTGCTACAGTTGTCGCCTTGCGTTTCTTCTGATTCGTTTCTACTGTTTCTATCATCAGTGTTGATCAGTTTGACAGATTCACGGTCGTTTCTCAAGCTACTGACACCAACCTTATCAACTAGTTGTCTCCACCGTTGCTCCATCCAGCATAATCCTCTCCTTCAAAGACATCGTCGTCGCTCTTGCTAGTGGCAGTAATCGTCACCTACAGTTCTAAAGAAGGATGCTTCACCAGTGGTGAGCTAGCCATTATTCTCCGTCACCTCTAGCGACAAAGAAGCAACTTTACCAGCAACCACTGACGGAGTTATTTAGGGCTAAAAAATTTTAAATATTTTTTTAATATATATATAATTTGATGTTTATGTGTACGTGTATATATATATATATATACATATATATATAGAAAAACAAGTTTTTAGCCATCTGATTATCTCCTTGATACTTTCGTAGTACACGCATAAGAGAAATTGGAAAAGTAACAAGCTTTTTGGGTGAATTTGAGCATCAACAAGAGGCGTGCCACTAGTGGCAAGAAGAAAACAGGGAGGATGAAGCGGCAAGAAGAAAACAGGGAGAATGAAGCGCCAGCTTTCACTGGTAAGGACTGCATCTTCCGATTAACTTTTTCATCCGCACGTAAAGCTTGGGTATTTTTCTGATTCACATTTTCTTGTTCCTGTCTCCTTCTTTGCTGCGTATTTGTCATTGGGCATTGTTAGTGTTTTTTGCATCGGGCCCTTGCTTTTTTTTTTCATCATTTCTCCCATATTTTCTGGGTTTACTCTCACTGTTTGTTCAGCTGTTTACGTTTTTTGGTTTCATTGGATTAATCTTCTGGTGTAAAAGAGCTTGAATTTTGTGTTATAAGGTACACTCTTGAACGACTCGTACAGAGGAAAATTCTTTGCTCACCGAAGATGTAATGTCATTACTTTTACCGGTTTTTATAACCACAGTAAAAAGAGCTTTTTTCACAATAAAAATTATAAAAATTCACTTCGTAATAAAATGTGAGATGACTTATTGAATTATTGTTTAGTGTGTTATATTGAAAGAGATGTATTTACAAATATTGAAAATGATCTTGTTATAAAAAGATTTCAATATATAAAAAGTAGAGGATTATTGTAATTTTAACTATTTTATATTCTTAATAAAATTTTGTTTTTTATTAGTTTTGATATAAAATTTTTTGTGAAATTTATATTTTATTTGGGTCCTTCTATCTTAAATTTCTGACTCCATCACTACTATTAACTAACACTGTAGAGATCCATTACACAGATAAATAACCAAACACATTTTATTTGACAAACACAACCCAAATCCAGAAACAACGAAACCATTCAAACTAGATTCAACAGACACAGTCCAAAAGCAGAAAAGCAAAACAAGCCTATGGGAGTATGTGATTTTTGTTTCTATTTGTTTTTTGAATCTGATTTATAAATAAAGGCATGCACTTTTGGTTTTTTTCAGGAAACTCTATAAAGATAGAAACTAAGCTGAGGTATACATAAATTACTTTTTCATAACACAATAAACTTGAAGATATATGGGAGCTTGCAAACTCCTACGCAAGGCAACAATTTTTTTTTTCAAAAAATATATTTGGAACATTCAATTAAACCAAACCTTAATTGAATAAATCTCCAATCAATATTTGAGAATTCATTAAAAACAAGTTTTAAGCTTTATTAATTTTTTATCAAATTAATAACAATCAAGTAATTTAATCAAATTATAAAATTAAAAGAAGATTTTGATACCACTGTTGGGAAATTATGGCATGATCCAATCTTGCAGATAACAAAATAATTAGAAAACTTTTTTTGTAATTGATTTTTTGAAGACAAGTTCACTTAAATTCAATCCGAAATTGGGTCATCTAATCCATTATAGTTGCACAAGTGTATGACCTTTAATGGTATCTACATAATATGTTGAGAGAATTGTATAACTATTACAGAGAGAATTATGAAAGGAATGCTAGCATCCTTAGAACTTAAGCATATTTATAATATGTTTTGGACATTTTAGTAACTTAATTGAAATTAAATTTTAACTTCAATTAAACTTTAATTAAAATTAAAAATAATTTTATTTAATACCCAATTATGCTTAAATAAGATTCAATGTCTCATACTAATCTTTATTTATTAAATATCTTATATTTAATCATAAAATTTCTAAAACTTTACAATCAATCTAATTTGATTATAAAATTTTTTTATATTCAACTCATTCTTTATGTGTGACTCATTAAGTTCCCATTGAATATAAATTATAACCCTAAATCATATTTAGAAATAAATAAATTAAAATTCTTTAATTTATCTTTAATTCTTTAATTAAATAATTTATAACTATGGATCATGATTGACGTCTAGCCACACATAGGAATGATAATGGGTTGGGTAGGGCTAGGTTGGCTAACATTCAAGCCCAGGCACTGTTCGAGGCTCGACAATGAGGTTGCTAGACTAGAGCCGGGGCCCAATCCCAGCCCTACTTTGTTTATTTTTTAAATTTTCAAAATGATGTCTTTTTGTAATTACTTGTCAGGCCGGAGCTTGAACAACCCAAGGATCGATTGGGCCTAGAAAACCTAGCCTGAGGCTCGGTCAACTTGAGCCGGGCCTGTTGACTTCGAGCCAGGCCTGGGCCCGCTAAGCCTATTAACACATTATAACTACTCAAATATTTAGAAATGTCAAAATAGTTTTGATTAACATTTCGATGCATGATTTTCGTATAATTTAATCCTTTCATCACTTAATATTCCGATTAGACATGGAACATGAAATTAATGTATATTCTCTTTGAGTCCAATCATATTATCGCTCATCACTAGTAATTGATACAATTATTGATATTCGTAAACTATTTGACAAAGTGTCATTCAACTACTTCCATATTGAATCAATATTAATCGAGAACAATAGAACATTCTTCTTAATTACTTTAAGGTGATGAATCTTATATTAATCACTCAACTACTTCCATATAGTTTATGCTACATGTAGTGACTACTGAATGAGCTATCCTTGACTAGAATAGGTCATAAGCAATATTAAAAAGTAGCGATCCATATATGAGATAACTTTGAAGATCTCAAGTCAAACGATCATGTATACAATCATCACAATGAGAATTTTCATAGACATACAAGTAATGTTCCAAATAGATTTCTCATATGGGTCAGTTTGGTGAACTTGTTCTCTAACATACACTCACTTGTTTGTTTAAGTATCCCTATACTTTAGTCTATGAGATTGATTTTTTTTATAAAAGAAAATATAATGTGCACTATAAGAAATCAGCTGTTTACCGATGGAAAAAATCGCCAGTAAACGGTAACATTTCGTCGGTAATAATAATTACCGATGGAATAAAACAACTGACAAAGGAGTCATTAATACGGCCGTAGGTAAATTTAACGATGAAATTTTTATGTCTTTCCGTCGGTATATTTTATCGACAGACAAATATAACCATCGGTAAATCATCGTTGAGATATTCAATATTATCGACAGAAGAAGAATAATGGTTGGTAAATATTGCAAACAATTAGTGATGGATGAAGAAGAACAGTTGGTAAATAAGGCAAACATTTACCAACGGTTTATAGTGTTCCGTCGATAATTGTTTACAATTTTTTGACGGTCTACTTTCCGTCGGTAATTGAAAGTAAGAATTTTTTTATAAAAATCCCGACATGAATTTGTATTTGATGATCTTATGAAAAATGCATAATTTCAACAGTTATAAATTATCTGCGCATAATAAATTTATTTCTTTATATATTTAATTTATTTAAACAGATAGTTAATTGATGATATAAAGTTAAAAGTTTCTTAATTGATAATAAAAACATTACAGTGTGCATAATAAGTCTTTGTAATTGAAAACAAATGACTACAAAATTCCTAATGTGCTGGTGATTGCGAGTGCTTTGAGCTGCTATTGTGCCCCTTCAACTGCGCCATCTCTTGTCTCAGCTGAGTCATCTACTCCATCAATGTCGGCATACATGTCCGAAGCTCAGTGACTTCACTTGTGTTGGCTGGTCTATTAGACACTACTGTACTAGACATGGAGGATTGCAAATAACATGCGTTCGCTAATGAACCTAGCCCGAATATCCGTCCATGACGGTCCCTACCACTAACAACATCAAGATACATCTGAGTCTCATCAACAGGTTGTTCCTTCTGAGACTGTCACTGAATGGTTTGTTGTATTTGATCCTATTAAGAAGCAATGTTTACATTAGTAAGGGATTATTATTAAGAAATAATAATAATGCATTAATTTCACATACATTCTGTTGGAACCTATTACCGGATATCCAACCTCTTAATCAAAACCCAAACTGGAACCCGAATCCGGAAACCAACTACTTATACCTGATTCGAGTCCCAACCAAAAAATGAAACGAAAGAACAAAAACAAAAGCAAATCGAAGGCTCGGAATCGAAAGCAAAACAAACTAAAACAAATCGAATCGGATACAAAGGATGGAAACAAACGAAAGCGGAAGCAAAAGCAAATCGAGCCGAAAGGCATTCCGACAAGATTCAACTTAATCTGAAAATTTTATATTTTGCGAGAGAAGGTAGAAAATTTGTTGAGAAAAGCAATGGTTCGAAAATCGGGTGAATCGGATGTCAATTGCAAAAGTTATAAGAGAAAATGCAAAAAAATGACCAAATGAATAGTACTTGACCAAATAAATAGTAAAATGCCAACTTCCGACCCTCATAACTTTTTACTCCTAACTCCGAATAGGACCTATCA
>JAOSBP010000007.1:21722912-21737808 GCA_027563825.1 Erythroxylum mucronatum | reverse complement strand
AGTGCTGAGAGTGGGAGTAGCAGTGAAATGGAAGAAGGTGAGCTCGAACCAGAGCCTCAATCCGATGCTCAAGTTGGTGACGAGGATAAAAATGAGGAAGACAAGCATGGCTCGGAACATGACGGAGTGGACGTTGATCGCAGAGAGGTGGAGGGTGAAAACCTTGGTAATGGTGAAGTAAATGTAAAACAGAAGGGGTTTGAGAAGGAAAGTGTTTCTGAAAAGACTAATGTGGTTGAGGAGGGAGATAAGGGGCTTATTTGTGGGGAGAATTTTAGTGATAAGGCTAGTATTAATGGCGGTGAAGTTGGAAATTTTGGTAATGATGATGGTGTTATTGGAGCGAGAGGTACTCCCAGAGAAAAAATAGAGTCTGAAAAGGAGGAAACTAAGGACATGACTGTTGATAAGTTTGGGAATATTTGTACAGATGGAGGGTTTCGACATGAAAAGGGTATTGATCTTGAGATAGAGTTGGGGGACGATAAAGTTTGCGAATCAGATAAAGAGTTCACAGAGGAGAATGAGGGAGAGGAAGTCATTATGGAGTTGGCAACAGAGACTTTGGGTCAGAATTTAAGGGATAAAGGCAAGGGTGTTGCTGTTTCACCAATTCGAGCTGCTTTCTCCACAAATAACCACATACAAAAATAATGCAAATAATAGTAATATTATTTGTCGAGCAACAGGTTAGAAAACACAAATTACCATATACGAAAACAAACCTGAAAATTGCGTGATGTGATGAACTGTAAAAGATAGCAAAAGATGCAGAGATTGAGAAGACGATGAGGATGATAGTTTCGTTGATTCCTATATGCAAGACCTTTTAACAGTGGAAGAGTCTGAAATGGCAATATCCTTGACCAAACAAGTTTTAATGGACTATTTCTTTTTTTAAAAATGACAACGAAAAACTAAAGACGAAACCAAACAGCCCCTAAATTAATTAAAATTAGAATTTGATTTTAATTATAATTAAAGACCCTTATGATTTTTCTATTTAAAAAGGGAAGAACATTTGAGAAGCTAGCAGTTTGTCTTCTTCGTCTCAAAATTAGTCTTGAGAATTGCTTTGTGGATACCATCATAAGCTGGACATTTGAACAACTCGTGATTGATCGATTGAAAAAAATTTCAAAGGTTTTTCAACAAGAAGTCGAACAAGGTACAATTTTTAATTCATTTTCTGTTTTATTCAATTATGGGGATCCACTCAGAATCCGTAAAAGTTTTGTTTCCGCTGTGCCCGTGATTTGATCACGGTTGGATTCCAACAAGTTCATGGAAGTGGGATGTCTATAAAAATGAAGAAAGTATTTTATTTCCTATAATTGAAGATTTTAACCATGACAGGCATAAAAGATATTCATACTCCTCCTCAATCACCCAATCTTAGAAGAAATGAAAGTCCTCCTCAAAGCTCATCCGAGGGTCCTAGAGGAAGAAGGAATTTATGAGATCTTTATGAGCCCACGAAGATAGTAGAAAATACAACACTATTTTGCCTCTTTGTCGATTTCGAGCCGCTACACTTTGAAGAAGCTATATAAGAAAAGAAATGGAGATGTGCAATAGATAAAGAGATTCAAGCAATTCAAAAGAATAACACATGGGAACTTTCTACTCTTCCAAAGGGGCAAAAGGTGATTGGTGTGAAATGGGTATATAAAGTCAAAAGAAATGCTCAAAGAGAAGTAGAGAGGTACAAGGAAAGACTTGTCGTTAAAGGTTATAGTCAATAACATCGAGTAGATTATGATAAGGAGTTTGCTCCTGTGGCTCGATTAGAGACCATTCAATTAATTATTTCCTTGGTAGCATAAAAGAGATGGAAGATTTATCAAATGGATGTTAAGTCGGCATTCTTAAATAGCTACCTTGAGAAAGAGATGTTTATCCAACAACCATTGGGGTACTTAGTGAAAGGACATGAAGATAAAGTGTTAAAGTTAAAGAAGACATTATATGGCTTGAAACAAGTTCCAAAAGCTTGGTATAGATGAATTAATAAGTATTTTCAAAGCCATGGATTCACCAAATGTCCCCAAGAACATTCTCTTTATGTCAAAGAAGGTGAAAATGGAAACATTCTTCTTGTGTGTATGTATGTTGATAACTTGATCTTTACGGGTAACAATTCAAAGATGTGATGACTAAAGAATTTGAAATAACTGATATAGAACATGTCCTATTTCTTTGGTATTGAAGTGAAGCAAGATGATTATGGTATCTTTATTTCTCAATAAGCTTATGCAAGAAAGATTCTTGAGAAATTTAAGATGAAGAATTGCAAACTCATTAATACCCCAATTGATTGTGCAACAAAATTGTCAAAGTTTGTTGAAAATGTAAAGGTGGATCCAACTCTTTTTAGAAGTCTTGTTAGAAGCTTGAGGTATTTGACTTGTACAAGGCCCTGTATTCTCTTTAAAGTGGAGGTTATAAGTAGTTTTATGGAAGCTTCAAACTACTAATATGGCAATGGCTAAAAGGATTTTGCAATATATCAAAGGTACTATTGACTATGGTTTGCACTATTCTTCTTTATCAATTTTCAACTTGTTGGTTGTAGTGATAATGATTGGAGAGGCGATATTGATGATAGAAAGAGCACAAGCAGGTTTATATTTTTCATGGGCGACACTGCTTTTACTTGGAGTTCTAAAAAACAGCCCATTGTGACTTTATTTACATGTGACGCCGAATATGTTGCAACTAATTCTTGTATCACATGTGCAATTTGGTTAAGAAGGTTCTTGAAGATGCTACATGCAACTTAAGATGGAGCTACCTTTATTTTTAATCTGCTATAGCATTGGAGAAGAATCTTATATTCCATTATCGAAGTAAGCACATAGATACAAAGTTTCATTTTATAAGGGAGTGTGTTGAAAACAAAGAAGTTGAGCTTTCTTATGTGAGTAGTGATAGTCACGTAGTTGATATTTTTACCAAAGGATTGAAGTTTGAAAGTTTTGCTAAGTTGCGCGCGTGAATTAGAGTTATCAAGAAGAATCAAGTTTAAGGGAGGATGTTAAAAAATGCAATTATATTAGTAGAGCATTTAATTAAACTTGATTATGTATTTAGTTCATGTATTTTTAGGTTCATTGTATTTTTCTTATGCATGTATCTTACATTTACTATCTTATGTATTGTTTCAAAGAGGCGTCTTATGTATCTATAAATATCATGCAAACATGCAGTAGTTCATTTCTAAAATGGGACAAAAAATTCAAATCAAGTGAGTTATTTGAATTGTTTAAGTGTTCTCTATCTTTCTATCTCCCTTATTTACTACAAAATGAAACTGAGCTTCGAACTTTGGGTTGGTTGTAGCAAAACCTTGGGGCTTATGTCTTCCTTGATGATGTTTAAGAATGGACATCATCAAATTCAAGATATCGTCAAGCTCACACGATGCAATCCATTTTTTCTTTTAAATCTTTCTTTTATTTCCACAGTTCCAGGATATGAATCATATGATTGAAGACTCGAACTTCACACAGTTTGAGTGGTTCTTACACAAATTTACAGGCAGGTAAAGAGTAGATTAAGGCTTCTGGGGGTCGATTCCTACAGATCTTAAAGTTTCTGTGCGAGGTGGGTGAGCAAAAACATCCTTGCGAATGGCATCAGGAATGTCCTGAAGACCACTCTCAAATTTTTTAACGTGGGCCACTTTCCTGAGAAGCGACTTCTCCAAGAACTTAGACGACTCGTCCACCACTTTATCAGGGTACTCCACCTCCGGTATCGTCTCTCTCAGCTTCTTCTTCACTCGCACAGTTGGTGAGTAAAGTAGCTGATGCTTTGCCGTGTAAAGACCTAACGTCGTCGATACAAGGATCATCCCAAGAGCGACATACACCGGCACCAAATCACCCTTCGCAGATATCTTGAAGCCATTTCTTTGAACACGATGACCAAAGTCACCTGCTGGGGCATAAGGAGAAGTTGCGGTTGTAAGTGTTGTGTTTCCTCTCAAACGATTTGCCATCTGTTTCCACATATTCTGCAAGCTCAATTAATCGTGTAGGTCAGGACATGATAGCACTAAACGGGTTCTCAAGAACAGGTAACATTACTTACCATTGATCTAAAAGCCAAAACTGATGAGATACCTTAAGTAAGAAGTTGAGATTCTTGGCTTTCCTTTGCTTGAAGGTTCTTCTAGCTAGTGCTCCTGGAATATATAAACGGTGAAGATTACTTACAAGTGGGTTCTGGAATCATGTAAACCAATGTAGAAGCTAAAAAAGAGCAGGTGCTTATGTTTAATTGTGGAGTGTTCGATAAGAAGCATGAAGCCTCGTGAAGGTGGGCATGTAAGTCCATTTACTATCAGCCACGGATAGGTTATGCAAGTTCTTTCCAGAAAACGATGTGGGGCTTACAGAAAAGAGAGTGTTCCAAGCTCTACAATATTACGGTCTTCCAAGCGAACTATTTACATTATAAATTGAATCAGAAGTTCCGAAGGTAGTTAGTGGAGGTTAAGGACAAGGTCGCAGGTGGTCGTGGTTAAGGTGACAACAAATTGACTGTTATTGAGTTTGGTCAAAATTTAAATGTCAAAAAGGAAAACGTGAACGGCAGGATTCGAACCTGCGCGGGCAGAGCCCACATGATTTCTAGTCATGCCCGATAACCACTCCGGCACGTCCACTGGTGCCCGGCATTTTCAAGTTATAATTAAAAATCCTAATCACAGCCTGTTGGACTAAAAGAAAATTGTAAATGACGCGTCTCATGTATCACACAGGAAGTTCAATCTACTGTTTCCGCGAGGGACGCTGAAAACATAGGATTGTTTTTTCATCAGAGCTGCTCAGTGTTCCTCAGGGCTACTAAGTAAAGACTCCAGTGCGACTAGCGATGTAACGGGCCGGTCTTTACAAGGTGTAAGGTACTGACAACTCAAGTTATGCATCATGTATGTCTTCGTCTTTTATTGGCATTCTTTTTATTTAACTATTTGGCATTTTTCCTTATTCTTGCATCATTATTTTGTATATCATATCTGCATGCGGGTTTATCGGAAATAGCCTCTTTACTATGTAGGGGTAAAGTTGCATGTTATCAGACCTCTCCAGATCCTACTTCACTGCGGGATTTCAAATTAGGTGTAACGACGACGACGACGACGACGACGACGAAGACTCGTGCCTCATGTAATATGATCTATTCATAATTTTATGATTTAATATAAAATATATATGATTTTTTGAAAGAAAACTAATAAAAGATATTATGTTGAATACAAAAAATATATTAAATTATAAAATAGAAAATGTGTCAAACTATAGCACAAATACGTTTTTCTCTAACACAAGTTAAATTTATTTATGTATGATAATTAAGAAAATTGTTAATATAGTTGAAAGTATGTTAGCAATAGTCTTCATCTTTCGAGTATTAAGGCTTGGTTTGCATTTTAATTGAATTTTAAAATTTTTTATTAACTTATTATATTTATATGTCTGCAAACATAAAAAATATTGAAACAACAACATTGGCAGGCAAGTAAATCATAAGTTATGTTTATAATAAATTAATTTTTTATATTTGATATAATATATAGTTTTAATTGATATTATAATAACAAGTTTTATGAACTTTTGAATTAAAATATATTTACCAAACTATAATAACATTCTAGACTAATGTTAGTAAAGGTACTTATAATATATAGCTATTGAATTAGTCAGGTTAGTAAAGAAACTTTATGAATGTAAAATTCACCGTGTATTCTTTTTAGGCTAAATAGGTTTGTTGGCATTTAAGGTTAATAATGTCATAGGCTAGGGTTTGAATTATTGGTAAGATCTTATAATTATTGGTAAGATCTTACCTTCACATATTATTTGATATTATCTCATTTATTTTTGATTTATTTTAGTGCTTAAATATAGAAATTCATGTTTGTTTTGTTTTAGGAGATGAAAAGTAGAGATTGCTTCAAATTGAGACTCTATTGATGAGAATGACAAAGTATGGATAAAGTGAAGAGATTGATGCAGTGGATAAGGTTGATCACTTGAAAAGTTAGAATTCGACTGAAAGACTTCGTCTTATCTTTAAAGAGTTTGATTTTGAATTCATTTTAGATATATATCTTCATAAGTTAGAGTTAGATTATGATTAGATTAGAAAATCTTATAAAAAAGACATTCCTCACAATAGAAAAAAGTTCTCGATTTTTAATCATTTTTTTTCACTTCTTAGTCTTTCTTCTATTTTTGTTATTGGAGCAAAAGTCACGTGTGGCTAAATTCAATCTTTCTGATTAAGGGGATTAAATACTTTGATTGTAACTTTGTGAGATTTTGTGTTTCAAACTTTTATTCACGTTTTAATTCAAGTATTTATTGTTTTGAGCTCTTATATTTCATAAGTGCTTGATATTCGATTAATTTGATAATTTGATAATTTGACAATTTAATTTAATATTGATTATTCTATCGCTATCCAGGAATTTAGTAATCCGTAACTATCATGAATGAATGATACAAGTATCAAATATGTTATTTATGAATTTTCATGTTTAACTTATGATAAACAAGAAAACTAAATTGAATAGTTGCAGCTATCTCGATTATTTAATTTAGGGTTTAGTCTTTTTCACGGAGTTTATTGTTGTCATTTATTTGATATTGAATGTTATCACACCCAATTAATAGAAGATAAGTTTTGGTTTGGATACCGAATTTGAACCAATTAATTTAGAAAAATTTGACACTTATTACAGCTACCCTAATATATTTCGGACTAACTGCTTGAATTGTGAAAATATTCTTTTTCGACCAATGATCAATGTTACAATTAAATGAGATCTTTTTCTTAAATCGGGGTTTGGTAATCTTGACTTTCTTATTTTTAAATTCAGTTGATTTAATTTGTTTTTGTATTAATTTCAGTTAATAAGTTATTTAATCAAACCCTCCCCCCAATTTAATTTTATTGCTTGAAATTAAGAAACTAGTGTTCAGTTATCTAGGAATTTAGTCTGATTCCACGACTATTACATAAGTTTGGAGAATTGGTATTTTTTTGGGGGCTTCAACAACCTGACCAATTATATGTAAGTCTATCAGAAGCAACTTCCTCAACCTCGCGCTTCAGCAGAACTCTCACCGGATATTATTGTTATTGTTGTTGTAATGTATTGGGCAGGGTTGGATTAGGTCAAAAGTAGGTTTATTGACATTTAAGGTTGACAATGGGATATGATCATTTGTACATAAGGTCTAAACTCGGTTTAAGAATAATATTATTTTAATATAAGTCTAAGATGATATTGTTTTAATTGTTATATTCTTAAATTTCTTGATCAAAATAACATTACTTTATTAATTCAATATGTGTCTATTTGAATCTTTCAAAGGATTGATTAGATAACAATCCTAATCTGGACTAGCTAATGTCTAACCCATTAACCTTGAGTCTGATCAAAGTTATAAAATTTACTCATTACTATATAAACATCCTAAGAAAAGAGTGAGCACAAAAGAAGAAACTAAGCCAAGGCACTAAGGCAGTTTGGAAGTCACAAACTCACAAGATTAGTGGTGAGTTGAAAGTTGTGATAACATACTCAAATATTGTGTAACCTTTTAGTGGTGAGTTGAAAGTTGTGATAACATATTCAAATATTGTGTAACCTTTTATGATTTTTTTAATTTAGCATCAAACTTTTTAAAGTTTTGAATTTAGTAATTAGTCTTTTAAAACTTATAAAATTAAGTTAAAAGGTTATTTTTGATGAATTAGCATATCTACTAAATATAACATGGATGTTATTAACAAAAACTAACATTTTTTAATTGAATTGTTAAAGATTTAAAATGTTAATCTTTCAATTGAAAATTTTAAAAGCTTAGATATTGAATTAAAAAAATATAAAAAAGTTTAACATTTGAAGATTGATCATCCCTAAAAAAAATTAAGCTCAATTGATACTCATAATTTGAATTTGAGTTAAGGTGTGCTTTGAGTTCAAAACCCAACTTAAAATTTAATTTTTTTTATTTACGCGTAAATTGTCATTGAAAAATAGTGAAAATTAAAATTTATTTATTAATGACTATGGAAACTCAATTGTGCTTTAAATTGTCCCTTTGCTTCCATATCATGAGAATTGAAGAAAATGTGTAGAAATATTATTAGTAAATATTGAAGGCCATTTGGTTTTACTTTTTATTTTAAAAAAATTAATTTTCTTAAATGTTTATTCATATAAAATTAATTATATTTCATTAAAATAAATAATGAAATAAATAAAATTTATTTATAAACTAATTCTTTATTAAGATGTTTTTAATTTATTTATAAATTATTAATTGATCAATCGAATTAATACTAATCTTACACTCCTTTGTATTTCTACCATTTTTGTTTCTTTTCTACGTTCTCTAATAACCATACAAACTCAAACAAAGATTTTTACTTTATAACTATAAATCTCAAAGAAGTTACACTATCTAAAATACAAGTAATGTTTGAACGAATGATACAACCTATGATATGATTGTATTTACTACAGAAACTTCAGCATCAATGGACACAAATCCTAGCCACTAGAGCTGTTCACTGCCACTTGTGGTGTTCATCGCCTTGCCGAACATTGTGCTTTCAACAGTTGTATGCTCTAGCAGTAACTTACTGCTAGCAAGCTTCATGTATGGGGCGTCGCCATCTCCTGCATAGCCCATACAGCCAAATGCACTTCCTGCCACCTCTCACACAGTCTCCTGTAGTAGCAGGTTGTGATCACCAACTGCCAATGAACATCATGCGTTAGTGAGAGACGCTCTCCCCTCTCTCTCTGCCAATGAACATTATGCGTTAGTGAGAGACGCTCTCCCCTCTCTCTAGATTCAACCTCCTCTCCTTTTCCTTTCTTCTGCCCTTTGAAAAAATTTTCCCGCCTTCCACTATGCCTTACCCACCTGAAGGTTTCCCTCCTATTTCTTCCGAACCTTCCCTCCCCTCTCTTAACCCCTTGTCTGCTACCGTTACTGCGCGAAAATCATGGAAGCAGGTAGTTGGTGACTCCATCCCGACTACTCTGAATTATAATCCCCCTAGTGAAGTCGATGGGAAGCTTATCGTTTCTCCTGACCTGGCTACTCTTCAAGCAGGCGTAGACTCTTGGAAATCTACCATCGTGGGCTTTTTCCTTGATAAAAGACTAGTTTTTCCTCTTCTTCAGTGTTGGGCGACTAAATCCTGGAAGAACAGGGGACTCTTGGATGTACTACTTTTGGAAGACAATTTATTCTCATTCTCCTTCTCCTCCACTTCAGCTGCTAACAAGATCCTTGAGGAGGGACCCTGGCATTTCGAGAGTCAGCCTCTTTTTCTATACCTCTGGCAACTGGGTCTTACATTAGAAACCATCAAGATACAGAGTCTACTTATATGGGTCAATTTCCATAATGTCCCACTGGAGTATTGGACTACGCTGGGTCTCAGCCAACTAACCAGTTTCATCGGTAAACCACTCTGTATGGATGAGAATTCGGCCAACAAGAAACGAATTGGATATGCCCGAATTTGTGTAAGTATTTCCATCTCCAAAGACCTTCCAAATGAAATTCCAACCATACGACTTGGAGAAGGGAATCAATTATAGGAAGACAGTAGTTATCTCTTATCATTGGAGGCCCCCTATCAAGACTTCTACTTCAATCTGAAAACCCACGGGGAAGATCTTTAATACTGGTAGCTACCATGAATTGATAAATCTCGCAGAGGCTTCTCCTAACGAGGTTAGCCAAATGCCTCCTGCTACTCCCTTAGCTTCAACCTTGAATGTCAATGCTGGTCTATTTCCTGCTCAAAAATTTGTATCTTCTAGGACTTGTCAATCTAAGGATCATGCTCCTACTGTTTTGCCTGTCGTTATATAATTGCCTGCGACTAATAATTCTGAACTAGTTCAACAACCTGATCTATTTGAACATCTCGAGGTTGAGATCACTCAGACCTCACGTGGCACCCTTGATGATTTATCTACTGTAGCTGACTCCCCTCAAACGGACATTAATTCCTCAACTGAGCCCTCTCCAGCTAAATTGTTATGGGAAGTCAATCTTGTTACCTCTTCTCCTAGCATTTCTGCAGCAGAGAACAGTGGGACCTCTCTCTCCATCTCCACAAGAAAATCCAAACGGGGCAAGGGTAAAAGCCTCAACATCACCTCTTTTTAATATGTCTATTTTGGCTTGGAATGTTCGAGGTATCAACCTTCCTTCTAAGTTACAAGCTCTAAAAGATTTTGTGCTCCGAGAACAACCTGTTTTACTTGGTTTACTTGAAACAAAAATCAGATTGGTTAATTTAACTAAACTTCATATTTTGGGCCCTCAATGGAGCTGGTTATCTAATCACAATCATCATGCCTATGGTCGGATCATTGTATGCTTCAATGCTAATGAAATTAAGGTTGAAATAGTTGAGGCTACAAATTAGGATATGCACCTTCTTGTACTGCTTTTGCAAGGAAATCTTGACTTTTTTGTTTCCTTTGTGTATGCCAGCAATTTTGAGTTTTAGAGAAGGGATTTATGAATTACCATACGCCATGTCAATAGCACTGTTTCTAAACCTTGGCTCCTATATGGGGATTTCAACACCACCCTCTATTCTTCGGAGGCTCAAGGCAACATAAGTTTGCATAACTACTCCATCGATATGCTGCATTGTGTGGAGCAGGTTGGGTTATCTGATCTCAGTTCTGCTGGTCATTTCTTCACCTGGTCTAATAAGCAAAAGGATAGATGGTTTATTCACAAGAAGCTTGACAAAGCCCTTGTAAATGACGTATGATTTTAGCATTTCCCTAGAGGTATGGCTCATTTTTTGGACCCTTTATTTTATGACCATACTCCCATACGGATTTCTCACTTGTATCCAACCGTGTTTGCTCATCATCCTTTTCGCTTCAATAATTACTTAGTTAAAGATCCTGGTTTTGTGGATACTTGTTTGAGAGGACCTATACATGGATGTCGGGGCACCAAGCAGTTTATCTACCTTCAAAAAATGAAAGTTATTAAATGGAAACTTAAGCTTATAAAGGCTTCTGAGGGTTCCACTATTGAAATAATCAATCGCACTAGATCGTAGCTAACTAGAGTGCAGATTCTCTTATCCTCTACCCCTGCGAGTCAACTTCTTCTTGACCAGGAAATGATAGCCCTCACCAGTTATCTGCAAGCTATTAGTAATCATTCCTCACTTTTGCAGCAACGAGCTAGAATCAATTGGCTCTAAGACGGTGACAACTGCACTTAATTTCTTTCCATTCGATTCTATCTAGACGGAACCAAAACAAGATTTATTCCATTTCTCATAATGATAATATTACCCATGATCAGACAACTATTAGGTAAGCAGCTTTCGATTTTTTCAAATAGTTACTTGGTACTGCCGAACATACTTATGTCTCTTCTCTAAATTTTCAGTGTCTTAACCTTAAGCAGGTTTCACCTTCTGTTTTGTCTCTCTTAACCAAACCAGTAGAGGATAGCAAAATAGAGGCTTGTGTTTTTCGAATGAATGGAAAGAAAGCTCCTGGGCTTGACGGGTTTAACGGATACTTTTATCAACAAGCTTAGCCTACTATTGGTAATTTTTTCAAGGAAGCCATCCATGAGTTCTTTAGAAATGGGATCTTGCTGAAAGAGATTAATCGAACATTCTTATGCTTGATTCTGAAAGGAGCGACTCCAACCACCTTTGCCGACTATCGTCCCATTTCTTGTACCAATTTTCTGTACAAAGTTATTTATAAGATACTTGCTACCAGATTGAAGGAAGCTATGGCCCCGTTAATTAGTGATAACCAAAGTTCCTTCTTGTCGGATCGTTACATTGGTGAAAATTTTCTTATTGTTCAAGAGCTTTTGAAAGGGTATTCTAATTCTTTGAGCCCACCGAATTGCACCTTGAAGATTGATTTTCACAAGGCTTTTGATAGTATCAATTGGAGTTTCTTGCATGCTATGTTGGAGGCTTTTGGTTTTCCGACTCAATTTACCCGATGGGTCATGGAATGCATTACCTCGGCATCGTATTCAGTATTGATTAATGGTGCCCCTACTCAGTATTTTAAAGATGCAAAGGGCATTTGCCAGGGGGACCCCTTTCCCCATATATTTTTCTTCTGGTCATGGAAATCCTTAATGCGATTATCGGAACCGCAACTCTTTCTAATCTAAAACTTCAAGTATCATTCGAAGTGCAAGACACTTGGCCTTACTAACCTATATTTTGCAGATGACCTTCTCTTATTTTGTAGGGCAGATTTGGAGTCTATACGAACCTTTATTCATGCACTCAGTATCTTTAAACTTCACTCTGGGCTACAGATTAATTTTCTTAAAAGCCAATTTCTTTTGTCTGAAGGTGCGGCGACCATGGCAACCTCTGTTTCTGAAGCCACGGGTATGATGTCGAAAGATCCCCCACTACTTTACCTTAGGCTACCTGTATCTACTAAAAGGCTATCCTATGCTGATTATCGCCCCCTCTTAGAGAAGATTCAGAAAAGGATTAAATCTTGGGTGAACAAATCTCTGTCTTATGCTGGTAAACTTCAGCTTATTAAATCCAGCCTTAATTCCTTGCATGTATATTGGAGCTCCCATATTTTCTTATCCCAAAGCATCATCAAAGAAATTGAACGGCTTCTCAGAACCTTCTTATGAAGCCATTTGAATGGTAACTGTGGCGCCTCCAAAGTGAAATGAATTGATCTCTGCTATCCTAAGGCAGAAGGCGGTTTGAATATTCTTTCCATTAAAACTTCTAACCGCTCTTTGATTCTCAAACGTCTGTGGTGGATACTGGAGGGTAAGAAAACCTTGTGGATCCAATGGTTATACACTTATTTTCTCAAAAGAAACTCCATATGGGCTCTTCAGCTGAAAGACAATGTCTCTTTTTTCCTTAACCAGCTTCTGAAGTTAAGGGCCGATATTTGCTTAGAGACTTCCTATGTTATTAAAGACGGACGTTTGGTCTCTCTATGGTATGACAATTGGGCTAGTCGTGGTCCTCTAATCTTTCAGGTGAATCCCTCAATAGCTTCCCCCTTGTTTCCTCTAAAAACAAGTATGATAGCATTCATTGATTGGAACTCGTGGAAATTCCCAAGAAGTCTGAGCAATCTTCAACTTAGCTAATCCTCAACTCTTCAAGAATCTGACACTTTCTTTTGGAAGGGGACTCTATTGAACAAATTGACTAATCGTTTCATTTGGGACAACTTGCGTCGACGCAGACTCCCTGTTCCTTGGTCAGCCACAGTATGGAGCAGTCTTCTAACACCCCGGATCTCCTTCATTTTCTGGTTAGCTATTCAGAATAAATTATCCACAGCTGATCGTATTCCTTATATGCACATGGATCCTTCTTGCCCATTGTGTTCCCTTCAGATGGAAACTTGTCCTCACCTTTTCTTCGCTTGCCCCTTCAACTACTCTATTTGGAGAATTGTCTGTGACTTATTTTACTGGACTAATCTAGGGTCCGAGCTTATGGATATCACTAGCTATCTTTCTTCGCTTGCAGATTCCAACAAACCTTTACAAATTATTGTCTTAGGGGTCTGCTTATACTACTTTGAAGAGAAAGGAACATTCAGCGCTTCCAGAACACATCTTTTACAAGAGAGAGTTTGATCTTCTTAATCTTGTCTGACGTTCGAGCGATTGTATTGACAAAGAATGTAACTTGTAGCTTTAATGTTTGCCATGCCTTACGTCTATAGCAGATAGAAGAACGAGACTGCAGTCTTTGAAAGTCGTGGACGATCTGCTAGGGGTCTGTAGATGTTTAATTTCCACTTTTACATTGTCATATATAGGTTATTATTACTGCACTAGGTGACTTGTGTCTTGTCGGCTCTCTTCTTGTGTTGTATATAAAGGGTTTTCCCTTTTTGATGACCTTGTAATTTTCCTCTTCTTTAATTATTTTAATTTTCTTTTTCAAAAAAAACCTTCAGCATCAACAGACTATGGCTGTTCCCATCATTTTATAAGCCTTAGCCAAAGTGAAAAATGGTCTTTACGAGGATTAAAAATAAATCTTATTTTGTTCTTTATGAAGATTAAGAATGAATCATATTTTATCTTATTTTACTTTTTATCAGAGTCAAAAGTAAGATTATTTTGCCTCATTTTATTTTCTATAAAAATAAAAAAATGAGTTATATTTTGTTCTTCATAAAAGTGAGTCCTGGTGTCGTTAACATATCATTAACTAAATCAAACTTTAAGGTAATCTAATAGTCTGAACCGGACAATTTGTAAAAAATTATTTAGCTTAAACTCGGCTCAAAATACGTCTAAATTAAACTTTATTTGTTGAATTAAGGCCAAATTTAGATTGAATTTTAACTTTTCACCCTTTTGCTCCTTTTGCTCTCATATCATCAAGAATGGGAGAAAATGTGCAAAACTTGTATTAGTAAGTATTGTACGTATAGGCTCCATTATTTAGAGTTCAGATTGTCTGTCTAAGTTAACTCTGTTTTATTCTGTTGAAGATAAAACGACGTCGTGTTTGCATAAAAATTTTAAACCACGCGTGGCTCTTTCACTTCTCATTTTTCAAAACCAAAAGCCAAGCCGCAGTATCACTTCTCCTTTTTCAAAACCAAAAGCCAAGCCGCCTACTGGCTTTGACAAAGAAACAAATTATTATTGTAAACATTTGTGTTTTAACAAGAAGTGAAATATACACTTTTGAATTTGTGTTTCAATTTCTACTATTTAAATATTTATTATTATTGATAATATTATTAAATGTTTATTATTTTTATATATTCATAACATTATTAATTTCCTTTTTATTATAAAGTGTATATATTTATTTCTTT
>JAOSBP010000007.1:21658540-21687321 GCA_027563825.1 Erythroxylum mucronatum | reverse complement strand
TAATTAGTTAATTACAATATAATTAATTAAAATATTATTCATTAATTACTTAAAATATAACATCATTTGTATTATCAAATGAATGTAAATTGTATTAAACTATGTTACTTAATTTTACTGTAGCAATGAAACGGTGGATATTATGGTTGTGTCGATAAATTGTATAATATTTTGGATGATTAATCTATATTT
Source organism: Erythroxylum mucronatum (assembly GCA_027563825.1). Taxonomy (NCBI): domain Eukaryota; kingdom Viridiplantae; phylum Streptophyta; class Magnoliopsida; order Malpighiales; family Erythroxylaceae; genus Erythroxylum; species Erythroxylum mucronatum. The sequence goes on along the minus strand of JAOSBP010000007.1, from coordinate 21,687,129 downwards.
TGAGGATATTATGTAACTAATAATATGTTGATGTAAGAAAATACTACAGTATTTTTTTTTCTTCAAGAGCTATTAGAAAAGAAAAATCGCAATATACTTGATTTTAAATATTTTGTTATTATAATTAGGGTGCATAGATTAAAAATAATTATTTAAAATATATTTGAAATTTGCTATAAAACAAAATTTTAACAAAATTTTATTTCTTAACATTTTTAACAAACCAACCACCATCAATAGTAATGGTAATCATTCTTTCATCTTAACCAACTATCATAATTATAATGATTATATCCATTCTCATTTCTCACTATATTCATTCTTATTCTCATTCTCATTGCTCTCTGTGAACCAAGCGCCCTTAAGTTGTATTAGTTTTTACCTTTAAACCATCGTTACAAAAACTGATCGTGACTTGTGGTACATGATATGTACCCTATGCCAGATCATAAAAGAATAGGTCAGCACTTATAATGGACATAAAACGTTTTGGCTAGGAAAATTGGTTACGTACTGGCACCATCAATCACATGAACAATCAATAAATCCAACCACCATCTTAAATTTATCTCCGTAAAATTATCAACCAATTATTTTTTGGAAATTATCACAATTTGTTTTTAGAATTAGTATACTGAAATCCAAAACATTGATCTACATCTATTTGCTTTATTGTAATTATTAATATTTTAAAAATCAGACCTGAAGTTAATATGATAAAATAACAGGTTTAAGGTTTAAAAAGATCAACCAATATTAATACACTATCATAAAATTGACTGAAAATTGAATAAAAATTAAAGAATTTAAAATATAATTAACAAAGATTATTCTTATCTATCGGAAATTTTGAAATTTAATTAAAAAAGAACTTGTTAAATAAAAATTAATTGATTTATTTTAATTTATAAAAACCTATTATTTTATACAAATTGACTGATAAATTAATAAATCGATCAATTTTTAATAACATGAGTTATTAAGGTAAATCGAACTGGAAAGTTAAAAATTGAACTGAAAAGTTAACCAAATTTAAAATTTTTACGATTGAAACTGGAAAGTTAAAAATTGAACTGAAAAGTTAACTGAATTTAAAATTTTTACGATTGAACTGGTTGAATCAATTAAATTTTTATTTATTAATAATTACTCTCTAGAAGCCAAAAAGATAGTTAGGTTATAAAAAACGTCTTAACTTTGCATGTTGTGTAATAATGATAGGATATACATACCTTGTTTAAGTTAGTTAAATAAAACCGTAATTCAACTTGAAGTCATATTAAGGAGTGCTTGGTTCACTTGGAGCGATGGTAATAGTATTTATAATGAATACAGTAAAGAATGAGAATGAATATAATTATTATAATTATGATGGTTGATTAGGACAAATGAATGATTATTATTATCATCGATAGTGGTTGATTTGTTACAAATTTTGATAAATAATACGTAAAATTTAATATATTCTATTTAATTATATTTAATTTATGCACCCATTTATGATGGCAGAATATTTAAAATCAAGTATATTGCGATATTTTCTTTCCAATAATTTTTTAAGAAAAAAATATTCTAGCAATTTCTTGCATCAACATATCATCAGTCACATAATATCCTCAAAATACAGTTTAATCATTTAAAATATTATTTTTCAAGTGTCACAAGTGTATGGATTCCTTCGTCGTTTCATTCCATTTAGGATTAGAAATAGGCGTAATCGGATCTTTTTTTTTACATATATATCTCCTTATTTGAGACCTTATTTTATTCACCTCTTTGGGTTTCTATTGAATTGAGAAATGGGTTTGATTGTCCATTTTTTGATATAATAATATATATAAGGTATCTTTCGGATAATTCAAATCGAAGCAATTGGATGTCTGACTCAGGCCTAAATGACATAACCGATCAATAGAAAGACTCCAAAACTCTACCTTTGTCATATATTTCATACATCACACTATATAGATATCATATTAATAGGATATGATTCACTTTCAAGATGGAATAACTTTCATTCTTCTTATAATGATAGGTATAGAATAATAGCCCAAACTCCAATATAAAAATACTATTTATCTAATGATAATATATTACTAAGCAATTATATTTTATTCCTTATTTATTTCTTTCTTTCTTGTATCCATTACTCAAGCACTCCCTAAATTAGAACAAGTCTATTAATTACAGATTAGGCTCAAAAGTAATTGCCACTCCTAGAGTTCCTATTTAAACTTGTCATAACTCACATTAATATCTTCTACTGGTACTCTCTCTCTCTCTCTCTCTTTACTTGTCAACTCACGAGGTGTTTTGAGTAGATACCAACTGTCGGCTGTACCTTTAAACTATTACCACCCTTAGATTAATCTCTGCCCGTATCTAATAAGATCTCAAGAGGCAGCTTAGCAATAAAACCAAGTATTTAATACTGTATTAGTCTAGATCTTTTGTCTAATATTATAGTATTTTATTGTGTCCAATAAATTTCAGTCATTTATTTATATAGAGTCCACATATAGCCTGCGTAGATCTGTGTAGCCCTCGTAAATCTTACAAAATAAATAGCTAAAATTTTATGAGACAGGATAAAACTGAAACTCCAACCTTGCTCAAGCGAAAACCAACCCCTCGTTTTTATGGGTTAGATTTGACTACATGATTTGCTTCTCTTTTTAACCTTGAAACTTCCATCGGTAAATTCAAGAGTGGGGTCAGAATATGAAAGTGGGATTCTCATAACTTCGTATTGGGTCAGAAACACTAAAAGGTCCATGAAATTGACTTTGTGGTCTGATGCAAGTGATCTTGTGGAGTTCTTCAGAGCTTCAACCATGAACGAAGAAGATGACAGGAACACCAATGAGTTGGAGCAGAAGACAGTAGACCTCATGAGAGCCTATGTTCAAAGGGAAGATCCATCTTCCAAGGTGGAGTTTGGTGTTCTTGGCTTATTTACCGTTTTTGATGTTCATTTTGTTCCTGTTACTGTCACGGCCTCCAACATCGTTAAGGTTTTGGTGTCTGGTTCTGTGTCAACTCAGGAAGTAGATGACATGACAATGAGAAGATTTCTGAGAGCTCGTCAATGGGACGTAGATAAAGCTTCTGTCATGTTCCTCAAGTACCTGAAATGGAGACGAGAGTTTGTTCCAAATGGCTCATTTCTTCCATCGGAGGTCCAAAATGAGATTGCACAGAACAAGATGTTCTTGCAAGGATCGGACAGGAAGGGACAGCCTATCATAGTTGTTCTTGGAGCAAGACACTTTCAAAGCAAAGACGGTGTACATGAATTTAAGCGTATGTAGTAACATTTTCCATGCACTAGTTTTCTTCGTTCTTTATACATTTTAGCACTATAAAATGATTGTGAACCTTTTGTTTTTTGGTTATATACATATTATTTTTAAATAATTAAAAATATTTTTAAAATATTATTAATTGAAAATACTTTTAAAATTATCTTTATTGATTAGACAGATCAAATTCAAACTTGAGTTGATAAATTCCGATCTAAATTCAACTTTTTAAAACTTAATTCCTATATTAGATTCATATTAAATTTGGACTGAAAAAGTCTAAAATTCTAGGGGTCAAATCCTCTATACCCATAACCCTATACCAACTCTGTTCCATACGATTCTATTGACATATTTCTCTGAGTCCTGTATATTTGTATGAACAGGATCATATGGAACAAGATTGGTACAAGGTTATAAGTACAGAGATCTTGTCCCAAAACTCTATTCAACAAGCGAATTTGAACCTTTCAATTATTCGTAACACTTGACTCGGACTCTAGTCCACATATCTAAGTGTAGTCCTACTCAGGGACGGAGCTATGTATATGGGATGGGAGCCATGGCTCCCCTTTCAAAAAATTTTTTAAAAATTACTTATATAATTACAATTTTTAAAATTATAAATATAAGTGGCCTCCTTTTAAAAAAAATCCCTACCTTTAAAAATCTCGGCCCCCCCTTAAAGTTGAATTTAGCTCCATCCCTGGTCCGACTAATCAGACTAAGGCGATGAACGTATTCGTATGAGATTTTATGGATTGATAAAATGTTATATGTTACCGTCTCTAAAAATTAAAAGTAAAATTGCGTACGTTTGGACCTCTTTAAGACTTTGCATTTAGGGAGAATTTGATTGAGTTATTGTTATTATTGTATCTACTGTTATATGCAATGATTGAGGCTATATATGTTCCCATAGCTTCAATTGCTTTTTCACCTTACACTGCATTGTCCTGCTTATATGCACAGGCTTCGTCGTCTATGGCCTGGACAAAGCGTGTGCCAGGTAATTCTGATACTATCAATCAGCTTTCTCCTGAAGAATGTGTGTGTGTGTGTTTTTCCTAGATGTAATGAAAGCACCCACAAAAACTTGGAATGATCTTTGACTCAATTGTATTTCTATCAGGATGCCATCAAACCAGGAGAAGTTTGTAGTCATTGGGGACCTTGAAGGTTGGGGATATGCTAACAGTGACATTAGAGGATACCTTGCAGCTTTGTCCATTGTGCAGGTACTGTACAATTACGATAAAAGCTGCTAATTACGAGTAAAGTTTCAAGTACCCTCCTGAATAAACTGATCATACATTGTGAAACTTACCATATTTGGAAAGTTGGTCCTTGCAATCCAGGATTACTACCCAGAAAGACTAGGAAAAGTGTATATTGTGCACGCACCATACATCTTCAAGTCAGTGTGGAAAATTGTTTGGCCTTTCATCGACCAACATACCAGAGAAAAGGTAGTGTTCACATGCTATGCCTATTGATGTTTAGTTTGGGAAAACATCACATATTGTAATATGCAGTTAATATATGCAAAGGGTATTGCATGATACATTATATGGAAGCTGCCGAAATTATGTATACAACTTGTAACGGATCCATAACATCTACCTTGGACACATACTTGCATGCCTACACGTGGAAAGATGGCTGTTTTAGATGTCCACAGATCGTCATTTAAATTGTTCAAGGAAGAATTACCAATTGATTCTCTCTCTCTCTCTCTGCGTGCTGATAGATAGTATTTGTCAAGGAGAAGCTGCTGAAATCAACGTTAATGGAAGACATTGAGGAAAGCCAAATCCCAGAGATATATGGAGGCCAACTGCCATTAGTTCCAATCCATGAAGTATAACCAAAAGCAGTCAATGGGAGAACAAAAATAATGTACTAATAAACACATATGCAATAGTACTATTGGCTTTGCATGGCTGAGTTTGGAGAGAACACTGTTGTTCATTTTCATGCAATATGACCAAAACATCATTTGTTTAAGTTTAAAGAATTCTCATAAGATTAAAGGACAATGAAGATTAATCAGCACATCAGCTAACCTGTCAGAGAGGCTGAACTGTTGGAGAAGTCAGATTTCCAGGATCACCAAATTGAATCAATCACAGTGGTCCTAGTATAAAGGGATAATCCACAGCTGCTTTTAGGTCCATACTGTGACCCATTGCATGTGCTAAGACGAGTTGCTTAATGCCAAGTCCAAACTGCCAGTGCCTTAAACCTCGATTTGTACAGATAACATATTCATGTACTCAGACTACGAGGTTAATATACTTGTTTGAAGAAGGAGGTTAATATACTGATCATACATATATTGGTATAATTGGTATATTCAACTAGACAATGATTGTCAATTCAAATGGGTATCCTCATTCTTTAACAATGCAAATGGCTCAATGAATCATTTTTTATTCAAAGCAGCAATGCCCATGCTAATTAATTAAGTAATTTCAGTTAGGGTACTGATAAATAATCTGCAGGACCTCACCTTCATTTCACCCAACACTAATTTCAGAAGTGGAAGCAAGTTTTTGAATGCTTCAACTTTCAAGGGGAGCCCACATTGTTGATCTTGGCGGCTGCTTGAAGCAACAAATCAACTCTGACTCTTTTCACCTTAGTTAAAAACATGCGTCTAAGCAATGCATTTATCTAGTGCCTCATTTTTAGGCCAGGTAAATCTCTGTACTTTTTGCAGTAAAGGTATTCATCAAGAGACTACTACCTGCAATTTTGCTTATCATGAATCGTTCCAGGTTCAACTTTTATATATTTACCAAGCTTGCAGCAGCTGACTACCAATAGTCTGCACAAGAACATGAACCACCTTCAAACTGGTGAAAACGAATCCGATCCCTTATGATAATAACCCTGTTTAACATCCTTGAAATCATTTTAATCCAATTGTGACAGTCATAACAAACCCGAAGGTTTTTTGAGATCCTAATTTCTGTTCCAGGGCTAGTCTTAAGGATTCCATAGGCCAAAGCCAACTTTTCACTGTGATGGTACAAATTTTCCTCCTTTTCCTCCTCAGAAACATCCATCATAACCAAATCTGTTGCGGGCACAAAACCCTCCAGCTTTGTCCTTTTCATCAACCCTTCCAACACTTTGTACATTGCTTCTGATTCAGGATGAGATTTATCGCCTGCACTAAACTGGTGGATTTTACCTGCCCACTCAAACCAACTCTTTCCCTGAACTTTGTGGACTCCCTTCTTTTTCATCGTTTCTCTCACTTCCTGAGCACATTCCCATCTACTTTGGGAGCAGTAGATATTTGATAGCAGGACAAAATCCCCACTCCTGAGACGTGAGATGTTTTCGATTGCAGATTTGCCAAGTTCTGCCCATTTGTGTGTTCTACAAGCACTAAGAAGTGCCCTCCAGATGATAGCATCTGGCTCCATAGGCATCGCTTTAATCATGGCATAAGCTTCTTCCATAAGCCCTGCTCTACCAAAGAGATCAACCATAGCTCCGTAATGCTCAAGCTGCGGCTGAATTGAGTAACGAAACCTCATCAAATCAAAGTATTGGCCTCCCTCTCTGACCATACCACAGTGACTGCACGCTGTTAAAATCCCCAGGAAAGTTATGGAATCAGGTAAAACATTTTCCATCTCCATCTTTGAAAACACTTCTATGGCATCGAAAGCTAACCCATGAACTGCCAGCCCCTTGATCATAGAATTCCAGATAGAAACATCACTGCGTGGAACGCTATAAAACATGTCCTTAGCAGCTTGAATTCTACCACATGATGCGTACATATATATTAATGCCGCAATCAAAATATGATTCAAAACAATTCTTTTCTCAACCAACAATTGATGCACCCACTGAGCATAATTAGGAGCCCCAAGCTTTGCACATGCAGACATAACAGAAGCAAACGTAAAACCATCAGGTTCAACATTTGAACTAAGCATTTTACGGAACAATCTCAACGACTCGTCATAGCGTGAGTTCGTAACATAACCCCCAATCACGGAGTTCCACGTAACAACATCTCGATTAGGCATTTTATCGAACACCCTTTTGGCGATTCCATATTCTCCACCATTCAATAGATTCCGGACAATCTTATTCACAGCCACCAACCCAGTAGTCCAAGACCCAACTTGAGCAACGACATTACAACCAAGTCTGAGTCGATCGCAACGCACGTAACTTGATATGAGATGGGCCGCAAGGGAAGGGTCAGTTCCGTAGCCAAATCTGATAATTTTCGCGTGGGTTTCTACTGCAGTTCTCAAATCCAACGAGAGCTTGCAGGCCTCGAGAAGGTGGCAAAACACTTCCGGGTCTGCAAAATTTTCGAATGTGGACCGTCAAACACATGTGAAAATGGAGTTCGACAATGAATTATCACGGAACGAGTATCAAAAATCCAAATCAAAGGACTACTACAATAAACCAAGTACATTTAACGAGGGAGATAAAGAGAGAGCACCTGTATCGTCGTCACTTAACGAAGAAGAAGTAGAAGGAACGAGGGCATTGGAAGACAAAGCTTGTGCTGTTACAGCTACTGGGGTCTGAGTAGCAAGTCTCTTGAGTCCCAGTCTCTGCATGACTCGACTCTTACGTGCTTCAATCTCCTCTTTTGTTGCTGCTTCTTTTTCTTGAGTCTTGACTCTTGACCGTCCCTCGCATTAGAAGCTTAACGTACGACGTCGTCAAAGCATTATTCGCCCCGTTTTTTAAATCTTTTTTCTTTTTCTTGAATCACAGGCAACGACGTCGTACATGTTTGATTGGGGCATCAAAACCATTATTCACACAGTTTGTCCGTCCTCTTCTAGCTTTTGTCTCCATTGTGTTTTTCCGTCTCCACCGCCTCTTCAGCTCTGCTGCACCGGTTGACCCAGTCGGAGTCGCTTCTCCGGCCGCCGTTCGCCTCGACCTCATTAATTAAACTGGTCTCTGTTGCTAGGTTCAGGTGCATATACTGCTATATCTCTAGGTAAAAACCTTAATCAAAATCTTGAAATATTACCTTTTTCTTAATCTCAAATACCGTATCTGTGCTTGTTTGGGTTTTCTATGTATGTAATCGTTTGTTTAGGATATTCTATGATTAGCCTAGCCGATCCGAAACCCTAAGTAATCCTTTTTATTGACAATATTGTCTTCGGTTTTTGATCCTAACTATCGGTGAAGGGATGTTTGTAATGTTATTAGACAATATTCGTATGGAATATAGTGTAGCTTTTTCTAATTCTGTTGCCTTGCTGTTGTAGGTTTGTACAATACAGCGCTTCGGGTGTCTCCTGTTTGCTGATTGCTGCTAACATAAACATACACATGGTATTTGCATTTTTTAAGCATTGTTATGTTCTTGATTGCTGTTGGTAATTAGTCTGAGATTTTGTTTTTCTTTATAATGTTTATGGTGGAAATTTGGCTCTGTATTGAATAATCAATTAAGTTTGCTGCAAAATCTTGTGGCAATTGCTATCTCAAGTGACAAGCCATTCCTTCTCTCATAATCATGGTTGGCGTGGAGTCCTGAGGCCTTTCATTAGGGAGGACCTACGCATAGGTTCCGGTGGCTCAAAATTTTAGATAGTGGATTATCAATAAAATTAAATTTTCTTACTAAATTTAGGTTGACTTTTCATTAAAATTATTTTTCCTCCGGACTCCAGTGGGACAGCTGCGCCCCTGCCTGTCAATATTGTTGTAAAGAGTTGTTGAAAATATTTTGTCTTGAGGAGTTGTTGCTTGTCATGAACCGATTTTTGGATCATGGTTTAATCCCAATTGTGCTCTAAGAGTTTATTAAATCAAAAATGAAGAGATAAAGTTGAAGCATGTGTTTTTCGTTATGAGTCCTTGTTTATGAAGGCTAACACATGATTTAGGTGGTTACCTTGACAATGAATGGATATTCACAAATTCTGAATATGGAGTTTGTTCTATTCTTCACTCCTTAATCCTTCTTCCAGAATTTTGTTGATACTTGAAAACCTTGCGATTTTTGGATTAACATTATAATGGTGATTGGTTAAATTCAAGTTTATCGGGCATGGTTTAAATGCTTTGTCGAAACTGATTTCTGCATTCTATATTTGTTTATCATGTGTCATAAAGCATTGAGGTTAGATCATAAGAAAGATTCAGTTAACCAAACATCCAACAGACTTCTTTGAAATAGTAATATGAAATTTATATTATTTCCATGCGAACAATAATATTTTTGGTTCTAAGTTTGGTTGATGACAGGTTGGTAGTGTATGTTCTGGAAACTTGCATAAATGTTTCGTTATACCAATGCTTTAGGTTTTCCAATATGATAACATATATTTCTTACTCTTTGATGCACACGTGCCATTGCCAGTCACTTTTCTCTTTGACATTTTGTCATTTCTAGAATCTTAATCATCTATACCTTTCCAATTAGAAGGATGAGAAAGGTTTGTTAGTAGTATTGGTTAGGAAGAGAAGATGTAGTCTATCATTATTTGTCTGCTAAAAGCCTAAAACCATTGTTTTATTTTGAAGCTATCTTTTGAACTTGAAATCCTTTTGTACCCAATGAAATAAGCCCAAAAAATTAACATGACAAGACCGAATATGAAAAGAAACGAACAATTACCCTCATGTTGTATGATTAAAATAAGAACATTCAAATAATGCAAGTTTGTCATCTTGATTGGAATACTATTTCAAAAAGAAGGAAGACTATGGATTTAACTTCAATTTTTCATTTTCCAGGCTGCAAAAATTATTGCCAACTTGATTGTAATGGGCTCTGGGATCCTGTTGAGAGGATTTGCTCAAGCATATCGCCAGGCACTTGCAAGTATGGTTTCCCTTCCTAATGCAGCACTTAATATTATTTGGATTCTGTGTTAAGAATAGTAGTTGTCTGAGTTGACATTACATTCTGCTAAGTTCACATTTCAGTTGTATTCTTAAACCTCATTTATTATTGGGGTTTACAAATTTGGGTGTCCTATTCCAGATGCTTCAAAATCTGGTGTTGCCCAAGAAACAGTACAGAATATTAGGAGAGGGAGTAAAGTCATGGCTGAAGCAGAGGCAAGGCAGATTTTAGGCGTTTCTGAGAATTCATCATGGGAAGAAATTGTTAAGGTTTGTATCGCCACTACTGTGATTCGTGTGTTGGTGGAAATTATATACTTCCAACTTTTATATCCTTGTACTCTTTAAACATGAAAGGGAGTTAACTGCTATTAATGCATTATATGTTTAGGCTTCAAATTATTATATCACGTGTTCCTTTCAACTTAATGTATGGATAACTAACAATAACAAACTTTTTGTTATGATGAATTACTCGAGGAACATAACTTGTGAGGTAAAGATCAGAATTAGTTACAAAGGAAGATCGTTTTCTATGTACTTAACCAGTGTCTGGAGTTACATTATGTTCAGGGTACTGCTTAGTAATTCCAAATTTTGTCCTGATTATGTTAAGTGTTTCTTGCATGTAGAAATATGACACCTTGTTTGAGCGGAATGCCCAGAGCGGGAGCTTTTACCTGCAGTCGAAGGTTCATAGAGCTAAAGAATGCTTAGAATCAGCATATCAGAAGAAAGGTGAGGAACCTACTGATAAATAACTTGCTGAAATGGTTTCTCTGCTCTTGGCCTATTGCTTCGCCTTTCCGAAGTTGTTGAATATCTTTTTGATCTGGATGAATGATGTAAATTAGATAGGAAGAGTTCAGTTATATTCCCTAAGTTTTATGTTCTCTTTCACACTGTGGTCTCCTAATTGTGATCCCACATGTGGATTAGCGATCAGCGTCTTGCATCCTTCATGGGATTGCCTGTGCCTCCGTTAACTAGGTAGAAGAGAAAGTATGTTCCTTGTTAGTTCAATTACTCTGCAGTTTCCAAGTACTGATGATTTGTGTATTAGATAGGGGGTCATTAATAGTTATACCCCTCCATTCTTGAATAACATCTCAACTTCATATTGATATGGCTGTAAGTTCTACATTTAGTGCTTGCAGATATACAAAGTAATTTGCAGTTGCTCTTCGGTGCACTGAACAAAGTTTTGATGGGATGAAATATGAGATGAGAAATTTATTTTAAATTGCTTATTATTAGGTCTGAGATAACAAATTTTGTAATGTTTTAAATGCAGTTTGAATGTTTTTCTCTTTTCTTTTGGGGTTAAAAAGTGGAATTTTCAATGAATACATCAATTCTTTTTGGGAAGCATGATTTGTATCCTTCATGGCTTTGTTTTTAAATGGGAACCATGAAAGCCTGAATTAAACTTAGTTCTATGCATTTGGATCTCTGGCCCATGTGAAGAATGGTAATCTGATTTATGATAAGTTATCTAAATATATTTTTTGATATTAATAATTTTTTAAAAGATATTTTCTGTTCAATTATTGTAATTCAGATTGATATGTGGTTAATTATGAAGTTTATATTTGAAATTAAGTATAATTTAATTTTAACAGTGAATTTTATTAAATAATTTGACAAATTTTATAAAATTTTTTTATGTATTCTTAAAATTTTAAAATTTTGAAAATAACTTTAACTGCTCTCCACCCTCCTAACATTGTATATGGAGAAGAAAATAGAAGCATTATTATATGTGAATTTAATATTTATTTTCATTAAGACGTTGAGCTTTAATGTTCAAGTGCAAGTTTGGTATTTAGTTCGAGTTTAGGTCATCAATCTCAAGTTCAGTCTAGATTTTTTATGTTTTAAAAACTGAATTAAAATTTTTGAATTGGTTAATTTTTTAAATTAGTTTAATAATTATTGTTGTTAAAAGTGATCACTTTATTAATTAATCAGATAATTTTAGTAAATGAATCAATTTTTCTACATTAAGATAAATTAATTATTTTTTTTAACGTTCTTTTTAAATCAAACTTTTAAATTTTTATAAATAAAATTTTTTAAATTATTTTTAAATTTTAATTAATGTTTAATCAATCTTATATCGGTCTAAAATATTTTAAACCTTAAACTTTCTATTTTAGTTGTTTAACTTTCGATTCGGTTTCAAAAACATTAAAAATTTTAAGTTTAGGTTTGAACTTGGTTTAAACCTTTATCCCTCTCAAGATTCTTACTTCGATCGATTTAAGTTTAATTGTGTTTAGGCAGTTCAAAGTTTGATCAAATTTTAATTAAGTTTGGTTAATTTTATTTTTAATTTAAAATTTAAAAATAATTCAGTTTTATTTTAAAGTATATTTTAATTATTTAGTTCTCAAAGGGTGTGGCTCGATGGTTGAGAACGAGGTTTGGTTTTGATTAGGTCCCAGGTTCGATTCTATGCTAGCCCTTCTTGTTAGAGCCTGGGCAGCTGAGGTTTTTTCTGTAGGTGGAGAATTAGTTGGGCCCTTGATAATGAGGTGCGTCCGCTTGACCTGTCTGTGGGGTGGTGCGCTAATTGGGCCTTCGGAGAGGTGTGTCCGCTTGACCCGCCTATAAGACTTTTTCAAATTAAAAAAAGCATATTTTATTTAAATTTTTAAATTTTTAGTTGGGTGGGAAGGATCCGGATAGTTTGAGTTTGGTTCTTAACAGGTTGTTTGATTAATTGAGCTTAGGTGCATTAATTACGAGTCAAATCGAGAATAATTGAGGCTTTGAATACAGTAAATATTCCCATTAAAAAACGAACAAAGCTAACGTCAAAGTGATCAAATGCTTTCAAATGAAGTAAGAAAATGTGGAAAGAAAGAAGCCAATTTAGTCAGCAGAAGGCCGCAAAGTTTGAAACAAAACGACGAGACTGACGCGCTTATCCTTTCCCGTCTTTTCAAGCAATCGACTTTATGCTATAATTGAGTCGGTCACCGTCAGCTCAGCTCCCACCAAACAAATTGCCACCGTCACAAGTTTCAGACCCCTCAAAGTGGATTCAGAGTTTATAATTTTTTAAAATTAAATTTTAAATTTATTTCTCAATCATAATTTAAATGATATAATTTTATTTAATACTTAACTGATTTTATAACTATCTGATTGAATTTTTAAAATTTTAAATCTCTTTTCGCATCGGTTTAATTTCTTATTCAGTTTTTTAAATATTAAAAAATTGGCATCGATTTAAATATGGCTATTTTAAATACTTAGTAAAAAAATAATTTACATTTTATATGGTATAAAAAAATAAATGATAATTTTAAAAAAAAGATCAAATGTGTATTTTGATCTTTCAATTCTTGAAGTAACTTCATGCTCACAAAGCTTTTTTTTTTTTTTAATTCCACTTTGTATGTGAAAATGAAACTCTCTAAGCATCTACTTTACAAGTGAAAACATGGATTCAGTAGGTTTACTTTAGCTTTTATAGTTTCCACTTTTGGCATATAAGAAAGTAGAGTTAGCAATGCATACATGAGACCCCAAATGAAAGTAAATTAAATTATATAAAGTAAATTGAAAAAAATAAGCAAAGTGCTTCACAAGCAAAAGTAAGTAATGATTTGGTTCTCTAAGAAGATGCTAACTAGTATTAAGGTTTAGATTCAAGTACATGGGTATTTTTTGATGTCTGTATAATTTAAAAAAAGATGGTTAATAGTACGCAATCTTATTCTTATATGATAAAGGGTTTATTTTTTATAAGATTTAAAAACAAATGCTGAGTTTAATTATTTCATTTTCGGGTTTAAAAGGGATATATTTAAGTTTAAAATTTATTATCTTAAATTACATATCAATTAGTTCTCATCTAAAGTCTAATTAAGTTTCATTCAAATAAGGATTAAAATCTAAAACTTCTTATTTTTATTTCAACCACTAAAGTATCTCTTTGATTTATTAAAACTAATGAAAGTTTTGGAACTAATTATTTTTTCATTTAGTGCACATGGCTCCCACTTTTGCGAGGGTACGAAGGAGAGATATCAATTGTATGCAGCCTTCCCGAACATGTGATCTTCTGTTTACAAAGGAGTAACTTTAGCAGTTGATCCAAGACTCGCTCTCATTTTTAGGATTAATTCATCATCATCACACTCAGTCCGAAATTCTGCAATAAATCAGTGTATCTGAGAAGGTCTGATAATACGCAGCTTTACTTTTACATAATAGAGAGACTGTTTTTGGTAATTTTTTAGGATGAATTATTTTGATAAAATTATAATTAGAAGGGTATGAACAAGACAGTTTAAGGTTTGATGCTTTTTTTGTGGGAATAATCAAGCTCACACTTTGTTCAGACTTCACTATCAATGGGGAATGACGTTAGGTTCAAAAGCTTGGAAAGAAACTTCTAAAGAAGACGTTTACCTAAACTCAAAAGTCGTAAAGTAATCTCAGAATTTGGGGAAAGTAAGAGAGAGAAATTAGTCGCAAAAGTAAATGAATGAGTCAGAAATGTACGAAAGAGTTGAACATAAGAAATCAACATCAAGAGGAGAAGATGGGATTGCAATTAATATAAAGCTTTTGGTACGTGCATGTCTAAAATATTAGGTAATGAAGATTTTACCCTTCGTAATAATAAAATGAAAATAATAATAGATATAAAAGATAATAATAAAAAAATAAATTTCGTTAATACGTAGAGATTGTGAAAGTTTAGAGGTACGCAACCTTATTCGTCGTAATTAATTAAGAAGGTCGTTCTAATTACACTCATATATATATATATATATATATAACATTTCAATTAATTAGGGATGTACATATAAAATAATAATAATAAACAATAAAATAAAAATAAAAATAGACATAAAAATAATAAATAATGAATAAAATACACTCATATATATATATATATATCATCTCAATTAATTAGGGATGTACATACAAAATAATAATAATCAACAATAAAATAAAAACAAAAACAGACATAAAAATAATAAATTATGAATAAAATATATACTAAATTCAAATTGCCCAATAATAATTCTAAATTAAGCTAAAAAATCACAAATTTATAAATAACTAATTAAGAAATTTATTGAATAATCTTTTTATACACTTACAACGATCAAATTTCATTTCTAATATCTTTTTTTATATCATAATCTCAATTAAGACCTTATAATAACTCGCTTTTTAAATTTTAGTATTCTCATCAATACCAACTTATAATTTAGAATTGCATTTTTTTAATGTACCATTAAGTTAAAATATTTTAGGAATTGAGTCCTTGACAATATTTTTTATTATCATCATCTCAATTCGATAGCGTATCAATAAAGATTCGTACTTTAATATTATTTATAATATTCTAAATTTAAAATGACTTAACTCAAATTTAGATTCTAAAAAGTCAAATATTTGTTAATTAAAAATAAATTATTAATTATTTTTATAAACTTATAAAAGCTTTTACATCTTTTTTCTATCGCGAGATCTCGTAAAAATTTCATGATAAATGCATCATGAGATTTGGTTATGAGATTTGGCTTTTTCATATTTTTTATATTAGTTTTACTTATATTATAATCCATATAAAAGATTTGGTTATATATATTTTCATTTATGTTTCATATAGTTTAAAATTATATAATAATTAATATATTGTGCTTTGCTTATTGTTTAATATATTTTAACTAATATTTTATATGCATAAATAATTTTTATTATAAAATAAAATATAGTTAAAATTAATAATGTCATTTATTTTTATATTGTCAAACAGTCTACTGTATGAAGTTTTTTAAAAAAACTATTTTTTAAATGACAGCCAAACAATCAACTGCTGACTTCTTAAAAAAGTTATTCTCAAACAAAATTTACGAAAAAAAAAAGGTCTACTAAGTAAGGCTAACTAAACAGATACCTAGTCTAAATCTAATTAGATTTTAAACAATTCAACTCGAGTTTTGAGTTAGAGTCAATGGCTGAGTTGGAGCTGATAGTTTAATTATTAAAGTTAGGTATTTTCCCTTATCACGCATTTCCTAGTTCATAAATAGCACGCGGTTTCTCCGTTTTCGGCTATTGACTACGAAGCATGCAATGCAACCAACATGTGAGGTCTCGTGTAAAGCTTGTCCTCTTCTGCCTAACGCCTATATTATTTATTACATTATTTGACTAAGTGGAAAAACTATTTCATACTTCCTTTTCCACTAGTGAATTATTTGAAGTTTGATCTAAGAATTTGAGTTAATTCAATCTAGTAATTATATGCTTTTAATTACATCTTATTAAAGTATTATAATTTTATAAAAAATATAGCGTATTTAGTTAATTTAAGATAATATTAAATAATTAGTTACAGGTAATGATTTTATTAGGATTATAATTTTATAAGACTATGTATGTTTAGTTAATTGATGATAATATTAAATAATTAGTGACAAGCGTAAAATAAATTATATTTTTTATTTTGATAACAAAAGATTTTATATTTTTATTTTTAAATGTGTATTAAATAAAATTTTAATGTGCATAATATGTAAATTAACTGATAATAATATTAAATAATCAATGAGTGATAAAATAAGTTAGATATTTTATTTTTTAACTTGATAATGAAACAATTATAATTATTATTTTTAATTTAAGTAATTGTTAAAAATCCAAACTCTTAAGACATAAGAAGTTAAAATATTTAATTCTAATAAAATTTATAGAATTATCCTATAATTCCATAAATTTTATTTAACGGTAAATGTGTGGATGCTATGTAAGGGAACAAAACGGGAATAGGAAAAATGGAACAGACCATCTTGTTCATGTTTTATCACCACCAAGTTTATAGGAGCCTATTACAGTTGAGATCAATAAAACTACTTTTAAACTCTCATGTACATGTTAATTGGTAAGGGGCTCTCTCGGGTTAAGTGAGATTGTGGATTCAAACTCTCCTCATGTATGTAGTTGTTTAAAACTTGAAGCCAGAGTTTTACCTCCCGCAAGGGATCTATCTGGCTCCAACGGAGATTAATTTAGATATGAATAACTTAAAATACCTTCCCATAATTGAGACCCTCCTAAATATCTCGTGAGCAACAATCAAAACAAAATAAAACTACTTTTAATCATCATCATCGTCATATTCATAAACTATCTTCCACTATTAGGCAATTTAAGGTGGGCTAATGGATTATTCTTCTTCCAGAAGAAGGTACTGTTTAATTTCTTCTAGGGTTAATTAAAATACTTACAAATTCGAAAAGCGCTTCTCTACTGATTAAAAGGAAGATTGCGTATTATTGGATCTTCTCAAATTCAACATTTCAGCACTAGTTGATGCAATTCATTTTTCATTTATACTTATAGAAAGAGATAAGTTAGAGGCATAACATTCATATCACAATCGTGAATCTTTTTTTTATCATTTTAATTTTAATTATATCAGTATTAGCTTTAATTTAATTATGCAACTATTAGTTTTAAAAAATTAAAAATTAAAATAAAAAATAAAATAATTATTTACATTGTAACAGGCATGACAAACATTTATTTTGTTTTCTATTTGTCATGGGCGTGACACATACATATTTTGATTTTTTATTATTTTAATTTTATTATTGTGATTAATTTATTAAAATTGTTTAATTGATTTATAAATTATAGAAAAATATTAAATTTAATTTAAAAATTGATTAATTTTATTATTATTATATTAATTCGCATGCATATTAATGCAATATTAAACATCTTGTATATTTATAATAAAGTTATTTTTAGAGAATGCTTGTTGAATGCAAATAAATTATACAATATATTATATATGTGGAATAATTTATTTTGATTTCAACAACTTATTTTAATTTATTAATTTACTAAAAATATTTAATTAATTTATAAATTATAGAAAAATATTAAATTAAAAATAAAAATTGATCAATTTTGTATATTATTATATGTTCTATGTGTTTTTATTAGATTTATAAACTTAGTTTTTGTAAAGATAAATATCTAAAATCTAAATTATTATGAAAATATTCATAAAATTACTAAGACATAATACTCACATCCTTATAATTTTTTTAACTCATGCCCTTATATGTCATTGTATACATAAACAACTAATTTTACCAAACATTTTTAATAAACAATTGATGTTATATATTGATATAATCAGCTATTAGCTAATCGCTGATAGAAACAACAATCAGCTAATTATCAAACAGGACCTAAATGTTTAAAGTTTAGTTTTTTACTTAGTTGCTACTATCTACTAATCATCCTTAACCGGGTACCACAAGAAGAAAATAGGCTAAGATGCATTTAAACTCGGTTCATTCGATTTGTATCTAATCTAATATTCTGATTAATTACGCCATATTGATCGTTAACATATTTGTCATGTGAGCTCCTAACAATTTCTTTAGTTAATCTTAACTTAAAAGAAGTGTCTCTTCATTTACAGAGTGCAATGTTTTTGGTGACATAATCTGTGTATTTGTGTTTGACAAATGTCATGCTTGACAATCAGTTGATTGCATTAGCTGTCAGCTAATTCTAATAACGGTTAGTTGATAGTTGATTATATTAGTTGATTTGATTAGCGAATAACATCAACTGTTTATTAAAGATGGTTGGCAAAATTAGTTGTTTATGTATAAAATGACTTATAAGGGCATGATTTAACAAAAATACAAGGACTTGAGTATTATATCTTAGTATTTCTTTGAATATTTTCATAAGAATTTAAATTTTAAATATTTATCTTCACAAAAAAACTAAGTTTATAAATCTAATAAAAAACATATAATAATAATAATAATAGATCAAAATTTAAATTTAATTTAATATTTTTCTATAATTTATAAATTAATTAAACAATTTTAGTAAATTAATCAAAATTTAAACTTTAAATTTCTTACCTTATCTCCAATATTTAAGATATAATTTAATTTATTAAATTCAAAAGTATTCAACAGACATAAGTCTTAAAAAATTAATATCTTTTGATTTAGAATTATATTATATAACAAACTCTTATATTGTGTTATGTATTATGAAAGTTAATATACTATATTATCGTATTAATTGAAGCTTTATTATCCATATTTATTTTAAATCCTATTTTATCATATAAGTTGACGTTGAAAAATAGTTAAAAAGTACTATTTAAGAAATTATATGTTACTAAAAATAATTTATTATAATACAGAACAAATATTTTCATTGATAAATAATTCCAAAGTAATATATCTTTGTTAAAAATTTAATATGTTGTTGAAATCAAAATAAATTAATTAACATATATAATATATTATATATTTGCATTTCTCAAGATTTTCTATAAAAAAAACTTTATCATAAATATACAAAATGTTTAATATTGCATTAATATAAATGCGGGCTAATATAATAATAATAATAAATTAGTCAATTTTTTAATTTAATTTAATATGTTTTCTATAAATTAATTATAAAATTTTAATAAATTAATCAAAATTTAAATTTTTTTATTAAAATTTTTATTAAAAATAAAAAGTAAAATAATAAAAAATCAAAATATGTGTCAAACGCCTGTACTGACACAAATGGAAAACTACACAAATGTAAAACCTTATTTTGGTTTCTTTTTTACTTTTTAATTTTAATTTTTTATAAAATTAATAACAATATAATTAAAATTAAACGCAACGCAAAAAGACAAGGTGTAACCTGCGTGGCGGGAGTCAACTTGTCCGGTGTGGAAGCGTCAGAGCAAACTCTGACTGAAATTAACGTGTTGAAACTTGAAACCATTTACCACGAGACACGACAAACACACATACGTACCCCACAGCTCCACTTCTGTGCTGTCCGTCTCTCGATCTTCTCCGAGTTAAAATTAGATTTTTTGTCTAGTTTTATTTTGTCTTATTTTATTTTATAAAATTTTAGTCATTTATTTTGTAAGATTCATGCGGGATTCATACAGGCCTCATATAAATAAATAGCTAAAATTTATTGAACACAATAAAACACCGTAATATTAAACAAAAAATCTTAACTGCTGCTAGTTCCCCTAAGCTTTTGCATTGAAACCGACCTAATACTTTATTGCACTGTCAATTTCTTCAAACAAACTACGCAACTCTCGCCGATTTCCATGACAACCGACAGACTTCCACTCTCCAAGCCTACACAGTACACACAAACACAGATATTTGTATCTTTGAAGTAATCAACGCGTCCTCTTGATCGAAATCAGATCCTTTATTTAGTTTTACTCTGTCTTATTCTGTTTTATGAAATCTCAATTATTTATTTTGCGAGACTCACGTGAGTTTTATACGAATTTCACATAAATAAATAACTAAGATTTATTGACACAATAAGACACCATAATATTGGGCAAAGAATTTGGACTCCTCCTAACCACGACTTCAGTTTGTTATTACTCATTAAAACCCTCTTGTTTCATGTGATGTCTCGTTCATCACAACTTGGATCAATAATAGTCCCTTTGGAATGCAAGTGTGTACGAAGCGTATGTTTCATTAGAGATTTATTAATAAAATGAAATGAAATATTCATTATTAGAAATGATGGTTTATAATGAAATGAATAAGAAGGGTTTTATATTACATCTTGTTTTAAACCGAAGAGTAAAAATAAAAAATCTTTTATTTAGAAGTTTAAGATATGATATAAAATAATAAATAATTTTATATTATAAACCCTTTATCCGAACAATATTTTACTATATTTTATTATAAACTTTTTTATTTTTCCTAAACAACAATTTTTTAAATATTATATCTATTTCCGTTACATTTTATTATATATCATTTTATTTTATTTTATTTTATTAAAAATTTTTACATCCATTCAAACTTAACGGAAGGGTTGCTTCCATGTTTTCAATCGAATATGGGAATCTTATATATTTACTTGCTTACATGTGAAACCCGACCACTTGTACGCAAGAGATGAGATCGAACTGTTATGTTCTCCAACTTTTTCTTTTCCTCAAGGTCATTATCTCTCTAAAGGTCCTTGCACCGCCATATCAGGGACTCATGAGAAGTAACCTGGAAGGCAAGGTTGTTTTTATTTCATCATCTGGACTTTGCTGGGCGAGGAAGACAAAGACGGAGAAGGGAGGTATGTATAAAGCGCATGCACGCAGTTGGAGATTGTAGAGCTGTCTGATGATGAAGAAGAGAGGTTGGTGCACTGTCTAGTTATGTTAATAAGAAGAAGGGAGATAGGTAAACATAAGTAGAGTGAAAGCTTGAGAGCCTGAGGCTTCTATGGAGGTTGGATTTTAATCCTTATCGAATAATTTGCTTTTCTTAGTTCGTAATTACTCTGAAAAAGGAAAGTAATTCCTTATAAGATATATAAGAATATTTGAAAACAATTTTAATATTACTAAATTGACAGTATACTACCAAATATTATTTTATTTATATTAAAGTTTTAAATTATGAAATATATTATTATAAGAATTCATTGGTGATTATTAATTGTCATTACTATTAAATAAGAATTTAGTTTAAGATAATCACTAAATAATAATTCTAAAGTTTTTAAAAAAATAGTTTATAATCACTGGTAATCATCAAATAATTGTTATAAAGTTTTTTTTAATTATATTCTGATTTACCATAACATAAAAAATATAATTTTTACAATAACCTGAAATTATAATATTAATCAAGGGTGCAATTTAACACTTACATGGAAAGTAGAGGACCTTCTAGTTCAAACAAGGATATAAACAACTAAGAAAAACAAGCAAATGGAAAATAAAGAAACTCAAAAGAGAAGCAAAACGAGTTCAGTGAAAAGAAAATTACTCTCTTGGCTTGCTAGGATCAAAGTTCTTTCTATGTGTAGTAGGAGCATTACGAGGATAACTTCCAAGGAACATTGGAAGTCCTGCAAGTCCTTGTTGTTGAGAGGTTCCAGACGAAGAAGAAGAAGATGATGAAGATGTGGCTGATGAAGTCCGTTGTGGAGGATAATTCAAGCCATATGTTCCACCTGGAAAGAGCTGCTGATACTGAAAAGGATTTCCATAGGATGAATACATTTGTGGAGGAACCGAAGGGGAAGGGGTTGGATTTGTAGCTTCTTTTGCTTGAAAATCCTGAAGAGTACTGGTGGTCAGGTAACCTGTATCGCTTATTTCTTGAACTCTTTCAGGGAAGTTAAGTTTGGCTTTGCTTCCTTTAAACCTGAGAGCAGCTTTATCATATTCAAGTGCAGCTGCTTCTGCAGAGTCAAAAGTTCCAAGCCACAATCGAGCAGCTTTCTTTGGATCACGAATCTCAGCTGCCCATTTACCCCATGGCCTTTGCCTGACACCTCTGTAACGTCTTCTGGTATCATTCACTTCAAGGAATCAAGTAGTCAGTAACAAAGCTTAGAATTTATACAAAAAAAGAACACAACGGGTTAGCGATTCCGTCCAAGGCTATATACAGGCGACAGATCGATAACGAACAAGTACTCATGAACACGAAGGTAGGTTAGTGATTGTGAGTGACTTATCGATAACGAACAAGTACTGAACACAAAGGTAGTTTAGTGGTTGTGAGTGACTTATCGATAACGAACAAGTACAGAACACAAAGGTAGGTTAGTGGTTGTGAGTGATTAAAAGAATTTAGGGTTGCAACCCTAAATTGGTCAAATGTCCTTCTAAATGGATTGATAACTATTAGTTAAATTTACGGTTGCACTTGCAAATTGGAAACAATCCCAACTTCAGAAAGATTGGCATCACTCTTGGAAGGATTATGATGTGCTAACTAAAGAGTGAAACAATACTACGAAGTTGGGATTGAATGAATACAAATGCTTTCCTAGATATAACCTTTATATATGTAAAACCTTGATTCAGACAAATCATCATTGGAATTACTGGTCAGCATGATCAAGATATACCTTGATCTTCAAAGGGTTTAGCTTGGTCAGGCTCTTGGTTGTGTGATTGCTGTGAAGAAGAAGAATCTTGGGTAACCTGAACTGGGTTATTAGGGTTGTGCCCCATAACCTCAGCTAGGGCTGAAACCACAGCGTTCATATCATGTTGAGATCGAGCTGAGTAGACAGGAAAGATTTGATCTTCCTCTTTCGCCTCCGGTTCATCGGATGGAAAGGGCCTCTTCCCATGTCTTCGATCCACCTTGTAAGCTATTGAAATTATGTAGAGATATATAGGTACACACATACACACTCAACTCTGTATCGTCAGATTAGGCATGCAAAAGCTACTGACGAAGGACTCCGAAGGTCAAGGGAGTATTGGAATCGCGTGTAATAAATGAGCATATAAGAGGACGAGAATGGAGGGAGGGAAAGACTCAAGAAAAAGATAGGTTCCGGAAGCTTTCGAGTGTGAACTTGAATGATTTATAAGAAATATATCATATTATTATAAATTATTTATTGATGTTTAAATATAATTATTTAAATAATATTAATAAGGAATAAAAAGGACTTTTGAACTTTTTAAAATTTCACACCTAATAATTAATATTTTAACTTGTATAAATTAGGTCAAAAAATATTTTTGATGGTGTGATGTGTTCATAAAAATAATATTTTTTAAAATTTTGATACTAAAGTAATAAAATTTAAAAAATATTTTTTTGAACATATTATTTCTATTAATTATAAAAATTATTAAACTTTCAACCGTTCACTTCAAGAACTAATATATCAAAAGCGTAAGTTGTGTTGTTCTTTTTTTTTTTTTTCTACGAGATATTTTAGGAGGGTCTCAATTATGAGAAGACACCTTTAAACAGCTGCATATATGAGGACGGTTCAAACTGACAACCTCACTTAAAATAGAAGAGCCCCTTACCGACTCGTCTGGGCCAGATTAGTTATGTTGTTCTTCTGTTCTTCATGTGTGAGATTCAGTATGAAAGCTTACTGTTCCTTTTAATATATTATATAAATTGTGATCTACATACTTTTTATTTTCATCCGCATTAAAAAAATTGAAACATGACAATGTGCAATAGGCATGTTCACATGCTGCAAAGTCAATGGGTTAATCATTTCATGGTTACTTTTCTTTTAATTTTAGTTATTATATTTTAAAAATTATTATGTACCCTTTTATAATATTATATAACTATTTGTTATTCGTTCATTACTTTACAATGCCATTATATTAGAGCCTACGATCTTCAGTCATGTCATTTTGGATTAAAAAAATTAGAGGACAAATTAATAGAATATATTGCAAAAGATTGAGTGATAATTAAATAATATTATAAATAGATAAATACTAATTTTTAAAACATAATAATTAAAAAAATAAAGTCTAATTACAAGAGAAAATTTATTTAACCTTGATAAATAAAAGGTTAGTAAAACAAAACCGAAAGTTAAATATGTCAAACAAAAGATCTAAAGTTTAAAAGGTTCAACCGGTATTAAATTATCATAAAATTAGTTAAAGATTAAATAAAACTTAAAATTTTGAAATACTATCGGATGAGATTATCTTTTTTTAAGGTAAATTGGATGAGATTATCTTTACGTATCGAAGAATTTAAAGTTTTACTAAAAAAAAGAAGACTATTAAATAAAACTTATTTTAATTTATAAAAATCGATTAGGTTATACAAACTAACAGATTAATTAATAAGTTGATCAATTTTTAATACAAAAGTTACTAAGATAAAAAATTTTATCAATTCAAAAATTTTATAATTAAACTAACAAATCATTATGTCCAATAAGCTGTCTTCCAATTACTAACTACTCTTGTCAATTCTATGGAATTTAATCAATTGTCTCAATTCACGAGATGTTATGTGATTAAAATATAGTTTTATATAATGTTATATATGTTAAAAAATTAGCGGACAAATTAATAGAATATATTGTAAAAGATTGTGTGATAGTTAAAAAATATTATAAATAAATAAATACCTGATAATTTTAAAACATAATAATTGAAAAAAGAAAATAAAGTCAAATTACAAGAATTTTTTTTAACCTTTATAAACAAAAGGTTAGTAAGAATGACCAAAGGAATATGGAAAATCCTTATATATTTGATCGATGTATTAAAACAAGACTGAAAGTTAAATCGGTGAAATAAAAGATTTAAAGTTTAAAAGATTCAATCGGTATTAGACCCACATAAAAATGGTAAAAATTTGAATAAAATTAAAATTTTTGAACTATTATTGAAGGAGACTGGTTCAGTCTGAATCTGTCAGGGTTGGACGTCGTTATTTGGATCCATGAGTCCGAGTGACTTTAGCTAGAAAATACCTGCAAAACAATAAAAGGCTCGTCGGGGGTTGATTACCGGCAGGCCCCTCCGACGTTCAAGTCAGTTTTTTAGTAGGGGTTCTTGTAGTTGTGTACAGAAAAAAGTAAAGTTCTAGTATTGTACTTATATCACGGTGAAGTAGTACCTTATATAGGAAACACTTGCTAGGTTTAGGTCGCCATCTGTGCATGGGCCGATCGGCTCATGTGCCATTCTGAGATTGGGTTTGGGCCTAGCACGACCGACCTAATCAGAGACTATCCTTATTAATCGAACAATTTGAAGTTTTTAAAAAAAGGAGACAATTAAATAAAAATTAATTAATTAATTTTAATTTATAAAAATTAATTTATTTATAAAAATTGACTGATTAATTAATAAATTAATCAATTCAAAATTTTTATAATTAAATCCACAGATTAATTTGAAATTTTCATCATTTTCAAAAATTTTACCGATTTAAAATTTTTATAATTAAACTTCAAGCGTGATATTTTAATGATTCTGTCCGATAAGCCCAGTACAAACTACTCTTGTCAATCCTACGAAATTAATCAATCTTCTCAATTCACGAGATGTGATGTGA
The DNA here is from genome assembly GCA_027563825.1 of Erythroxylum mucronatum. Lineage (NCBI taxonomy): Eukaryota > Viridiplantae > Streptophyta > Magnoliopsida > Malpighiales > Erythroxylaceae > Erythroxylum > Erythroxylum mucronatum. Next base: position 21,661,085 of record JAOSBP010000007.1, on the reverse strand, counting down.
TTAAAATATAGTATATATATATATAAATCAGAAGACAAATTAATATGAGCCAATCATACTTATGCTGGAACAGTAACGAAATATGCACATAGGGATCATGAATAAGCTGGGGGATTCTCAGGCTCCCCGACCCACATAAATAGAGGGATAGAATAAGGTTAGAAGAAAGGGGACAGCAGATTTGGGGCCGAATAAGCTTGGGGACAAACTTGAGACACGATTATTGTTACTGTAACATGTAAAGCATGTCATCTCTCGTAATAGAAAGATCAGAGGAGTCATTATTCCCATAAAAAAAAATCAAAGGAACAACAAACTTTATGTCTTCATTACTAGATTGTTTTTTATGAAATCTTCAATGTTTCTATCATCATCACTTATTGACGTAATAGCTTCAATATAATAACTGAAAAAGAAAATAAAGTCAAATTACAAGAAAAAATTTATTTAACCTTCGAAAATAAAAGGATAGTAAAAATGATCAAAAGAATATGAAAAATCCTTATATATTTGATCAATGTTTTAAAACAAGACTAAAAATTAATTCGGTGAAATAAGAGATTTAAGGTTTAAAAGATTCAATCGATATTAGGCCATAAAAAAATAGTAAAAATTGAATAAAATTAAAAATTTAAATATTATTAAAACAAACTAATTTTACTTATCGAATAATTTGAAATTTTATTTAAAATGAGACTATTAAATAAAAATTAATTAGATTATTTTAATATATATAAATCGATTAGTTTATAAAAACTGACCGATTAATTAATAAGTTGATCAATTCAAAAGTTTTATAATTAAACCGATGAATCAGTTTGATATTTTAATCATTGTCCGATTAGCAAGTCTTCCAAGTACTAACTACTCTTATCTTATGAAATTAATCAAGAAGTCCACCATGTGATGTGATATGAAATGTAAAAACTAACGATTAATTTAAAATGTATTTAAATTGATATCTTCGTGTCAATTTGAATATATAAAAAATAGGTGCATATGATATGAAATTGGAAACTCGTATATTGAATAATATGTGAACTTTTTAATTATATCTAAATTACTGCCCTTAGCACAAATTAATGAATTACTCCAAGTAAATATAATGAAATATAGGAAGAAAATTTTAACATATTTTATAAAATTAACTAAAATATCTAAAAAAAATTCAAATAAAAATAAAATTAAAGTATATAATTTTTTATTACCTTTACTTTATAAATTTCTGATTAATATTATAAATTTTATATTAATTATAACACTTAAGAGGAGATTTGCCATTTCATTTCAAGCTTTATTACCATTATTTTATAATTTAAGATTAATGATTATAAATTTTATATTATATTATAGTACTTGAGAGGAAATTGCTTGCACAAATTAAAGATTGGATTTGGGCATAGCTTAACTAAATGATTTAATCCCTAATCAGGGTAATTATGAGATTGACAAATAGGTCTAAGAAATTGTGTACAATGGTCAGAAGATGAATAGTGATTAGTATTGTAATTTATGCGTTTTCTTGAAAATTGAATATTTATGACAAAAGTAGCAGAAAAATATGTGCCTCAAGTCAAAAGACGAGACTTCTTAAGGTCAAGTCCCGTAAAGTTATCCCCAATTTTCGCCGATACTTATCTTTGACCAGACCCCTTTTTTCTTTAATATAACGTCAGCAGTAATTTTAACGTACCAGCGGAAATGATAATCGATCGGACTGAGTTTCGGGTCGGACTTGAGTTTTAGAAACCGTTTGATAACGTAAAAATAAAAAAATAAAAAATAACATATTAATTTTTTATATATAAAAATATTATTTAAAATATATTAAACAAAATATAAAGTATAATATATTAATTATTATATAATTTTAAACCATATAAAGCATAAATGGAAATATATTTAACCAAATCTTTTATATGAATTATAACATAAGTAAAACTAATATAAAAAATAAATATTAAAACATATAAATATATAGAAAAAATGAGTTTACAAGATAAACGTGAAGATGAGTTTGTAGATATTGTGAGAATTATGTGTAAAACATAAGGGTAAAAGAGACTAAAAAATAAACTAATTAATTGATATGGAAAATTTACCCGAAAAAGCCATTTTAGAGGCTTTTTTTAGAAGCTCTAAATTTAAGTTTCTTAAAAAGTTATATTTTGACTGACAAAAAAAAACACATCTATTAAAGAAGTTTTTTTAAATTTTACAGCCAAACACTCATTTTAAAAAAGGCTTTTGTGTTGGAGAAAAGTACTTATTGACCTCCTAAAAGCCCATCTAAATAAACACTCAAACTTGGTGTGATTATTTTTTATTTAAAATTTAAAAATAACGTTATTTCTTTTAAAAATTTTATTAATCTGAAGTCCTTAAATAAAAAAGCGTAAGCTATAATTCAAGTGGTGCTATATTAATATGCTCCAAGTACAGCTTCCGATCTGCATCGTGGTTTTCCGATCTGCATTGTGGGTTTTCAGATCTGTGTACAACCAGTGTTTTGCTTTGTTTTGTATGTTGATTTTCAGATCTGCAT
>JAOSBP010000007.1:21638429-21658440 GCA_027563825.1 Erythroxylum mucronatum | reverse complement strand
TCTTGGTATTTTTGAAGAACTTGGAGTTTTAGCAAGTAAGTAACATGTTAATTCTCATGAGTAGTATGAATATAAAATAAATATGGTGATTAATTGATATTACATGATCATGAGAATAGTGGTCATTATACATGTGCATCGCGGATGAAAAATGAGAATATTGGTGTCTTGTTTGTGTGTTTATGATGATTAATATTTCATGAGTTGTTGTAAAGATGAGTTTGAAATAGAAAGATCATTGATAAGGTGTAGCAATTTAGTGATGAATATATATGTATGTAAATATTCTGTTTTCGGTATTATGATCAAACATAGAGTATGATTTGTTTGTGATTGAAATTGAATTGAAATGGATGTAGGAATGAATAGGAAATATTGAGGAAATAAGCTAGAATAGATAGACTAAGCAAAAGAGATGAACTAATATGAAAATGATGATGAAAGGTGCTGGAAAATGTGTAGACGTAGTGTTTCCGCTGAACATGTATGTGTATTTTAGCCATATCTTGATCTGTAGACATCCGAAGGGATGATTATTAATTTGGATTAAATTAGAGACATATGGCTACAATTTTTATGGAGAAATCAAATTTGAATTCTGTCTCTAAGGGTTTTTAAATTTGACTTGAAGTTGAATAGTGGGTGCAGTTGCAGTTTGAGAATAGTAGGTAGTAATTTGTGTATAACTTGAAGAATACTGCATGAAATTGTATGAAATTAGTGTCATTAGAAACTTAAGACATAAATGAATAATTGTTTAGAATAATGTTTTGCCTAAATACTTCTTTTTCTATGTCAAAATGGCCATGAAAATTGATATGAAAATATGTGTTAGAGAGTAGCTAAATGAAGCTTGAATATCGATCATTTGGTAGTGCGCGATCGTGACAGAAGGGAATCACCTGGGGTAGTGCACGATCGTGCACAAGCACGATCATAACAGAGAGGAACCTTTAGAGGTGACAGAAGGGAACCTCAGAGGAGTTGCACGATCGTGACAGAGAGGAGGTATCTGGAAATGCACGATTGTGACAGCGAGCAACCAATTGGAAATGCACAATGACAGTGACAGTGTAGTGATTTTTGACAATTTTGAACATCTTTCACTCTTTTGACCATAATTCTTCTTTGGACCTCCGATTGACTTGAAATTTGAACCATAAACTCCTCACACATTGTTCTTCCTTTCCACAAAATTTCATGGCCATCTGAGTTCATTAGAAAGGGTCAGTAATTATTGATTGAGGAACTTAGGATAATCAAGCCTTACAAGATGTGATTGAGTGATGAACTTGGAATGTGTTTGTATTACAAGATGTGATTGAGTGATGAACTTAAAATGAGTTTATATTATTGAGGTGTAAACCTAAGTTCAAATTAGACATATATGAGTTTCAAAGTATGAATGATCGTGAGATGAAAATAAAGGAAAAATATCCGAGATTATCATTGAACATGCATTGTACATAATCCATATACACATTTTTGCATAAATGAGTATGTATGTAATTGTGTAAAGTTGTGATGTGTGTAATTGTGTATTGTATGATATAGAAGAGCAAATAGCGTGACAACATCCAGGCGTTGCCTGGGCTGCGAGGCAATAACTTTATAGAACAAACTGTGAGTAACCTAGATGGGAGACCTTAATTAATTGTTTGTTTTAATTCTGTATTGAATTATTATGTGAATGTGATTCTGTTGATTCCGGACAAGGATTATCCGAGGCGTTTGATGCATGAATAACATATTGGAAGTGTTCCTTTTATGTGAATTTGACGAAATATGTGATTACTCAACATTTTGTTGAATGCCGGACTAAGATCCGAAGTTAAATGTGAATGTGAATGTGAAACTCAATCAAGTGACTGATTGAAAATATGTGAATGTGTTGCATTTCATTATATGAATGCATGACAACATAAAGGCTGTTGTGACTAGAGTAGCCACCGAAAAAGAGCTTAAAGCTCATAATGTGATAAGAGCTTTTGGCTCAGTTGCTATTGTACCCGGTATCCATTAAGGGATATGGGACAATGTTTGAATGAACCCGGTATCCACAAGGGATATAGGTTAGTAAAAAGGCACTCGGTCACAACAAAGTAATAAATAAAAGTGAGTCTTATATGCATTGCATTTATAAGTGATATGTATGTTTTAAATTATCAAAATGACTGTTTGACTGCTCTGAATGTGATATGTGAAGTAAGTGATATGTGTTGCTATATGATAAATGAAATGATGTGAATTATATGATTATATAAATTGATGTGTTATATGATTTGAGTGAACCATTAAGGATGGTTAACTTACCGAGTTCGCAAAACTCACCAAAATTACAACGTTTCGAGAGAGGATATTAGTGACAGAGAGACTCTAGAAGAAGTATATTTTTTTACTTTTGGAACGAAGAAATGGCTCAAAGGTTGGTCAGCTGAAATTGAAGATTTTAGATAGAGTTTTTGTATAATTCCTCATGTATGTAGTACTTTTTGTAATAGAGCAGAAGACTTTGATAGCTTTTTGATGTTGTATATATAGATGTTGATGTAAGCTACAATGTATATATTCGGTTTTTAAGAAATGAAATGAGGAATTCAGTTTTTAAATAGAGTGATTCCTATGTTTTACATGATTATGCCATGATTAAGTTAGTGTCATGAATGCTCTAGCATCCCACCCTTGTGGGGTAAGTATTCAGATATTATTAAGATGTCGGGTACGTGTCCTGTGAGAGTGAGGTGCTACATTGTTTGGTATTAGATCATGGTTTGGTATCCATATGAACATATTAAGTATATAGATATGAAAATATTATAAGAAATGTGGATAGTAATTGAAGTTATTGTCTATTATAGGTCATTTGACATAGGTGATCAAGTGGGACACTCAGCTGACCTAGAATCAGTAAGAGCCAGTAGAGAGTCTTCTGTACCTCGATTTGAGAGAATTCCTTCAAGAATTCCTGAGAGAAGGAAAAGAAGGTATGACAAATTGCGAAAGCATGGGGTTGTGGACTTCTACGAAAATACAAACCTTGCAAAGGCCGAGGGATGGCTAGAGAGAACAAAGAGAGTTTTCGACCAAATGGCTTGTGAGTCGAACGAGAAGTTCGACTATGCAGTTTTCTTACTGCAAGGCCCAACATACCAATGGTGGAAGACTGGTTCAGGCTGTACCAACAGGCCTTATAACCTGAAGTGGGAAGACTTTCTGAACGTCTTCAAGGAGAATTACATGCCCAAGATCTACCTAGACAGAAAGATGAAGAAATTTCTGGACCTTAAGTAGGGCAGATTATCAGTGGCAGAATATGAGATAAAGTTTAATGAGCTGATGGTATGCTATGACCTTGATTCCTATTAAGGAAGACAAGTGTAGGAGATTTAAAGATAGGCTGAACATGGAGATCAGGACAAGGCTAGCAATCACTAACTTGAGCAGTTTCATTAAGTTGAGAGTTGTTTCGATTATAATTGAGCAACTATTGAGAGAGGGGTAAGAAGAGTATCAGCAAGAGTCTAGAATGAAGAAACCTGGTGAATTTCAAGCTGAGTTTAGCAAGAGATTCAAGAAATGTCAGAGTAGATCATCCCGATCACAATTGAGTTCGAGACAGTCTGGGTTTAAGCCGAGAGGTGGCTTTGGTTACTCTAGCAGAGGTCAGCCATCTGGAGGACAAACTTATAGTAGGCAACCACCACAGATGCATAACTGTGAGCACTGTGAAAAGAGACATGGCGGTGAGTGTTGGACGTTATTAGGAGCTTGTTTTTGATGTGGCTCTCTTGAGCACCAAATCAGAGATTGTCCTGCTGTTGTTGGAGCTCAGTCTGGTTTGAGAGGGGGATCAATAATTGAAGTTACTATTTAGCAGAGCTGAGCTAGTGGGTCTGGATAGAGTGGCCGTGGTAGAGGTATGATGAGTTTTAGGAGTCCTATTGTCAGGATTGAGGTGCGGAGCAACCAACTGCAGTCTCAGGCCCGAATGTATGCAATGACCAGATAGGAGGCTCAGGATTCTCCGGATGTCGTTGCAGGTGCGTTACTTATTTTTGATTATGAAGCATTTGCATTGCTAGATCCTGGATCTGTGCATTCTTTTATCGTACCGCATCTGGCATCTAGGTTGCATTGTGATAGAGAACTGTTGAAGTATGGATTGGAGGTGAGTACCCCGATAGGTAGTACTACAGCAATAGGGGAAGTCTACAAGAGGTGCCTGATTCGAATTGATCAGGTAGAATTAGTGGTAGACTTGATTATACTACAATTAAGGGAGATAGATATTATCCTAGGCATGGATTGACTCATTACCCATAGGGCTATCATGAACTGCTATACTAAGAAGGTGATATTATAATCTCCTGATCAGTCAAAAGCAATTTTCCAAGGTATTAGTCAAGCAGTGCTAGCCAGACTGATCTCATTCATGAGTGCTTTAAGGTTGATGCAAGGAGGATGTGAGGCTTATTTGGCCCATGTCATCAATACTCGAACTGAGCAGAATGTGCAGAACATTCTTGTTGTTAGCAAATTCCTAGATGTGTTTCCCGCGAAATTATCTGGTTTACCTCCAAATCGAAAAACAGAGTTCACAATTGATCTAGCTCCAAGTGCTGCTTCTATATCTATTCCGCCATATAGGATGGCACTATGAAACTAAAGGAATTTAAGGCTCAATTACAGGAGTTGTTGGAAAAGAGTTTCATTAGACCCAGTGTATCACTATGGGAAGCTCTAGTTTTATTTGTAAAGAAAAAAGATGGAACTCTGAGACTGTGCATCGATTATAGGCAACTGAATCGGGTAACAGTGAAGAACAAGTACTCGTTGCCTAGAATTGATGATTTGTTTGATCAGTTACAGGGAGCTCAGGTGTTCACTAAGTTGGACTTGAGATCTGGGTACTATTAGTTGAAGATAACAGAGGCTGATGTACCGAAAAGTGCGTTCAAGAGCAGGTATGGGCATTTCGATTTCTTAGTGATGTCGTTTGGGTTAACTAATGCTCCAGCTGCATTTATGACTTTGATGAATAAGGTGTTTAAGCCCTATCTGAATCATTTTGTAATTGTGTTTATTGATGATATCTTAGTATACTTAAAGAGTAGAGAAGATCATGCTGAGCATTTGAGAGTGATCTTACAAATTATAAGGGCGAAACAATAGTATGCCAAATCCAGTAAATGTGAATTTTGGCTGGATCAAGTAGTGTTTTTGGGTCATATAGTAACTGGACAAGGCATACAAGTGGATCCAAAGAAGATAGAAGCAGTAATGAAATGGGAAGCTCTAAAGAATGTATCAAAAATTCGGACTTTCCTAGGATTAGCCAGATATTACCAGAGATTTATCGAGGGGTTCTCATTAATCTCATCCCCTTTGACTAAACTTCTGAGGAAGAATGTAGTTTTTAGATGGAACGACGATTGTTAGAAAAGTTTTAAGGAGTTGAAACATCGGTTGACGATAGCATCGGTGTTAACTATTTCGTTAGGAACTGGAGGATATGTAGTATACAGTGATGCTTCGCATCAAGGATTGGGATTGTGTTGATGTAGTATGACAAGGTGATAGCCTATGCATCAAGACAATTAAGGTCTTATGAGATTAATTATCCGGTACATGATTTAGAGCTTGCTGCAGTTGCTTTTGCTCTAAAGATATAGAGACACTATTTATATGGAGAGACATTCCAGATACATACCGATCATAAGAGCTTGAGGTAGTTATTGAGTTAGAAGGAATTGAATATGAGACAGAGGAGATGGATAGAGTTGTTGAAAGATTATGACTGTACGATTGAGTATCATCTGGGAAAAGCTAATGTGGTGGCCAATGCATTGAATAGAAAGTCGAATAACAGTGTATCTAGTTATTGAGGTTACCGAGCTTAATTCAATTGAGAGCTCTAAATGTGAAGTTGAATCTAAAGCAGAATGAGGCATTTTGAATCTCGAGCAGAATGAGGCATTGATAGCCACACTAAGACTGAGGCTGATGTTACAAGACAGAATCAGAAAGGTATAGAATAAAGATCCTGATATGGTGAAGCTTATTAAGAAACTGGAGATGAAACCAAATTCAGAGTTTGAATTGAGAGATGAGACACTGTGGCTGAAACAAAGGCTGTGTGTGCCTAATGTGGATGAATTGAGAAAGAAAATTCTAGAGGAAGCTCATGTAGTCACTTATGCTATGCATCTTGGTACCACCAAGATGTATAACACGCTGAAGTAACATTTCTGGTGGCTTGGGATAAAGAAGTAAGTAGCAGAGTATATTTCTAAGTGTTTAACATGCCAACAAATTAAGGCTGAGCATTGGGGCTCCGATTAGGAAGCTACATTCGTTACTTATTCTGGAGTGGAAATAGGAAAGAATTACCATAGATTTCATTATGGGGTTGCCAAAGACTCTAAGGCAAAATGACATTATATAGGTTGTGGTGGATCGATTGACTAAGTCGGCCCATTTCTTATTAGTAAGAGAGAATAACTTACTATACCAGTTAGCCCGGAGGTATGTAAATGATGTAGTTAGAGTGCATAAGGTTCTGGTGTGTATTGTATCGGACAGGGATCCCAGAATAGCTTCGAGTTTTGGGAAGAGCTTGCAGTTAGCTATGGGTACAAAGTTAAACTTCAGTACTACATTACATCCTCATATAGATGAACAGAGTAAGAAGACAATTAAGACTGTTGAGGATATGCTCAAGGCATGTGTATTGGAGTTTCAAAGAGCATGAAATCAGTACATAACTTTAATTGACTTTGCTTATAATAACCACTATCGTAGGAGTATCGAAATGGCTCCATATGAGGCATTGTATGGCAGGAAATGTCGATCACCGCTGTATTAGGATAAAGAGGACTTGAGAATAGTAGAAGGCCTAGAACTAATACAAGATACTGTGGATAAGGTGAAACTGATCCGAAGTTGAATTAAAGTAGTTCAAGATAGACAGAAGAGCTATGTGGACCAGCACCGAAGGGATATGAAATTCAGTGTAGGACATAAAGTGTTTTTGAGAGTATCGCCTTGGTGAGGAGTGTTGAAATTTGGTAAAAAGGCCAAACTGAGCCCTAGGTACATTGGTCCTTATGAGATCATTGAGAGGATAGGACTGTTGGCATACAAGTTAGCTTTATCGAATGAGATGCCTCAGTCACACATTGTATTTTGTGTGAGTATACTCAGAAGATACCAATCTAATCCAATGCATGTGTTACTGACTCAAGAGATTGAAATAGCTAGTAATCTGAGTTATATTGAGGAGCCCATCAAGATAGTTGGATATCAAACAAAACAACTGAAAAATCGAGTAATTCTATTGGTGAAAGTCCTTTAGAAGAATCACTCGAGTGAGGAAGCAACTTGGGAAATGGAGGAACACATGAGGAGACAATATCCCCACCTATTCGAACAATCAAGTAAGAATTTTGAGAACGAAATTTTTTTAAGAGGAGAGAATTGTAACATCCTGTTATCCCTTGTTAAGGGTTAGAACCCTAGAAAAGAAAACATGAGAGATTACTGAGAAGTTAGAAAGTGCATTTCATACTCATGCATAATACAGCATACACACAAACGTGAATATTGATTTTTGCACATTAAAATGATTATACATGAATTCATTGACATTTTCTGGGTATAATTGATTTATAAATGTGATTATTTTGGGAATTGTGGATTTTATGTGTTGAAAATTGATTTGGAGAGTATACTTACTGATTTAGAATTTTTGGTTAAATTTAGAAAATTTCTAAAATTTTGGGTATTTTTTGGATTAGGAAAAATGTCAAGTTGGAAGAAAATTGATAAATGGTCGTAGAAATAAGAGTCAAATGGCAGTGCAAAATTTTGATAAATGACATTAAGATTTAATGACATATGTCATTGAAAATTGAGAGACAACTGGAGTAGAAATTAGAGTTGATTGGACTAGTTTAATAAGAGAACCTAGTTTAAACTTATAGAAATCGGACATGTGGCAAGTAGCAAGTGACAAGTGTTACTTGCTAAGCCTAGTCTTTATTCCCATGATTATACTTGAAAGACAATTTAATTGTCTGAATTTTGCTTACTTCTTCTTCTTCTTCGTGACTTTCTTCATCTTCTTCACGAATTTTCTCACAAACCTTCATCAATGTTAAACCTAGCTCTCTTATCTTTCACTTGCTACTCTCATTTTGTTGTCTTCTTCATTTGCCACAAGAAACCTAAACCTCCCAACCTTCACGATGATGTACGTGGGTTGTATGAGAAGTTAGGGCTTCTTGGTATTTTTGAAGAACTTGGAGTTTTAGCAAGTAAGTAACATGTTAATTCTCATGAGTAGTATGAATATAAAACAAATATGGTGGTTAATTGATATTACATGATCATGAGAATAGTGGTCACTATACATGTGCATCGTGGATGAAGAATGAGAATATTGGTGTCTTATTTGTGTGTTTATGATGATTAATATTTCATGACTTGTTGTATAAGGTGCGACAATTTAGTGATGAATATATATGTATGTAAATGTTTTGTTTTCGGAACTATGATCAAACATAGAGTATGATTTGTTTGTGATTGAAATTGAACTGAAATGTAACTAGGAATGAAGAGGAAATATTGAGGAAACAAGCTAGAAGAGATAGACTAAGCAAAAGAGATGAAGTTAGATGAAAATGATGATGAAGGGTGCTGGAAAATATGTAGATGTAATGTTTTCACTGAATATGTATCTGTATTTTAGCCATATCTTGACCTGTAGACATCCAAATGGGATGATTATTAATTTAGATTAAATTAGAGACATATGGCTACAATTTTCATAAGAAATCAAATTTGAATTCTGCCTCTAAGGGTTTTGAAATTTGACTTGAAGTTGAATACTGAGTGCAATTACAGTTTGAGAACAGTAGGTAGTAATTTGTGTATAATTTGAAGAATACTGTGCGAAATTGTATGAAATTAGTGTTATTAGAAACTTAAGACATAAATGAATAATTGTTTATCAGAATGTTTTGCCTAAATCCTTCTTTTTCTATGTCAAAATGGCCATGTAAATTGATCTGAAAATATGTGTTGGAGAGTAGCTAAATGAAGCTTGAATATCGATCATTTGGTAGTGCACGATCGTGACAGAAGGGAATCATCTGGGTAGTGCCCTCAGAGAAGTCGTACGATCGTGACAAAAGAGAACCTCAGATGCACTATCGTGATAGAGAGGAGGTATGCGGAAATGCACAATCGTGCACAAGCACGATCGTGACAGTGAGAGTGCAGTGATTTTTGACAGTTTTGAACATCCTTTACTCTTTTGACCATAACTTCTTCTCCGGACCTCCGATTGACTTGAAATTTGAACCAAAAACTCCTTACACATTGTTCTTCTTCTCCACAAAATTTCATGGCCATCTGAGTTCATTAAAAAGGATCGGTAATTATTGATTTAGGAACTTAGGATAATCAAGCCTTACAAGATGTGATTGAGTGATGAACTTAGAATGTGTTTGTGTTATTGAGGTGTAAACCTAAGTTCAAATTAGACATATATGAGTTTTGAAGTATGAATGATCCTGAGATGAAAATAAAGAAAAAAAACCTGAAATTGTCATTGAGCATGCATTGTACATAATCTATATACACATTTGTACATAAATGAGTATGTATATAATTGTGCAAAGTTGTGATCAGTGTAATTATGTATTGCATGATATAGAAGAGCAAATAGAGTGACAACATCTAGGCATTGCCGGGACTTCGAGGCAATAGCTTTTTGAAGCAAACTGTGAGTAACCTAGATGGTCTCACTTAATTAATTGTTTGTTTTAATTCTATATTGAATTATTATGTGAATATGATTTTGTTGATTCCAAACATTGATTGTCCGAGGCGTTTGATGCATGAATAACATATTGGAAGTGTTCCTTGTATGTGAATTTAACGAAATATATGATTACTCAACATTTTTGTTGAATGCCGGACCAAGGTCTGAAGATAAATGTGAATGTGAATGTGAAACTCAATCAAGTGACTAATTGAAAATATGTGAATGTGATGCATTTCATTACATGAATGCACGAAAACATGAAGGTTGTTGTGATCAAAGTAGCCATAAAAAAAGAACTTAAAGCTCAGAATGTGATAAGAGCCTTTGGCTTAGTTACTATTGTACCCGGTATCTACTAAGGGATATGAGACAATGTCTGAATAAGCCCGGTATCCATAAGAGATATGGGCCAGCAAAAAGGCACTCGGTCACAACAAAGTAATAAATGAAAGTGAGTCTCATGTGCATTGCATTTATAATTGATATGTACATTTCAAATTATCAAAATGATCTGTTTAACTGCTCTGAATGTGATATGTGAAGTAAGTGATATGTGATGCTACATGATAAATGAAATGATGTGAATTATGTGATTATATGAATTGATGTGTTATATGATTTGAGTGAACTATAAAGGATGGTTAACTCACCGAGTTAACCAAAACTCACAAAAATTGCAACGTTGACAATTTAGGATTCGAGAGAGGATATTAGTGACAGAGAGACTCTAGAAGAAGTATATTTTTTTTGTAGTTTTGGAACGAAGAAATGGCTCAAAGGTCAGTCAGTTGAGATTGAAGGTTTTAGATAGAGTTTTTGTATAATTCCTCATGTATGTAGTACATTTTGTAATAGAGCAGAAGACTTTGATAGCTCTTTGATGTTGTATACATGGATGTTGATGTAAGCTACAATGTATATATTCGGTTTTTAAGAAATGAAATGAGGAATTCATTTTTTAAATAGAGCGTTTCTCATGTTTTACATGATGACGCCATGATTAAGTTAGTGTCGTGAATGCTCTAGCATCCCACCCTTGTAGGGTACGTATTCGGATATCATTCAAGATATTGGGTATGCGTCCTGTAAGTGTGGGGTATTACATAAATAGTGCAAAGAAATCTATAAATATTAAATTTAGTTCATTTCTATCTAATTCGATTTTGCTTGAGCTCAAATTAACATATTAAATTTGAAATAATTAAAATTTAAATTAAATTTAAAAGAGAGTTTAAATAGAATAATGTTATGTTATTCAATAATTAAAGAATTAATTGAATAAATTAATGTCATCTTATTAAGTACAACTAAAATAACATCGTTTAATCTTCAAGTTGATATGATCAAATTTTTAATTGTTCAAACTTAATCAAATTTTAGTATGAATTCAATTAAATTTTAGATCAAAACTTATTACTACTTCGAAAGGAAATTTCTAACATACACACTCTGATAATTAAGTTTTTAAAAGAAAATTATATAAAAATTATATGTTTATATTGAATGTTATATATAAAAATAAGATGTGCATGATCTTATCCATTAAATAAGATAAGGTATAGGTGATGCATGGTACTTCTAATGTTTTATAAAATGGGCCAACAAAGTGACTATTACGAGTATGGTTATGTTTGATGATTTCGATCTTATTCAAATTTGATTGAATTCCATGCAAATTCAAACTTGAAGAGATGGCACTTCAACTATTTTTCTCGAAACAACCTCATTTTGATTTAAGTTTTTAAAATAATGTTGTTTTGATATAAAAATTTAAGAAATTCAAGATTAAAATAAAGGATAACAAATTAAAGAGTGTTTAATCTTTTAAGATTTTTTCAATTTAGTGCTAAACATTTTAAATATTTTAATTTAATAATCAAGTAAATTTTTTTAATGTAACGTATACATCAAATATCATATAGAATATCTATCTTATTAATCATATCAACGAAAAACAACATTTTAAAAAATTATAAAAGTTTCGAAAGATTAGTTACTAAATTAAAAACTTTAAAACTTAACTTAAGGGGTGTGGTTGAGTGGTAGGGACTCAGCCATCCTTAACCAAAGGTCAGGGGTTCGATCCTTGTCTTTGGGTATGGAGCAGTTTTAAATCCTTGGGCCAGCTGTCCCACCCTGTGAGGTGCCTACAAACCAGCGAGGGGATTAGTCACTGAGTCCGCCGGTAAATACCCTGATCTAAGACCAAAAAAAAATTAAAACTTGTCACTAAATTAAAAAATTTAAAAAAGTTAAATACTTGTAAATCTATTGTCTTTTAAAATAATATCTCGAAAAATCTAATTTTGAGTTAGTATCCTTTAAAATGTAAAAGTGGACCATTATGCGTCGCATTTCATATTCACGAACATCATCTTAAGATAAATCCATTTAATTAAACCAAATAATCATGTTCTTTCGTCTACCAAAAACTACAGTCACTGAGAAAATTGACAGAATTGGTCCCACAAAGATTTTATAGTGCAGCAGCCGAAGAGTTTTTAAGTATGTGGATCTAAAATCTGTGGAACCTTGATTGGCTAGCTTTGAATTTGCATGTTTATATTGTGGGTCTTTTTGAGTTTACCTGGGTACATTAAGTATGTGGATCTAAAATTCTTGATTGTATGGGCTGATGCTTGTAGTATTTCTTTTATGCGATAATTTTGGTTTCTCTTCGTTGTAACAAAAAAAAAAAAAAATCTGTGGATTCGTATCTCAACTTCAGCTTTCTAGAGGCCATAAGAAAACAAAACCAGGGAAATTCTGAAACACAAAATCCAGGTCAAGGACATGGAACCAAAGGGACATGGAAACTGTTTTCATGTTAGGTGAGTCAGTGTATAAGGTCATACTTTGTACTACTTTGAATTTCGGATCACATTGACAACTATTGCTCAGTATAAGCAAACTAGTATCTCAAGTATACATCTCACTCATTATCAGCGTTGATTAAGTCTTGGACGTGTGAAGATAGTCAAAAGTCTGAGAATAGAAAATTTTGTTCATTGAGAACAGTGAAGGGTTACAAGCATGTACCTCACATAACAAATTGCTGATAACTAATTACATTTAACATGATTCACAGTTGAAGGTTGACAAGAATTGTAACAAAAAAGATAATATTGGCTCAAATTTTATTGAATGAACCCCAACCCTTTTATAGGTTCTTCTGTTCAAAATCTGTTGTAACAGATCAGGGAATCTCTAACAGAATTAAGAGATTTGCTAATAAAATAAAATAGAGAAAATAGAGAAGAACCTAGGCCAGAGATAATAAAGGAAGCGAGCTTGGACCAAGGTAAAAGGGCAAGGTTATAAGAATATGCTAGCCTAGTACATTGGCCTAAACTCGAAAACAAAATAGGAGGCCCAACTCAAAAAGAAAATAAAACATCAAGTCTTCGTCAGCTAGGGTTCTTCGCCTTTCTTGTCTAAATTAGGATATGGCGAAATTAGGGCTTCTCTCGATACGTCGCCACAAGCTGGGCAGGAGATGTTGTGCACGATACCAAGCTTGAGCGGCAAGTCTTGAAAAGAGGAACTTGGCAGGGCTTTGGTGAAGATATCGACCAGTTGAGCGCTGGTCGAGACGGGGAGAAGATGGATGATACCTCTATGCAATTTTCACGAACAACATGGCAGTTGATCTCGATGTGCTTTGTTTGTTCGTGAAAAATCAGATTTTCTACTATGTGTATGGCGGAGAGGTTGTCATAGTAGAGATATGCCAGTTGGGGATGGTCCACATCGAGGTCCTTAAGAAGATAGGATAGCCACTGAAGTTTGCATGTAGTGGTGGTGAGAGCTCTATACTCAGCTTTGGAGGAATTTTTGGAGACTGTTGCCTATTTTTTGGATTTCCAGGAGACCAAGGAAGATCCGAGAAATACACAATAGTCAATGACAAATTTTTTGGAGTCGAGGCAGGTTCTCCAGTTAGAGTTTGAGAAAGCACGAAGCTTGAATAGTGAGTCTCGTCGGAAAAGAAGCCCCTGGCCTAGAGACCTTTCCAAGTATCGAGGGATACGGTGTGCCAGTTAAAGGTGACACTTGGTCGATGTATTCATGAACTATGAAAGTTGCTGGATGACAAAGCATATATCGGCCTTGTGGTGGTTAAATAAAGGAGTTTTTCGATTAAGCAACGGAAAGGAGTTAGGTCAGGGATGTGATCTCCAGATGAAGATAATCGAAGGTCTGAGTCTATAAGGGTAGGAACTGGTTTTGAAAGCAGAAAGTTGGCATCTTGAAGTAAGTCCAGTGTGTATTTGTGTTGACTTAGATTTATGTCAGTGGATGATTGTGCAAATTTAAGCCCTAAAAAATATTTTGCAGGTCCGAGATCCTTAATTTTGAAGGTCTTATCGAGGAATTGCTTGGTGGTTTGGATGAGCTGCAAATCATTACTGGCGAGAAACACAACGTCAACGTAGACAAGTAAGATGATGAAGGTTTCACGGACTAATTTTCTGAACATGGAGTGATCAGATTGGGATTGAACAAAGCCGGTAGAAAGGAGGGCAGAAGTTAGCTTGGAGTGTCACTAGGCGACTGGCTTGCTCCAGTCCATAAAGGCTCTTTTTGAGGTGGCAGACAAGATCTGTATGGGGAAGAGCTAGTCCGAGAGGAGCCTTCATGTAGACTTCTTCATATAAGTCACTGTGTAGGAATGCATTATTTATGTCTAATTGATGTAGAAACTAGTCATTTTGTGCTACTAGTGCTAACAAAACTCTAATTGTCATTGTTATTACCACAGGGGAAAAGGTTTCTGTGTAATCCAAATCTTCTTGTTGACTAAAACCCTTGGCTACTACCCGGCTCTTGCATCGTTAGAGACTTCCATCAGCATTAAATTTAAACCTGTGGACCCATTTACAGTCAATTGCAGCCTTTCCTGGAGATAAGGGCTTAAGCTCCCAAGTTTCATTGTCTTGTAGAGCTTTTAATTAAGTTTGCATTGCATCTCTCCATTCTGGATATTGAATTGCTTGCTTGCAAGTAGTGGGTTCTTTTAGCGAGGAAAGTCTAGCTGAAAAAAATGATGTTAAAGGGATAGGTTGTCAAAAGAAAGAACTGAGGAGAGGGTGTGAGGAGAGGTACATGAAATGGAAGGGCAGTCACAATCTTTAAGATGAAATGGAGGCTTGGACTGTCTTGTGGAGTGACAAGGTGATGGATTAGAGTCTGGTTGAGTTGGAGAAGTATGGGAAGAGATAGATTGGGTAAGTAAAGGTTGTAGGTTTGTAGAAACTGATGGAATGAAGTCATCAGAGGGTAAATTGGAATGAATGGGTAGTATAGGAGAAGGCAGGTTGGAGTTGGTGGATGAGGTAAGGTAAGGAAACATACTTTCATAGAACTGTACGTCTCTAGTCAATAGGTATTGGCTAGAGTTGAGATCAAAAACTTTGTAGCCTTTAGTGCCTGTAGAAAAGCCAACAAAAACACATTTCTTTGCCCTTGTATCAAATTTCCCTTTGTTTGCTTCTTTGGTAGAACCAAAACAAAGGCAACCATATACCTTTAGGGCTGTTAAATCTAGATTAGTGCCAAATAGGACATAATATGGAGACTGATTAGATAGTAGAGGAGAAGGAATGCGATTGATTAGGTATACTGCATGGAGGATGTAATTTGCCCAGAATTTTGTAGGTAGGTTAGCTTGCATTTTTAAAGCCTTTGCTACATTCAGAATGTGTTGATGCTTCCTTTCAGCTCTTCCATTCTATTATGGTGTTTCAATATATGTGGTTTCATGCAAGATTCCCTTTTTTTAATAAAAATTTGTCATGGAAAATTCCACACCATTATCACTGCAAATACACTTAACATGTTTCTCAAATTATCTTTCAACATAAGTGCAGAATCCTTTTATTAAATCTGTGGTTTCTGATTTGTGTCTCATCATGTATATCCATGTCATTCTACTATGGTCATCCATAATAGTTAGGAAATTCTTATAACCAAGAATAGATGGTGTATGATAGGGACCCCAAATATCAATGTGTATTAAAACAAGCTTTTGCAATTGAAATACTAGAATGGAAAGGCAATCTTCTTTGTTTAGCAAAATGGGAAATATCACATTAGTCTGTGTATTGAAAAGTAACAGCAGAATCTACTCTAGACAAGGTATGTAGCCTTTGATTAGAAATGTGCCTTAGTCTTTTGTGCTATAAATTTTTTTGAGGTGAGGCAATATGACAAAGAAGTGGGGTGTGATTTGGAGATGATACAGATAGGTGATAGAGTCCGTTGACTTGTTTAGCAAAACCAATCATCTTTATAGTTTTGGTGTCCTAAATTTGACAAAAATGAGGTGTAAAGATTAGTTGACAAGGATAACAACTAGTAAGTGTAACATCCTGTTACTTATGTTAAGACTAAAATAGTGTATATATGAGTTTAGTGAGAAGTTAAAAAGTGCATTTCATATTTATGCATAATTTGGTATACACATACACTTGAATATTGAATTTTTGCACATTGAAATGATTGTACATACATTCATTGACATTTTTTTGGGTATAATTGATTTTATAAATGTGATTTTATTGAGAATTATGGTTTATTTGTATTGAAAATTGATGTGGAAAGTATACTTATGGATTTAGAATTTTTTGGTGAAATTTAGAAATTTTTTGAAATTTTGGATATTTTTAGACTAGGAAAAATGTCAAGTGGCAAGACAATTGATAAATGGTAGTAGAAATTACTGTCAAATGACAATGAAAATTTTGATAAATGACTTTGTGATTTATTAACATTAAACCCACACAACTTTTGAAAGACCATCTTTTAATTGGTCTTTCATTTGACTTCTTTGGCTAAATGTTCTCACCTTCTTCCTCTTTTTCATTTGTTCTCATCCATAACACTCACTTCTCACCCTCTCAACGTGCTCTTCATCTTGTCACAAGAAAAACCTAATCCCCCTTCATAAATGAAGATGATCTTAGGATGTTTGGGAGTTAGGGTTACGTGATCTTGAACTTTGAAGCCAAAACAAGTGTATTATTATTAATCTTCATGGTTTTGCTAAATGAAGCATATATGATGATAACTTAGTGTTCAATGATCATGATAGAGGAGTTGAGATATGTGTGACATTGATGTTGCAATAAATATATGTATGTCCGTTTTAATGTATTAATGGTATTTATGAGTTGTTTTAAGGGAGGATTGAGAGACTAAATGGTGATGAAGAGTGTGTTGGAAAATGTTAGCTATAACAATTTCCACTGATTAAGCTTCTGTATTTTAGTCATAACTTGATCTGTAGATTTCCAAATGGAATGATTTTTGATTTAAATTAAACTAGAGACATACGGTTACAATTTTTAAGAAGAGATTGAATTTGAATTCTATCTTTAAGAGTCTTGAAATTTAGCTTGAATTTCAGTTTTGGCTTAGGCTGCAGTACTATCGTTGACAGAAATCATATCCTGTTGTTATAGAATAAATTGTATTGATGTAGGCCGAATCAGACAAAGTTGTCTTCATAAAAGTTGTATCTTATTCTCTTATCTTTCAATTGGTATAAAGTTTGTAATTTTTGGATATTGGAATTGAGAGATATGAGTTGTACAACTTTGAGCGCTTGATCATGCACTAGCCAAAATTTCGAACGTACTCAGTCTGACGTATTTTGAGTATAACTTTCGAAATACTAAACCAAATTGTATGATCTTGGTGTCATTAGAAACTTATGACATAGGAGAACAATTTTCTAGAAGGAAGTGTTGCCAAATTACTCCATTTTTCTTGTCAGAATGATCATGGTAAGTGGACTCGAAAGTTTGTTTTTAGAAAAATGTGGAATGATCAAATGAGTTATAAAATTAGATTCAAATTGTTTTATGGAGGTGTAAACCCTAAGTAAAAATTATACTTATGTGAGTGTTGATATATGAATGATTATGTGATGAGAATAATGGAAAGATACCCAGGATTGTCATTGAACATGCATTGTATATAATCCATATGTGCATAATAAGTACGTGTATAATTGTGCAAATTTGTGATATATGTAAATGTTTATTGCATGATATAGAGGAGCATTTGGAATGTCAACATCTAGATGTTACCGGAACTTCGAGGCAATAGCTTCTGGAGCAATGGTGAGTAACCTAAATGGTCTCATTTAATATTTGTTTGCTATAAATTCTATACTGAATGTGGAATGAATTGTTTGTACTGATTCCAGACATGAAGGTCTGAAGATTCTGATTGATGAATGTGATATTGAAGTGTTCCTTGAATGTGAATTGGTGAAATATGTTTTACTCAACATGTTTGTTGAATGCCGGACTAAGGTCCATTAATATATGTATATGGGACTAACTATAGCGCCCCCTTACCGTAGAGTACCCAACGGAACACCCGTAGGTCATCCCGGTACATATCCTACGATAAAAGAATACTACTGACGAACACCACTATACTCCACATGGCATCACAATAAGAAAACAGTAATAAGAAATTGAAACTTTTTAAAACTAAGCTGTGATCCATTTCATTCACCAAACTCAGTAATTTATACAACTGTTAGTTTCATCTGTCTGTACATTCCTCTGAAAACTTAACACAACGACTATATACAACAAGACAAAATAGCAGTCCTATCAGTCTATCCTCGATCCTGAAAAATAGATTGCAATTTTGGATGAGTTTGCGAACTCAGTGAGGAACCATCATTGATGGTTCGCCCAATTCATACATCACACAAGCAACTTACAGAGTATATACAAAAACACAGTCATCACAATTTTATAAGGCGTTCTTGCCTTTTTTCCATTTACAGTAGTCAATCAAAGATGTATGCAATGCATATGTGACGCTTTTCCGTTTTATTACAGTGTTGTGACCGAGCGCTTAATCAGTAAACAGTGGACAGTAGACGCGTCTAGGGAGTAGGAGAGCCTATCTCCCTTCGAGCTCAAGGCTCCTTTTTCAGTATCAGTGGCTACTCCGGTCACAACTGTTATTATCAGTTTATGCATCTGTGTATGAAATGCATATGCCCAATATATCACAGTCAATATATCACAATCAAGAAACAGTCTATCATATCTGAGGCAAGCAATGGTCACAGTAATAGCAAACAATTCACAAGTAGCACATCAAAAACACTTCTATGTCAAATCTCCCAATTCATCGGACCATCTGTCCGGAATCCAGTCAGAAACAAAACACAATTCCTAATCCCACCATTATCTCCACAGTAAGCATATAATAATTGAGAAAATCCATCTCAGTCACTCACCTATAACTTCCGAGCTAATGCCGGGAAGTCTCTGCCACGTCGGTAGGTCGACGCTCCAATTGTGCCTCTATAATGGTCAGAGAATAAAACATTACTACTTATCCAATTACTGATAAACATGTAACAATTAAAAAGTGTACAATGCATGTTCATGATATTCCCGGCCCTAATCCAACATTTTCCGTCATAAAATTCCATCTAAAAATTAGAAATCTAACGACACTGAAATTACTCAATTCGGGCCTCTATAGGTCCAAGAATAAATAAAACAGTGACTAAAGAACCATGACCCGGACCCATGTCAATTTCCCGT
This sequence comes from Erythroxylum mucronatum, assembly GCA_027563825.1. Classification (NCBI taxonomy): domain Eukaryota; kingdom Viridiplantae; phylum Streptophyta; class Magnoliopsida; order Malpighiales; family Erythroxylaceae; genus Erythroxylum; species Erythroxylum mucronatum. Next base: position 21,639,027 of record JAOSBP010000007.1, on the reverse strand, counting down.
CCAAAAATCCCCAATTTCTCATAAAGTGAAATTAAATATTTCACAAATCCGATGCCTCGAGAATCAATCCAATCGGATATCGGATGGAAAAGAAATAACCAAAAGAAGGCCTAAACATATATATATATAAAGATACAAAAAAACCAAGTGATCCCCTTTTTTTTCCTTTTTCTGTCCAAATTTTAAACATGCATAACTCTTTACACACAAATCTGAAAATTACAAATTATATCTCGTTGGAAAGATCATGAAAAACTCTACAAGTTTCATGAAGACCACAAAAATCAATTTCACCCCTAAAGGTGGCAAAAATTCAATCAAAACTACTGCCTAGTCAATGCCTCTCAAAACAGTGCAGCATTTTGCAAAATCTATAACTTCCCATTTCCTCATTCAAAAATTACAAAATATATGTTCAAAGAAAGATCAAAATGTGTTCTACAACTTTTATGAACAACATGAACTCAAATTCAATTGCTAAATAGGTCAAACAATTCAACAAAGAATCTGCCCACTGAAAGTACCCAATCTGGACAGCAATTTTCAAAACAGCATAACTCCTTGCACAAATGTCAAAAAAATCACTACCTTATATCAC
>JAOSBP010000007.1:21586958-21599236 GCA_027563825.1 Erythroxylum mucronatum | reverse complement strand
ATTTGAGAGATGTGCTTAATTTTTTATTTGGGGAACAAATTGATACTGCATTCACAAATAAAAGTCAAGTATAACAAACACTGTAAAAGAAACAAAACTGAGTTTAATATGGTAAAAAGGGGGAGAAAAGCCATGAAGTAATAACCAAACAAAGCACCGGTAAAAATCAATATTCACATAAAAAGATATTATAAAACAGCGCCACTTCTGTGGCACCATACCATCTTGTTCCAAATGGATGGCTTAATTCAAGCTTGATCTGCTTCCCAGCAATGTCAGTCCGATCCAGTGCAGAAAGGGCTGCTTCTGCAGCTCTAGCATCATAATATTCAACAACTCTCTGATGAATGTGTGGGCCTTCATGGATCTGAAAACCACATAATGTTAAGAGCATAAATTGGATTTTCTTTTACCTTATAAACTTGAAATCAAATGGCCTCCAGAACCCTTACTTGTTTAATTTCTCCATAAGCACCAAAAATGCAGTGGATCTCGTTATCTGAAACAGAAGGATCAAGATTGTAAACCACTAGCATGACCTGGTTCATATCCTTCCCTGCTGGATTCTCCTGATATAGTAGAAATGCAAAATAATCAAAGTGAAAACCAAAGACAACGGGCACAAATTAAGGGCATCAACAAGAGCATTGTTATAAAAATAATAGTTCACATTAAGTACATCAATAAAACCAACAAGAGCACTGCTAAAAACCAAGAACAATATACCTTTTGAAAGGAATTATGTAGGTCAACTTTTGTAGATCTCGATGGAAGTGCTCCCCAAGCACCTCGGGCTGCCCTAATTTCTCCATATCCCTGAGAGAACAAAAAGTAAATGTTAAACAAGGTTGGGAAACAATGTAAGTTCGTTAACTTGCAAATTTAGATCAAATGAATAGTTGAAGAGAGTGAATAACATGCACCTCAGCTAGAGCCTTGAGGTCAGAGTCTTCAACTTTATTATTAATATTCCCGCCAAAAATTGATTTGGAAGGATTTTTGCCAACAGTTGAGCCATTAAGACTCCCTTTGCCATTTGCAACCAACCCAACAAAAACAGATTTTCGTTGGCGCTCAATCGAACTTTCATCCCCTTCCAATTCCATGCCTCCAACACTACTAAATAGATCAAAATCTTCCAGATCATCACCGTTGTAAACACAACCATTTTGACCCAACTCGTCAGTGACCCCGGAAAACAGACTGTCTTCTGCAGGAAGAAGATCACCAATAGTCCGTGCTTCAATTTCTTTGAGAGATTCAAAAGGCCCCTCTTCCTTCTGGTGACTTTGAACAGTTTTAGCAGGTTGGTGAGATTGACTATCAGTCCCCAACCCCACTGCACAATTTGTTAGAAGATTTGTCAGTCCTCTGGTTAGAAATAACAGTTCAGTGCTCCCATATTTGAGAGGATAAGAAAAAACTATTTGGGTTGAAAGATGATAATGCAACCCGTTCACTGGCATGCTTAAGACTTTGCCACGAGCAGTTCATGACTTCGTTCAAATGTATGTTCTAACATGCCATATAGCTTCATGCAACGGAAACCACAATTCAACTGATCAGTTTTACGTATTCAAGGACTTACACTTTCTACTAAATACATCAGACAATGAACTTGAGAATAGACTGCTCTCCCACTGGGCACCACTATTATCAATCAGACTTCTTCCCAGGTTATACAATGCAGGTTGTGCGGACAAACTTGACCAGGACTTCGGATGATGATCCACAGAATTAATTGCGGTCTTATACATAGTAGCATTCATTTCACCCATCACTAACTTTTCTTTCTGATCTTCAGCCAGAACTGACTGTGACAGTCCTGAGCAATCCACTGACTTTGATCCAGTAGATGAAAATCTGTCCAAGGATGATGAAGCAACCAACTTGCTCCCGGGAGTTGGTATCATTCCATCTGTTAATATCAAAAAATCATTGCTAGAATGAGTTGCATTCAAAGTTTCTAGGTATGACCTGTGAATAACTGCAAAAAAGCATATGAACTCTCAACAAAAAGCTCAAAATGAATACCTTAACATGGCATCAATCTGAAAGATACATGTGAAGGTCTAAAGTTTAGTGTGCAGCAAATATAAATTGGAACATGCTAAAGAGAAATGACACTCATGAATACTAATTCACTAAAGAGAAACCATAGCATCCAAAAGAAACTAACTTATCAATCCATAATCATTCAATTCAAGGAGTCTTTCATTGCTAATGTAATCCTAATGCCTAACCGAGAAACTTGCTACAAAGTCTTTCCATTTGATAACTTTACAGCCAAATTGCTAGATCCATGAGCGAAAACAAACTTGCACATCAACAGAGAGAAGTAGCACAAAAAAGTAGGAATGCCAATGACACTCGCCTTGGTGACCAGGCAATGAATGATGCTTCCAGAACCCAACTTGTCTCTGCCCAATACAATCAAACTACTTCAGAACAGAAACAAAAGATGATTATACTTGTTTCAACAGGATTAGAAAATACAGAACATGAAACCAAAAATAGGAGGCATAGTGCTGAATAAATAACAGAGAGAGCCTACCTCAGTAGGAAAAAGAACGTCATCAAAGAAATGGGAGGATGCTGTACCACCCCTATGATCCATTATCTCAAACGACATGATGCACGCTTATATGAAAGAAACTCTAAAAGTCTACAGTAAAATACATTATATAAAAGCAAAATTGCTGGCTATGTACAGTGCTCATATGTCTTCTCCTGAAAAGTAACCAAAAGGTCAACAGCTTCGCATAAATGGATAAATCAAGAAATGTTTAAAACACTTTAATAAAATTGTATGAAAGTAGGTGACTGATAAAGGAGGAGAAACGACCTTATGTGCGTCAAATTCAACATAAAAGGTTATAAATGCAACTTAGGAAAATAGGAACAGTTACCCTACTGAAGAAATCCTAAACAATATTAGGCTGTTAAATTGATGACAAAAACTTTTAAGGGAAAATGTAACAGAAAATCATCCCCAACCCCGTTTGGCTTAGATTTTCCACTTCCCGAAATTTCAGAAACCAAGAAGCCAGCAATGGAAGCAAAAATAATAGCTCAAAATAAAACCAGGAGAATAAATTATTCAAATTAACCATTTTTAAGATACAGTTCAACATGCTCAACAACGACGAACCTAAATTTACCTAACTAAGAATCCGATCGCCCTGAACAATTTTTTTAAACTACTTTATGAACTCCGTCCCCAAAAAAGTTCCCACCATGTTACAGAACAACCCAACCCAGAAAATTTTCTACAAAATAAATAAATTTTCAGAACAGAATTGGCCAGAACAAAATTCAGAACAGAAAAGTACCTCTCCAAAGAAGTTCATAGACGTCACCTCCACCTCCAATTCCACTCTCCCCCAGCTCAAATCAGGCAAGATACAGAATTTGCCGAGGGAGAGAGAGATAGAGAAAGAAAGCAAACAATCCTAGGAAAAAAAAATCAAGAAACTACCCAAAAGCGAGACCGATCAAGGAAAACTTGAACAGAATTTCAAGGAAAAAAGAACGAACAAGTTAGAGCCAGGGATCTTCGCGTGAGTGCCCAACGCGAACCTCCCTTTCCCTTTGCATTGCAAGCTATTATGTGTTGCCCACCCACACAGGACAGAGACAGCGAGTGAGGATGAAGGAAAAGGAAAAAAAAAGTAGAATAATTTTTCCCCTTTTTGTATGCTTCTATCTAATATCTAATCATATCCCTGATAGTTAAAAACAGGAAAGAACAAAAAACCAGAGAGAGAGAGATACAATTTTAGGATAATTCTCCTTTCATCAATTCCCAACTCTGCAACACCGGCGATTCAGAAAGCCGAGAACAGAAGAGGTTCCGACGTGGCCAAAGCGAATTTCCGGCAAGATTTCGCTCGCCGGCAACTCGACTTCGGGTCTACAGAGCAAGGAGGAGAGAGAAGGAGATTGAAGGTTAGAGAGAGAAAGAGGAGAGAGGTGCTGTTAGTTGGCGTTGAAATGAAGACAAACGGAAGAAAATAAAAGAAATAGGATGAGAGAGGGTGGGGTTTGGGTGATCTCAGATGCTGTTGAGATAAAATTTTAAGATTCGGATCATAGCCGTTCACTTCTAGGTCGACGGCTGAAGATTCCTTAGAATGGGGAGAGGAGAATAGCTAGACTCGTGTCGGTGAGTAGTTGGCTCGTCCGGCTGAGCTGAGTTTGCCATTATTGCACCGTTTTCTTCTTTTTTTTCATTTTTTTATTATTGAATCACTTAGTAATAATTTATTAATTTATGAAAATATTATAATTTTATTTATGAATTTATTTTTATTTAAATTTTTAAAATAATTTTGTATATAAATTTTGTAATGAAAATTATATTTACATTATTATAATGTTGCAAATATGTGATAAAATGTAATTTTAATTAAAATTATATGCTCAATCATTGCCTTAAATAATATTTTAATTTTGAGATAAAATATATATCACAAGTACATATTATGTAATTTTAAAATATTTTAACATTTCTATTTTTAATATTCTTAATTTTTCTTTAGAGGAATTTCTTCTTTTACCCATAATTTTTTTTGCTTGTTAAAAGCAACCCTCACATTTACTATAAGTTTGATATGACAATTTATATACTTATCCCTTTTTTAATATAATTATTTAATGAAATAACAAATTCTACACTATTCAACTTTTTGAGTTTTTTTAATTTAATGTTTGAATTTTTAAATTTTTTAATCGAGTGACCAACTTTTCATAACCTTAACAATTAAGTTCAAAACGTTAGATTTTGTTATTGTAACTAATAGATGAATATTTTCGTGACATGGTCGAGTTGGTGAAGTGGGAGGCTTGGAATCAAAAGGTCATGTGTTTGAATCCTCCTATCTACGCTCTCTCGTTCGAGCTTGTTGTACAGGATTTGCTTAGTGCAGATTACTTATGTCAATTCGAAGGTTTACCTTTACCCAGTACGTATCCAAAAGACAACGACTATAAATTCACCCGTTGCCAACATTTTATTATAAGTCTTCCAACTTTCAATAATGCTTCGACAAAGTTGACGTTATTACATAGGCTGTCCTAAAATAAAGTTAAAGATTAAAATTACTATAAAAATAATAGTCTATTAATAGAACAAAACGCTGTAGTTTTAAAGTCCTTTTACTATTTATTTTTTTTTTTTGGGTCAAAACTTTTACTATTTATTGACCTGAATGCTCTAATAAATAGGTGAAGTAAAAAGTCAATTTCTTAGAGAGTTTGGTATTAGCGGTTATGAAATTTTGAAAAAACACAATTTACCGTACTTACCCTTCCCCGTCCGCTATCCTATCCTAACACGTACCCTTCCCCGTACGATACCCTAGCACTTAGCTACCGCTCTTCTTGTGTCGTGTACGGAAACGGAGTTCATCTGTTCATGGGATCAACATGCGATGATCTTTTTCTTTTTTTGGGTGTAAATAAATAAAAATTAACATGTATGAAAAAAAGGGATTATGTAATAGTTAAATAATATTATATAACTTTAAACCACTGATGCCAATAGATTTACCAAAAAAGGCCCAGCTAGCCTGACAAAGAGTTGGGTTAGACAAAAGCCTAACCGAGTCTGAGATAGTCATATTTTAGTCTAAACCCGATCGGGTCTAAGGTAATTTAACTTAAACTTAAGCTTGACTCGACTTAGTTTATCTTTTTTTTTTGTTATTGTTGCGCGCCAAATGTCATCTCTAAACAGATAAGTTCGTACGCCGTACCCACGAGGGCTGTGGTGGAGCGGCAGGAGTTCCTCCATCCTTAACCAAGGTCTTGAGTTCAAGTCTTAAGAATGGAGTCGCTTTAAACACTCGTGAGGGAGAGCTTTGCCGTCCGCAAGGGTCCTTTCCGGCTCGAATCCGAACTAATCGGTTGCTCATGTGATGCTAAATACCAGATGGTTTAACCAAAAACAAAAATCGTAGGCCGTACCCTTCAAAATTGATCTTAATATTCATGTAACTAAACGTGTTAGGTTAGGTGTAACGATGATTCACTAAGAAGGGCAAAAATTAATTAAATCCAATCATAAAATCATAGCTATTAATGACATGAAAACGATAATTAGCTGGTTTTAAGCCGTGATTAGTAAAGTAATTAGAAGAAGCCAAGCCGTTGAGCCGGCTAGCCCAGGACCACAAGACAAATTTGAATGCCTGGTCGCTGCGTATAAAGGATTAGGAAAGCATTTAGTATCGCCACGTGTCTTCCAATGATTTGTTGGTGCGGCGTCATTTGATATTTCCGATTCTTTGTTCACTAATAACAACAAAAAAGAATTTCATAAAAAAAAGCAAAGGTACTTTTACCTTTATCCTTCATTTTACAATTTATTTCAAAAATCGTGAATTGGGATTTAGACTCAGCTCTACCCGACCCAATACCACCTAAAGTTAATGAACTCGATCCGAATCGATCAAATTTTACGCAAGATTCAAACTTTTTGTTAATTTTAAAATTTAAGGTTAATTCGGATTCAGACTACCTAATTTAGTTCGATCAAATTCAAACTTTAAAACTAATTAAGTATAACTCAAACCCGAGTCTGAGCATTAAATTTTTAACTGGACTTACCTAATGTCATTCCACTTTATGAGCATAGGGTAGTGGTTGAATTTTGTCAATATTGTTTTTTTATAATAATAATAAAGCTAATGTAAGTTAATTATGGAGTCCAGATGTCTTAATCCTTATCATTTTACGTTAATTATGTTTTCTGCCCTTTTTGTTTGTTGCTTTTTATTGTCATTTATTCCATTACATTATCAAGTATTTAATAACCAAAAACTTTGCACCTTCATTAAAATTCAAATATAAAAATATATTGATATAATGTTATATATTTCATTTTACATCATAATAAACTATTAGATAGAGATGGCAAGAGGGTTCGGGTTCGTCTCAACCCTAGTTGGGTTGGCCTCGAACAAGGCATTGGGCCCAACCCAGTCGTTGTTTTTGTATTTTCAATTAAAAAAAATTCGAGCCGAGTCGAGTTGGACTCAGATTTGAGCCTAACTCCCTTTGGCCTGGTCAGGTTCGAGTTCAAACCTGTTGTCCAGGGCCTGATCAGGTCTCGGGTCGAGTCCAGATCTTATTGTCAATTTTAATATTAGATATTCTTCGAAATTATTATTTAATAGTTAATTACACTAAATTATTTTGTAAATTTAAATAAAATTAAAATTTTAAGTATTCTTCATCCGGTATTATTTAGATGCTACTCAACCTTTTTTGTTGAATTTATTATTTTTAATTTATAATTATAAAACAATCTTTAAATTTTCATGTTACTGCCTTTTAAATAAAAAGTGAAAAATAAATTAAATATAACAAAAAATTATGTAATAAATAAAAATATTACATTAAAAAAAAGCCAAATTTAACTTTTTGCTCAATACCCACCATAACAATACTGACAAAACTTTTATATATTTACAAATTATTAAAAAAACGATACATATCATCATCATCTTAATTGGTAGGGTATCCATCATATTTCATATTAATATTATAAACTTTGATGATAACAATGTAATAAATACAAATGCCTCAAGACTAAGTCCAATGTGGACCTAGAGAGCAACTCGTATTTTTTAAAAACTAATAAAGGAATTAATTCATTTTTCCCTTTAATAAACAACAAACTAAAATTACATTGTTTAAATAAAATCCCATTTTATAAATGGCGTGAATTGCAAAATCTTATAAACAATTGCCATCTATCAAAATCATGAAAAGTTCATCTAAATCCCACTTGTAAGAGAAAAAAAAAAGTTTATTGCCACTTGATGTATGAGATGGTCCAGATTGATCTTTATTAGAATTGGTGTAGATGGATTTCACAATTCCATCTTGTAAGGTCTTCAAAATAGGTAGAGTAATGGCGTGGAAAGAATGTTTGCGAGGGGCATGAAATACTTTTTAATAATTAGTGATTCATTCAATAGGCATCTAACATTTCAAGCTTTGCTGGTGATAACTGTTTCGGGATCTAGATGATGATAACCCGATTATGAGCTATGTCTGCTACCATATACAAAGCATCAAAAGTAGAGTTTGAGAAGTTGAGATCTATGACACAATTCTGTAAACGATAGATCATTTGGTGATGAAGAGTAGCCATAATGGTTGTGGGATCTTGCTCTACTCCAATTATCTGGATCTGAAATTGGGTACTAAATAAGTTAATCGAATATTCTTCTTATCAATGTTTTAAAAATCATACCGAAAGTTAAACTGGTAAGACAAGATGCTTAATGTTTAACAAGTTTAATCAACATTCGACTATCTTAAAATTGATTAAAGATTGAATAAAATTAAATAATCTGAAATATGATTAAAAGATATTGTACTTACTCATCGAACAATTTGAAGTTTAATTAGAAAAATTAATTGTTAAATAAAAATTAATCGATTTATTTTAGTTTATAGCAATTTATCAATTTACGAAAATTAGCCGATTAAATAATAAACTGATCAATTTTTAACAACAATAATTATTAAAGTAAATTAAACAAAAAAATAGACAATTTAAAATTCTTATAGTTGTCCAGTTTTAACTGGTTAAGTATTTTTAATCTCTGCTTTTTATAGCCTCCCCACTTAGTGCCAAATTAGTGTTGATTGTAAACTGGAATTTATTTTTCTTGTTTTGGATAAATATATGAGTTAGGTGCATAAGGATGACACGTGGACATTTCATTATTGGACGAAATCTAAATTTAAGACGTAGCTGTACCTGTCCCACACTTGCGTACCAACCTAATAATGCACTTAGAGGGTAGGGTACGACCAACACATAACATGGTTAAACCTAATTTTGTAGAAAGTTGGATAATTATCAACCCAAAAAGTCCTTTTAATCAAATATAATTTTTACCAAAATTAAAAATAGTTTTATATCTTTAGAATTAGATGATTATCATTTTAGAACGTATTTAAAAGTTAGTAATTATAATACAACCTCAATTTTTAAATTTTAGATAAATAAATTATTACTGCAATATAATGAAATGATTTATGTAATAATAAATTAATAAGATTTTATTAATTTATAATGCATAAAAAAACAAAAATAAAACTCAGGCTAATGAAATTTAACCATCATCATTATTATCACGTCCAGTCTGAAGTTTCACAATAAAACAAGGTCTGAAAAGGTCTGATTGTACACAGCCTTACTCTTGCATAGTAGAGAGGTTGTTTCCTGTAAATCCACATACAGATGTGACAATAAAAATGTGATGCAGGTTAAAAAGTAAATAAATAAAATTGACACGCTAAATAATTATGTAAATAAAATTATAATAAATACATAAATAAATTTTTTATATATTTGCGTGCCAGTTTTTAATAATTTAATAAATTTATTAAAAAAATTAATAATTATAATACCACGTCATTTTAAAATTTTCAATAAATAAAAATTATTAGAATATCACGAAATAATATATAAAATAACCAAATAATTCTTATTTATAAAATTAAAATAAAATAGCAAAATAAATCTAACCAAATGAGAAATGCTCTTCTTATCATGGCCTGTTTTTTTAAAATTGTAGATTACTTATTTTCTAAAACTTTTAATATGACTTTTTGAATTTATAAAGATAGTACGATGATAAAACTTATCAAATGTCTAGTCAATTTCTCTAGGGTTCATTGTGAGCATCACATCAAATGATATGACTTTGATCATATCAATGTTGAGCCGCGTTTAGAAAAATTGAATTAATTAAATAAATAATAATTTTTTTAATTTTGTGGGATAAAATATCACGTGGTGATGATGGCCCACGGGCCGTTAGATGTACAGCCTGTGTTGCGTAGCGTGAAAGCGACAGCGGAACGGGTCAGGGAGAGACGAGAGAGCGCATCATTGATGGTGCGGACGCGGCGGTTCATGGACACACCCGCGGAGAATCGAAAGTTCAGCGCCACGTGTTAGCACCTCTGGGTCTGGGGAGTGTGAAGCACGGGCTTCCGTTGTTCGGTCTTGTGGCCATAAAAATTTACACTTTTATTTTTAAAATTTTAAATTTAAATTTAATTTTTCATTCTAATAAAAACAAAAACTTATTTGATGATTAATATTAATATAATTACATATTTAGTGCTAATAATAATTATATATAAGATAAATTATTTATAATTAATTAAATGTATTTTAATCTCTTATATATTATTTATTAATAAATTATTAATAAGCATTATTTTATTATATTAATATAAATAATGTAAAAATTAAATTTTAATTATAAATTAATATCTATTTTGAATATATTATAAATTTAATTTATATTATAAAATTAAATTAATAATTATATTAAATTTAAATATTCATATTTTACATTAATTTTAATTTTAATTAATTAAATATATAATATTAAATTAAATAATTCAGAATTCATATTAATAATTAATATATTAAATAATTAAATAATATATATTTATTTGTCGGACCCCGAACTTTTCTTGAAAGTTATAACTATTAAATGATAAATTGTTAGTGATTAGTTATGAGTAAAGAAAAAGGTGAATTCTTGAATTTGAAATGATATACAAGATTTAGGTAGTGAATGTAGTAAGTTGATGATGAGTGGGCATATGTGTGTATGTTCTGTTATTAATGTTTGTGATCAATCATGGACTTTAATTTATTTATAGATGATATTGAGTTTAAATGGAAGTTGAGAGGAAAAATAGTGATTGAGCATGAAAGTAAAAAATGCATAAAAGTAATAAAGTATGAATAGGTTGACTATGAATTCTTGGTTTTTGATGATTTTTTACTAAACTTGCATATTTTGAAGTAGTACGAAATTTTGGTGAATGATGGGATGTTCTTGAAGATGAGGAGGCCTATGAATTGAGGTGGATTGTTAGATGAAATTTCAATTGGAAGTTTTCCAAAATCTGTTATGAAATAGAAGAATGAGTTTGCTCACGAATGTTGGGCTCCGGAAACAGGGTCCAACATATTTGTTAGAAAATAAGTTTATAAAAAACATCAATAAAAAATAATTTTTTTTGGTGGTTTGAAAGAAATTAAAATTAAATTTTCAAATAAACATAATATTTTGTTAAATTTTAAAACAAAAACAAAAAATAAAAATAAAAATAGTAATAACAAACAAATATTTAGCTAGTACCCATTTTTGGAGTTCAACATTTGCATGTGTTGGTGTGCTTTTGAGTTTGAAAAATGTTGCCTTATTATTTTTATGAATTTTAATTGTGAAAATTTGATAGTAATTTACAAGTGAAGCTAGGATAAAGTATATTGAAGAGAATATAAAAGGGAAGTGAGTTTTTTATGTAACAAGTAGGATAGACCTAATTACGTGTCACAGATCGTTTATGAAAGGATGAAAACGAAGGAAATGCAAAATATCTAATTTCAATTTTATTCAAAGTTTCGATGTAGTTTTCGATGCCAAAACGAGCTCTGATCTTCCTGGGACAGTTGAGGAAGTTGATCATCGACACTCGGTTAACGTCTTTCTTCAGTTTCCTTAAGACGTAAGCACTCTTAACAGGTCAGAGGATTTGTATGCTTACATATTATATAAGTAACTGAAGAAAACTTTAACCTTTATATATAGCTTTTATATCGGACTTCTCCATCACAAGGCTGATATGGGCCCGGTCCATACTAATTGAAATTTATTTTTCACCCGAACTTTGACCTATTGATTTAAATTATTTATTGTGCCACTTTATTATTTATATCTGTGTCAGACCCCGGCCTCGGAGCCCAACTGTCCTGGGAGGTGAGCCCGACTGGGGCCCATTCCCGAGACATCTTGATCTTTTTGACATCTTTAACTTGGTTCTTATTACCATCTCACTTTGGTGGTGTCGGATTGAGTTAGTCTTTATACCATTTGAAAGAAGACTTCGAGAGCTACAACATTCATGAAGACCTCGAAGGCTGGTTCTAACTCCTACTTTCTGTAGCATCTACTTTCCTATCGTCTGCTTTTTATCATCTGTTTTCTACCTATCGTCTGGTTTTACCATCGTCTGATTTCTACTATCGTCTGGTTTTCCTATCGTCTGTTTTTCCTATCGTCTGCTTTTCCTATCGTCTGCTTTTCCTATCGTCTGGTTTTCTATCGTCTGGTTTCTATCGTCTGCTTTCCTATCGTCTGGTTTTCTATCGTCTGGTTTCTATCGTCTGGTTTCTATCGTCTGCTTTCCTATCGTCTGGTTTTCTATCGTCTGGTTTCTATCGTCTG
>JAOSBP010000007.1:21558486-21586858 GCA_027563825.1 Erythroxylum mucronatum | reverse complement strand
GTGCACGTGACGGTTCTTGGGACATTACCTTACCCATACAACACATAATTCATGCATAACAATAAAATTGGACTGTTTTTGTCCGATTCACTGTTTTCTTTCAAATCTCATTTTTCATGCATATTTCATATTATGCATTTCATGCATAATTCATTTAGTACATTCATGCTCATTTAAGCTAGTTCATTCCACATTAACTCAACCATCATCAAATCCTCAACATGCATTAATTTCATTCACACATAACTCATCATTAATGTCATCTAACCACAACTAATACAAGCATTTATAACAATCATTACTACTCACTCACAAACAACAAACATCCATTAATGTCATTAATCAACTTGTATTAATTGCTCACAAATATAAAGATAAATGTGGAACCCACCTTATAACTTGTTTAAATCTTGCTAATGGGGTCCTCCTACTTGCTCTTCTTGCTCTTCTCCTTATTCTTCTTCAATCATAACAACAAAACCCCAAATCAAAAATGGGATTCATAAAGTGGGAAACCCTAAAAACTCAAACATGCAATTAACCCTAAAATCACTATACCCATTCATTTCTTAGGCCTTTTCAACCATACCCCAACCAAAACCAACACTTAAAAATGAAGGCTTACCTTGAACTTCCACTACCCAAGTGACTATTTGGTTCAAAATGAAGCTTGGAGCATTCTCTACCTTTTTAATACTTGAACTTTCTTCCAAATCTTCTTTAATCTGTTGGGAATCTCAACCCTAGCTTCTCTCTTTTCTTCTCTCCTTCTTTCTTCCACGGCACACTCCTCTCCCTCTTCTCTCTTTTAATTTTCGAAACTCTCTTTTAATACCCAAAGCCATCTCTTTTCTTCTTACTTATATACTCCTCTTTATTTAACTTGAGCCCAATTACTTAAGCCCATGTACATTCCCTTTTTCTTCTTCTTCTTATCCCTACTAACACTAACTCAAGCCCATTTCTTTTTATTTCATTTGGGTCCACTCATGTATTCTTCTCTTTATTCCATTTGGGCCCAAAGCCCAACTAATACATTTTACACATTTAATTCTAACTAACTCATTAAATTACATTTATTCATATCATCTAATTCATTAACTCATGTCATCAATTCTTCATTTAATAATATGCATTTATTTCTTAACTCATTTAATTCATTAGCTAACTTCATTTATGCCATCATAATCTTACCTAATTAGGCTAATCATGATTTGTCATAATTTTTTTTTTTGGGGCTAACAATCTGAATCACATTATATAACTCAACCGATAATTTATTGAAAAACTGAAAAATGCAACTATTAATTATCCAACTCCTGATCACCATTTCATTAAAAAGGGTTTAATGAAACAAAATTTGATATTGGTGTTATAAAATATTTATTTTTAATTAGTAGAATTTATTTATAGACAAATGTTAACGTATTATATTTATAAATTTTAATAAATAAAATAAAATATTTAATTTATTTAAATCACCTAATTTAATATTTGAAAACGACCATAAATGAACTAAAAAGTTAACATAATACTTGTCAATTAAATATTATGTTAATAATGACATAATAATTAATCAAAAAATAAATCTCACAATTACGTGACAATGACAATCACTGTTTTATTTACCAAAAAAAGCAACTGATTATATATTTCAAAAAGTGAGTCTCACTTGTCACGTTAGGTAAGTTCTACTTGTCAAATGTCAAGTGATAATAAAGTTCATTTTTTATTTAAAAAATAAAAAATAATGTTACGTTAGTATTGATGCAAAATTTAATTAACGAAAAATTAACCCTATTAAATTTTCTAGTTACTTGTGATTTGTTTTGAATGTTTTGAAATTGTTAGAATTTAATTTGAATGCTTCTAAATATTACAGTATTCTCTATGTTTTATTGTAAATGTTGATGTTATACTTTATCTTTAAAATAATATGTAATCAAATAAAACAAGATCAAATAGTAAATATAGTTCAATTGAGTTATGATTATTAAAAACTGCACGTCGTATAGGGTATTTATTATCACTTTTCAACTTTCAAGATAGACTTCAACGTTGACACGTATCGTAATAATTGAAAGGACGACCACATGTTACAGGTGTTCGATTAAAGTATTTAATTGACGAATAAAACAAAGATTGTAATAATTCAGTCGATAATAAAAAAATAAAAAGATAATGATTGACAATTTTTAATAAAATTTATAAAAAATAAAAAATAATCCCCGACTCCACATTTTGACGGCATTTTATATTGATGATTGTTGTTATTATATATAAATAAAAAATAAAATAAAAATATAATTTAAGTTTTAATTAAAAAAGTTAAAACAAACTCACCAATTTGTACGTCGTGAACATTTCTTTTATATTTTAATACAGATTCGTTAATAAATTGTATATAAAGCTAAAAGGAAGTCTTGAGTTTAACCCATGTAAAAGGAGGGGAAATAGAAAAATTCTCTGTTGATGATCTTCTAGCTCTTGGGTAAAGTTTTTTGATCGGATCAATTACGGACGTTTCGCTTCTAGCAGTAGTGCGAGAGTTGAAGCTATTAGAGAACTCGATGACTACTGGGAACTTGATGTTAAGCAAGGCCAATGATCAATCAGCAGTTAATCAATCAAGTATGTAATGACTTCTTGTGCACAGAAGTTTATAGGCTATGTGGAACCTGAGGAATTTTGAAGTTTCAAATTTAATTTCTCTAAAGCTCTTGGGGTGGGATCTTAGGAGCTTAGGATTAGTCTGACTAAGTTAAGATACTAAATGTAATTAAAAAAAAAGAACAAACCCTAGACTAGACCAAATCAAGCCCATCAAGCATATCCTTCAGACGACAAGTAAGATTCCCCCAATATTAAAATTAGAATAGCAACTTGACAACTCAATTAGTTTTTAAAATAAGCTTAAGTTCTTAAACATACATTAAGGTCACTAAATGCCCCATCAGTACCTACTTTAGCCTATACTAGATTCTAGCCATTATGATACATTAATATGATTCAAGTCTATATTATTAAGAAAGTCTTTATGCTTTATTAAATATACTTATATTTATTGACCGTAAATAGAAAATTATAAAAAATATACCTATTTAATAAAATAATAACTCGATATAGATTAAGAATAATAAATTAAATTTAAAAATTGAAAACGTAACTTGAATAGTTTAAATTATTCAAACTTTTCTGTTAAAATGAAATATATTTAATATAATTATATACAATATTATTATTTAATTTTAAAATTAAAATTAAATAAAAATAACATTATTTTTAAGTTTAAAATGGCAACAAAATAACATTAAATTTTGTTGGAATGGAAATTAAAAAAAGATTATTTTCGTTGATGTCACTAGAATAACATTTTATGTCAGTTGATATCAGTGTTTTAAAAATTAGATTGGAAGTTAAATCAGGAAAATAAAAGATTTAAGAGTTAAAAGGTTCAACCGAACCTTTATAAAATTGGTCAAATAAAATTAAAGTTTTTAAAAAATATTTAAAATTTAATTAAAAATGAAACTGTTATATAAAAAGAATGAATTTATTTTAATTTATGAAAATTAGTTAGTATTTAAAAACAATCGATTGATTAATTTCTAATAATAAAAATTATTAAATTAAATCAATTTAAAAAATTAAAAATTTGGTTGAAATGGAATTGGAATTTTATGGCATACTACGAATTTTAGTTCAGAGACTCGACCGTGGTAGTTCAACTTCTCTCCTCCTCGACCGGACGGTCCGAAACCACAATCCCATAATTACAGGGATTAATGAATTGTTCACAAGGAATTAGATTGTAGTGCACTGGCATATTTATCGTGAGAGCAACAAATACACTGACTGGCTAGCATCATATGCCAAGCATGTTGAGCTTGATATTATTTATTTTGTCACTTCATCTATTGGGTGCCATGTACTTCGCTTGATGGATTAATTGGGACTCTATTTCACTGTACTCATTATATAACGTGTCTTTCCCTTTTAATAAAAAATAAATCCTAAAGTACGATTGCCACGTGGAAAGCGGGGGTAGAAAAATGCTTTACTGTGGTAAAAGAAACCGATCAATGCCAACTGAGCCCACGACAGCTAAGGCGCGTGTAAGTGACGAAGCCCAATAACTTACCAACTGTCTCTCATGTTGCTGCCGTACATTCCAAGAGGCGCGTTGTGTTGGAGAGACCAAGAGAGAGGGGTTTTGAAACTAAACTAAACTGAACTGAACTGAACTTGGATTAACTTTCTTTTTCGTACTTAGTTACTTTTACTCTGACTTTCACCTGCCGCTGCAAAAAGGAACCTCAGTTTCGTCAATCTCGAACCGATTACCTTGGACTCTTTTGTTTCTCTTGTAATAATTAATGTAGTTTGGTTTCAAGATTCAAAGCTTTGATCCCAGGCGAATACTTTGGAAATCGACGTTGAAAATAGTTCCCGCCCTTTTTACTGCAGTAGGTGAAGTATAAGGGCACACGTTACTCTTTCTTTACCTCCTTTTGTTTCTAAGTTGGTCAGACAACGAATCGAATTCGTTCAAGTTAAAATAAACGTTACTTTGCTTTTCGAATTCAAACTTAGACTTTAGTTTTATTCAGACGTAACATTTTAGGTACCTTCTTTACTTTTAGGGATGACAAATGTAGCCTGGCTTAGCCTGACTTCTACCCGAATTGACCGGGCCACGAGTCGAGATAGTTTGGTCTTATAAGAAGGTACAAAATGTCGTCAATTCTTTAATTTTTAAAAAATATTAAGATCTGGTTGATCCTGCAGCCTATAATCAAGCCATGAATTGAATTGGTCAACCCGTAGGTCAAGTCGGGCTCGACTGAGAGATGGTCGGGCCGAACTTAATCCATTGCCTTCTCTTCTCGCTTTTGGTAGCAAATTAAAAGAGGGGAAAGAAAAGAAGAGAGAGATACAATAGAGGGAAATGACTAATGAGTTAGTTTTGGTCATGGCTTGAATCAAAAGACAGGGTTTGGGTCAAATAAAACCATAGGCCCAAACCCATTTTGCTGAATGCAATATTGGGCTACTGCATAATTGCAGCAAACCCATTATAGCGGTCTAAGAAAAAACCAAATATTTTATATGTTTTAAACTTTTGATCTAATTTAAAGTTAAAATATTAAATTTAGTTTAATTTAACTCGAGATCGAGTCAAGTTAGAAAAGATTTTGAAGTCGCATATAAATTTAATAAAGTAGTAATTTACATAAAATGTCTTCATATGCTACATAAGATTTAATTTTAATTATTTTCCCCTTTTGTTTGATTTTCTATAGTTACAAATTAAAACAAAAATATTAAACGAGTTTAGACTTTTCGAATATATTTGAAACCCAAATTGACTTAGGCTTAGGCTTTGATTTACTTATTTAAGCTCAAAACTCACAATGGACTCATGGGCCTAACCTCAGACAGCCCAATTGGCCCATTATCATCTCTACTCTAAACTCAGTGTACATCAGAATAGTAAAAAGATAGACAACTTGTAAAAATTCTACTATATGTAAGGTCTATAGAAATCCGGTAATACGCAACCTTATCTTTAACTATTCAAAAGGTTATTTTTGACGAGAATGGTAAAAAGGTACAATGGAAAAAAATTTAACCTTAAAATATAAATTGGAATATAACATAAACTAAAAGACTAATTTCTTTAGGGTTAGCAAAATTGGACCGACTCGATCCAAAATTTAAGAAATAAAACTTGGATTAATGGAATAATTAATCGAAATGGTATCGTTTTAGTTTGTAAACTTAAAAATCTAAAGGCCAAAACATTGTTTTAGTGCAGTGCTCAATTAGGCTCAAGCAAAACTCGGACCGACTCGATCTAACTCATTGTCATCCTACATTCCTTTGTTGACAACATATTCATAGGCGTAGAAGTTGTTTGACCACTTTTATCATATAGTTGATCATTGTAACTTCTTATTACTCTTAATCATGCAAGAGGCAATTTATTCTGATGAGCCACAACATTAGTTCAAGAATTTGTGCTCGTCAGGTTCTGTTTTAAGTGGTCTTCGATTCGCTTGAACTTAAACAATCTGACAGCTTATTATGCTTAAATGCTGTTAAAAAAACTCCCAAGATCAAGAACAGTCGATGAGTTCGCATTTAGCAGAAAGAAACATGAAGAACAGAAACCTTGGAGCAGACACAAGAACCCACAATGGTCAAGAATCATGCAGTTGCAGGATGAATCACAAAATTTGCTCAGTAGGTACCGATTGTTAGCTAAATACACGATCAGGTGTTGCTCAGTACATTTTCATAGAATATGACAATCCACATGGAAACTCGAGGGATCTAGGAACGGTTGTTGCGAATACCATATCGGAGCTCACTAGTACCGATACCATACAGTACACATAGCACTGTTTCTAACCGTATCTATCAAACAAATCAATCAGGTATATGATAGAAAGAAAGCTTGAATCTGACCTCTCTTCAAACTTCTCAGACAGGAACTGCTTCAATAAGGTTGGCAAAGTAGAACTGTGTACTAATAAGACCCCTCTTCCTGATCTTCCATCCAACCTTTCTCAATGCTCTCTCGATATCTCCCTCAGAATGCAGATACGCTCTCGTTGCCTTCGACGGCCCGGGGAACAATTCTCCGATTCTCTTTAACATATCATAGTAAAATGTCTTCGGTGCAAAACTTAGAATTAGCCGATTCTCAGCCAAGGAAGCCAGATGAGCAATCATACCATCAGCTTTATTCTGAGGATAATGTATCAACACATCTAGGCAGATCACTGTGTCATATGTCCCATCCAAGCTCTCCAGATCTCGCACCTCAAATTTCGGCATTATAGGTGCCCCATTTTCACTCTCAGATTGAAGCTGCTCTTTTGCCTGCACCAAATCAAAATCACCTATTACCTTCACTACCCTATCATTCAAATGCAACTAGTATCCATAAACTTGGCAATCAATTTGTGTCCACATTTCCGAAACTCTGCTTTTCTATTCAAGGACCATTCGGAACTCACAACTGACGAATTACACAACAGACAAGTTACTAACTCAAAGTCAAGTGACAAACTGAACTCAAATGTTGACAGTAGACTCTAATCACAGAGCCAACATGCCTCTTAGCAGGAAAACATCCTCTGACAATAACATCTAATATGGATCAATCGTTCTTATACATAACCTATAATCACCTTAATTAACGAGTTGGATTGGTAATAACAAGTTTAATGCTGCCTGCTCACAGATACAAACACATGCATTTCCTAATTTAGCAACTTTGACAGGAATCAGTTACAAAACAGTTGAATGTAATAAAGAAGAGGCAAACAAAGACAGAGACAGACCTGTTTCTCAGCCTCAGCCACCATAGCAGCAGAGATATCAGTAGCCAGTACAATAGCACCTTCTTTAGCCAACGGTATCGCCAGACTACCGGTTCCGCAACCTGCGTCGCACACGGTAACCCCCTGTAAAGACCCTTCATCTTTCAACATCATAATCGCATTCTCAACGGTCTTCGAGTGACCGAGCCTAATGTCCCGCTGGACCCTGTTCACGTCATCAGTCTCTCCGTATATCTTCCTCCAACGCTCAAACCCGTTGTTGTTGAAGTACTCCCTCACCACCTCCTTGTCGCCGCCGCCGACTTCCTCGGCCTGTAAGCGTCTTCGACGTTCTGGGTCGGTGAGGGAGAGAGCCGCCGCGAGGGCGGCCACTGAACCTCCGCCGATGACGGCGATGGCGGTGCCGTCGAGTTCGGCGGGAACGGCGGCGACAGTCACGGTTCTGAGTGGTTTGAGTTTGGGAGAGAATCTGTGGGTGGTGGGAAAAGGAATGGGAGTGAAAAGCGACGATGAGAAGGTCATTTTCTGATCCTTTCTCGTATTGGGTTTCGCTCACCGGCTGGCAAGGACAGGGTGGTGAGGTTCGCGGAGGAGATGATGAGTGGATACTACTCCCACTGCTACTACGGATGCTGAGTTGTGTAATATTTTGGATAAGATAGATAATGTTATCACCATTGATTCTTATGGGCCCCACTTGGGTTTCTTTAACTGAGGGTTAAAGGTCCCACTACAGCACAGAGGAAGATAAGATGCAGCAGAGACAAGCAGAATAGGTGACGATTCACAGTAACGTCTGCGCTTGGTTCATGGGTAATGGTAACGAGAATTACAACGAGAATAAATATAGGAAGAAATCAGAATAGATATAATTATTATAATTATGATAGTTGGTTAAGATGAAGGAATGATTACTATTATTTTTGATGGTGATTGGTTTGTTAAAAATCTTGAGAAATAAAAATTTGTTTTATATAAAATTTTAAATATAATTTAATTAATTATATTTTATGCACCCTATTTATAATGACAGAATATTTAAAATCAAGTATGTTGTGATATTTTTCCCATAATTTCAAAAATTGTAGATTTTTTTAAAAAAATTCTATTTGTATTTGTTACCCTTAAATTAATATTATTTGGTAAGTTTGTAATTTATTATGATTGTTTAAATTACTATGATAAACTATAAATTTAATAATAATAATCACATCCATAAATCTATTCACCCTCGATGAGTGGTCGAATTAAAGGCATGCATAAAGCTCTTGTACAAGGAGAATAAGGGAGCATTTGGTTTATAGAGGGCAATAAAAATGAGAATGAGAATGAATATAGTGAGGAATGAGAATGGATATAATCATTATAATTATGATGGTTGGTTAACATGAAGGAATAATTATCATTACCATTGATGGTAGTTGGTTTGTTAAAAATATTAAGAAATAAAATTTTGTTTTATAGCAAAATTTAAATATATTTTAAATGTTTTTTTAATTTATACACCCTAATTATAATAACAAAAAATTTAAAATCAAATATATTGTGAATTTTCTTTTCTAATAGCTCTTGAAGAAAAAATACTCTAATATTTTCTTACATCAACATATCATTAATTACATTATTACATAATATCCTCAAAATATAGATTAATCTTCAAAATATTGTGCAATTGATCAGCACAACCATAATATCCACCATTTCATTGCTACAGTAAAATCAAGTAACATAGTTTAATACAATTTACATTCCTCTGATAATGCAAATAATGATATATTTTAAGTAATTAACGAATAATATTTTAATTAATTACACTGTAATTAACTAATTAATTAATTATATTTTAATTAATTAATTACATCTTAATTATATTTTAATTAACATTTTAATTAATTAATTTTAATTAATTAGATTTTAATTGTATTTTAATTAATTAATTAGATTTTAATTAATCATGTAATTAATTATATTTTAATTAACTAATTAGATTTTAATTAATTAATTATATTTTAATAAATCATGTAATTAATTATATTTTAATTAACTAATTAGATTTTAATTATACTTTAATTAATTAATTATATTTTAAGTAATAATTATATTTTAATTAATTAATTAATTATATTTTGTAATTTTAATTAATTAATTAATTAGCTTTTATCTTAATTAATTAAATTTATTAATTAATTAAATTTTATATTTTAATTAATTACATTTTAATTATATTTAATTAAAAATTAAAAAATTGGTGTTGGTAGGAATCAAACCCATTCCTCCCATACATAGAGGGTATGGACCATTACCTAAAATTTGGGTATGAAAAAACTATTCAATCAATCATAATAACCAACCAACCATTACCATTCATTCCATTCCTATTGATTTATTCCCATTTCCCTCAACTAAGCACCCCCTAAATTAATGATTCTCATTCCTCTCAATTATCAGGGGAATGGAGGATTGCCAAGAACTGGGTAATGAAAATGTTACCCCTTCAATGATAGTTTGATGTCAAACACAAGTTTTCATTCCATTTCTATACATTTTTTTTTCTATTACCCCCAAACAAGCATACCTTTAATTGAAGGAAGGACCATTGATAACCATAATCGTCTTTGAGATTTAATTTAAAAATGGGCAGGATCTCAATGAATTAGGGCATTTCCATGGCTAATGACCAAAGGAAAATTGTTGATCAATCAACGACGAGTGATAAGTCATATCACCACGACTAGCAGTTGTCACCACCGTAGCTAAGAAGAATCCCCTCTCCATGTCATGAGGGACTATCTGAGAGTAAGAGCCTTATGGGAAAAATTTTCCCCAGAGCTGGTTGCTACGAATTTCTTTCCACAAGATGAGAGGCTGTGGGTACAATTCAACCTTACGAAGCACTGTCACGTGAGGCATTTTGATTGGGCCTCTATCTTTGGAATAGCCTGCTGGTTACTATAGTGCTAGAAAAACAAAAGTGTCTTTGAATCAGACTTCACTTGGCCGGTAGAAGGTGACAGAGCAGTGATGGAATATGTAGAATGGATTGAAAGGACACGGGCAGCAGAAAGTTTTGTGTTTCCCACACAGGGCTTACCTATGGGTAGTCTCGTTGGGTGGACAAAACTACCAGCGAACTGGGTTAAGTTAAACACAGATGGTACAGTAAAACAAGGGACTACCATTTCTATTACTGGGGGGATAATTCGCAATTGACACGGTCATTGGTGTGGTAGGTTTTTTCAACATATTGAAAGAGGCTTGTCGATAACTGCAGAACTCTGGGGCATTCACTCAAGTCTCAATCTGGCTTGGACTTTGGGTTATATACAAGTCATCGTAGAAGTAGATTCCCTAGAAGTTATAAACATCTTGTCTTCATCCAATTCAGTTTTATCTGATGAGAATTTTTTGGTGACAGGTATCCGTGGATTACTCCAACGAGATTGGAATGTGCAATTTCAGCACGTGCATCGAGAAAAAAATCGGTGTGCAAACAATTTGGTCTCAATCGCAACCATCGTCAGTCCAAGATTGCATATTTTTCAGGAGTCTCCGATGACAGAAATGGAGCTCCAGCACCAAGCCAATCCATGCGTTAGTTAGCTTGTTTTTTGACTTTTGGCTTTTTCCTTTGTATAAAAAAAAACTGTGACCACTTAGAGATCCCTACGTCGGAGGAGCTACAGTCTCTTTTCTGCGATTCTTCTAACTGTTTTTCAAAATTTTCTTTTAATAACGGTAAAGTTATTTTAACATGATATATTAATAGGTTAGTTCTAAAAAATAATCTTAAATTTTACTAAATTTTATAATATTAGATTATTAGTTCAAAAATTAAAAAATGTATTAAAATGCTCCATTCTCAATTTGAAGCAAAAATAACCCGATGTTAAATTTTTTATTAAACTCATTATATCAAATTTATATATTTGTGACGTGATTATCACATAAAATAATTATGTCACGCATTGAATTTATTATTTAAACAATAAGTTAAATTATCCTTAAATATTAACATATTTTAATTTATTAAATAATAAATTTTGTACAAGATATTAGAGTTATATGATAAATAAATAAAACTAACATGACTCGTCAAGTTAAATTTTATCTAATTTAACGAAAAATTTAAAATTGAACTATTTTTGTTACAAATTGAAAGATAAAATATTTTAGTGTAATTTTTTAAAACTCATATTAGTTTTACAAAATTGAGTAGTTTAGGATTATTTTTATAATTAACCCTTTAATTAATATAAATTTTAAATGAATTTATTTAAATAAAATTAAAATAACTAATTAATTATAATTAATATTAAAAATAACAAATATTATTTTGTAATTTATTACTTTTAAATCATTAAAATAATAAAATTTCAAAATTTTATATTCATAAAGATCATTTTTTAAAAGGGTAATTATTTTTTAATTTAATTTATATTTACATTTTGGTACCATACATTATGAAAATTAGAACTGAAAATTTTAAGACATTAAATAATAATGATTTTTATTCTTTTGTCATTACACTATAGATTCTTTTATTGGATTGGAATCTCTTATTAAACAATTCCTTTTGGTGCCGTCATAAATGGTATTCAATTTTAAATTTAAAAGAATGAATAAAAATTGGATGTTTTTTTAGGGATAAGATGCTAATTTTTTTTAATACAACGACATCATTTTTTACGTTACGGTTTGCCTCTGATCGAGCTAAACAATTTTGATCCGTGAAATGATTAACTTGGGCTAAAATCAGGCCAGATCAAAATTGACATTCTTAATTATTTAACTGAAAATCATATGTGTAAGTCTTTTATTTAAATATCTTATGAAATTTTGAGATCCTTGTAACTATCCTCTCTCTTTTACCTATTGCATATTGTAGTTAAACTAAGTGCTAATTACTTATTAGTATTAGTATTATTATTATGGTTATTATTATTAGTATTGTTATTAGAATATTTAGAATATCTAATATTCTCTGTAGTGGTGTTACTATCATTATATCTATGATTATTAATGTTACTATAATTTTTATTTTGAATATTATTTTATTTTATTTTGTCTCTTTTATTTTTAAAATATTATATATTATTTCTATTTATTTATCTATTTTCCCTAGTATTTTTATTTTTAGTTATTTATTTATTATTTTCTAATTTTATAGTTATTTATTTATTTGTATTATTTATTTATTTTCATTTTCATTCACACATGCGGGGTCATTTGGAAACAATCTCTCTACTAATTAGGAGTAAGGTTGCATACTAAAAGACTTCTCCAAATCTTACGCTTCAACAAAATTTATACTAAATGCTGCTGTTGTAAATTTTATTGAATGGGTGTTTCAAATGTGACAGTGTTGAAGTTATTTTATATCCTTAAATCACGCGAAATTCACAACAAAATATAATCAATTAAGATTTTTTTGATATATATTATTTATTCACATGTAGTTTTAGCTGAGAATAATAATTCAAGTTTGATATAGATTAAATTTAATTGACTGAATTTCGGATCAAATTTGACTCGAACAACTGAATGTTACTTTAATTTGAAGTTTGAATAGACTCGAATCTAAATACAAACTGTCCTGCTCAATTTTAATTAAAATTTATTTGAATTCGAATTAGTGTTTTAAAAATTAAACCGAAAGTTAAATCGATAACACGAGAAGTTTATCGTTTAAAAAGTTCAACTGATATTAAGCATGATAAAACCGGTTAAAGATCAAATAAAGTTAAAGAATTTAAGATATGGTTGAAAGAATTATTAAATAAAAAGTAATTGATTTAAGTTTATAAAAATTTCTTAATTTATTCATTTTTAATAATAAAAGTTATTG
This sequence comes from Erythroxylum mucronatum, assembly GCA_027563825.1. Taxonomy (NCBI): domain Eukaryota; kingdom Viridiplantae; phylum Streptophyta; class Magnoliopsida; order Malpighiales; family Erythroxylaceae; genus Erythroxylum; species Erythroxylum mucronatum. Next base: position 21,573,661 of record JAOSBP010000007.1, on the reverse strand, counting down.
AAATAAATAAAATTTTAAAATTAAAAATTAAACTAAGATATTAATCTATTCAAAATTTTATTGAATTTTTTAATTATCTTACCCGTTTCCATATCTATTTAAACCATTTATACTTGGAAAGAGAAGAAAACAAGTCTTAGATTGATAAGCACTCATGCATGGAAGTGATGAACCAGAAGAAGGCCCCAAAACTGCCACCTAAATTCTGCCATTAAAATACCTTCCCCAAGATATTATCCACACATTCCAACAGATACTGCTGGCCTACAAAACAAAACTCCATTCCATATCCTCTTCAACAATCTAGAGAACAAGACAAGACAAAGACAGGACAAGTTGTCTCTGTCTCTTTTCTTGTCTTCCACCACAACACCAACACTTCAATTATTATACTCGGTCAATGTTCAAGTTCTTCCCCCACAACCCAAGTGATTTCTACTCTGCAAAGCTAAACCTCAGCTCACATGGCAATCCAGAAATGGTTTCCACTATTTCTGTTATTGGTTCACATTCTGGGTGTTCAAGCGAAGTACATAGCTTACAACACAAGTTCAAGAATAGTTCCAGGGAAGCTCAACGTTCACTTGGTGCCTCACACGCATGATGACGTAGGTTGGTTGAAGACAATTGATCAGTACTACGTTGGTTCCAACAATTCCCTTCAGGTCCTCCCCTCCATTAACGTAGTTTTACTACATAGTGGTTGATTTGAGAAAAAAGTTGCTAACTTTGCTGCGATTTGTTGGTCGGTGGTGTGTTCTACAGGCAGCATGTGTCAAGAATATACTGGACTCTTTAATTCCAGCGTTGTTGGCAGATAGGAATCGCAAGTTTGTATATGTTGAACAGGTTTTTATAGTTTTGAATGACCTGAACATTTCATTCTTTGAAGATAATTTTTTTCATTCTTTGAAGGTAGTTTCGATTTTTGTTAACTTAGGGATTTAATTTCCTGAAAAAATAATGAAAAAAGGTTCTGTTATCTATGTTACAGGCATTTTTCCAACGTTGGTGGAGAGAACAGAACCAGAAAGTTCAGAATAAAGTCAGGAAGCTTGTCAGATCCGGTCAACTTGAGCTAATGTAACATAAAATCCACCCATACATACACTTTTTGTCGTTTATGTTCATTAACATAGAAGATGCGGATTGGTTATGTAAAATGAGATCATATTGTCACTTTTCCTATGTATAGAATTGGATGCATTGTGTTCTGGGAAGCAGTTTTTTAGAACTTGTGATGTAAATTGTTGTTCCGGATCTTCCGATTGCAGAAATGGGGGCATGTGCATGCACGATGAGGCCACAGTACATTACATAGACATGATTGATCAGACAACTCTGGGGCATAGATTCATCAAACAACAGTTCAATGTGACTCCTAGAATTGGTTGGCAAGTCGATCCCTTCGGTCATTCTGCAGTTCAGGCTTACTTGTTGGGTGCACAGGTTTCTAATTCAGATGAATATTTCTTTTTTGATCTTCTCATTGATCACTCGTCGACAAGTTTGATCTTTTGGGATTTGCTTCTATGAGTAGTTAGACACAAGGGCTGCTATGCAGCTTCATATCCAGCAAAATTATTGAACACAATCTCTGGTTTCAGGTTGGATTTGACTCTCTTTTTTTCGGACGAATCGACTACCAAGACAGGATTAAACGGAAAAATGAAAAGAGTCTTGAGGTTGTCTGGAGGGGCTCTAAAACTTTTGGTTCATCAGCACAGGTTAGTATCTTCACCTGTTTCCGCTTTGTCTATAATGCAGTCTAAGATGCCTGATAATATAAGCACACATCCAAATCAACAATCATCTTCTTTTCAAACGTTCCTGCTCATTACTTTTTGATTATTCATATTAATTGTCTTATTGAGTTGCATTTGTGTAGATATTTGCTGATGCATTCCCTGAGGGTTATGGAGCTCCAGGTGACTTCTACTATGAAGTGAATACTGAGCATTTTGATTCCCCCATTGTCCAGGTAAACCACAGGTCAGACTCTTTTAGTAAATAATTCTTGGCAATTCACTTTTAAGTTTATATTTCTTCAATATGGTGATTCTTGTTGCTCTTCTTACGTCGAAGGATGATACCGATTTGTTCGACTACAATGTCCCCGAGCGAGTGAATGAATTTATATCTGCTGCAATGACTCAAGTAAGATCATGATTCTGTTTCTTCCCTTTGATTCTTGAGCTCTCTAGTTTGCTCCGAAGACTTCTATTCAGATTCAATAGCATATCACCTTCCATTCGTAGACTTACTGACTTGAAGATTGAGGACCATGTATCTTATTGATAATCTTTTGGCTGTTACAAGTATAGGAGTGGAAGCTGTTGTAAGAACTACTTGATTCTATCACCTTGCCAACAGAATTACTTGTTTAATCTTTGTTGCTACTCCAGTATCGTGCTTATATTAATAGTAAGTCTTACCGTTTCCAGGCTAACGTAACTCGAACGGATCACATCATGTTTACGATGGGGACGGATTTCCAGTATCATTACGCCGAGACATGGTTCACGCAAATGGACAAACTTATCAACTATGTAAATCAGGTTAGTCCTAACTGAGACAGCTCATGATATCTAAAGAGGCAATGAATAGTTAGCTAGCTTTCCATGTTCTTTATGAGGTGGCCGCCCAGCCCTTGTCTAGGGCCGGCCCTGATTCTGATAAAAGTCCTTTATGATGCTTTCTGAAGTCATCTCATCATATTAAGTTCCTAACTCATGATGCTAATGGAAGTTCTGGATTGAAATACTTGCAGGATGGGCGTGTCAATGCCCTGTACTCAACCCCTTCAATATATACCGATGCTAAGCATTCGACAATGGAATCCTGGCCTCTCAAGACCGACGACTACTTCCCGTTAGTTCATTCACATACCGATTGAATTTTACTTGCATTTAGTCTCTCCCTGCAGTTTTAACCTGTCCAATATGGTTCAAATGTATCAGCTATGCGGACAAAGAAAATGCTTACTGGACAGGATATTTTACAAGCAGACCAGCCCTCAAAAGCTATGTTAGAAAACTGAGTGGCTACTATTTGGTAAGACCAGATTGGTTATCTTGGGGAATTCTTGAACAAATTATGCTCACTGAACAGCAATGACCATACAGGCGGCGAGACAACTAGAGTTTTTTAAAGGGTTTAGTAAAGCAGGACCTAACACGGAATCTTTGGCCGACGCTTTAGCAATTGTTCAACATCATGACGCAGTTTCTGGCACAGAGAAGCAGCATGTTGCTAATGATTATGCAGCACGGTTGTCAAAAGGTCATACAGAGGTTTGTTTTCGCTATTCCAGAAGCTTTTATTGCCAAATTTTAGTCAAGTCTAATAATGTTTCTTTCAGGCTGAGAAAGTGGTTGGAGCATCTCTTTCTTGCATAGTAGATTCGTCTGTGAAAACTGGTTGCATCAATCAAGTGAATAAGTTTCAGCAGGTAAAAGAGCTATTCTGCTTAAATTCTGTCTTGTTTCACTTTGTATCAACCTCTTACTTCTAAGGATTTGGTAGACACTGATCCCTTAATTAGATTGTACTTCCGGCGGCTGATTTTGTTGGAATTTACAGTTTCACAAATTTAGATATAGAAGTACAATCGTCGTTCATTCCAGCCTTGCAATTATGAGAACTTCCATGCCTCGTTTATCAAACCATCATGAACATAGTTGATACATCCTCGAGCTATATTGGTAGTGAAAGTTTTCCAATCGGACTTTATGCTATATTTACTTGTGGCTTTCTCTTTTGTTTCAACTGTTTCAGTGCCCTCTTCTGAATATAAGTTACTGTCCTGCATCAGAGGTTCATCTGTCAAATGGGAAAAGCCTGGTGAGGACTAAGGAGAAAGAATGAAATTTCACAATCTTGAGTAGAATTGTCATTTCACTGCACTAAAACACATATCGTTATGATATCTTCTGTAGGTGGTCGTTGTTTACAATTCCTTGGGATGGAAAAAGGAGGATGTTATAAGATTTCCTGTGAGTTCGAAAAGTCCGATCACTTCCTGAATAACTCAGTTTCCATGGAGAGAAACCACGTTCAACTAGATTGTATATAATGTGTATATAGTCCTCATGAATTGCCTACTGTTTCAGAAACTATACACAAACTAGCAAATTCTGGAGAAAGATAGACAGCTTCACATGTATAGTTTCTATATGCAATCTTCTGACCTGGCCTAACTTGGTGTAGGTTATAAATGAGAACGTCATGGTTAAAGATTCAAGAGGAAACAGAATTGAATCTCAGCTTTTACCTTTATTGGATGCCTCCATAAGCATAAGAAACTATTATTCTAAAGCATATTTGGGCATCTCTCCCAATGTCACTCCCAAATACTGGCTTGCATTCTCTGCATCTGTACCTCCTCTGGGTTTCAACACCTATATTATTTCGTCCGCTCCATCAATTGATAAGCAAGGTGGTATGCATGGTAATTTTTGGACCTGAAGTAGCTATTACATAGAAGAAAGGTTCTTATAGACTTTAACGTGAGAGATCCGGTTGCTCCTTTTCTCTTTATGCCTACAGCTGCAACTTCTGACATGAAAAACCTCAGAACAGAATCACCAAAAACAGATGGAGTCCAAATAGGGCCAGGAAATCTGAAATTAATTTATTCCAGGAAAGAAGGAAATCTTAACACGTACATAAATAGCAGAAGATCGGTATGTTACCTTCTAATTTCTTCATCCCGATATGTTTGTTATTCATTCATGGATAAGGTACATTTCTAAAAAGAGCTTGCACCTGAGTAGTTTGAATCTGTACTTCAAGGTAAAAGCTTCTCTGGAGCAAGTATATGGCTATTATGCAGGATATGGGGCAACCAAGAACGATACACAGGTATTACAACCTTCTCATTCGATTATCACCTTTTAGCTGTATCATTGTCCCATCAGGCATGGACAAATTTGTTTAATACTATGGAATTCAACTTTCTGAAGGCCTCTGGAGCATACATCTTCCGTCCGAATGGGAGCTATCCTATCGAATTTGATGGAAAGGTAGAAAAGATCCCCTGGAGTGCTTAACTCATGAAGAGTTTGTTTTTACTTTCAATGAAATGTTGAGCTATATTTCAGGTTGATGTAACTATTTTGCGGGGGCCATTGCTCCATGAAGCACATCAGCGAATAAATTCATGGATTTATCAGGTATTTTGTCTCATTCCGCAATTGATTATGAAAATCAAGTTGTAAGTTTCAAGTTTCCAAGTCCAGGAATAGAAATGTTAGTATAGTTAGATACATTATGTAAGGTATCAGGAAGGTTGTGTGCTTATCATCAGCTTGAAGTGGCAACTGATGAGCTGAGGGAAGGTGCTAATTCAACCACAGTAAGGCAAAGGACATCCTTTAACTTACAGTCTACAAGAGAAACTATTTTCAATAAGAAAAGTGTATCTCACAGTTCAAAATTAAAAGTATCAAAGATTTGTGATATTATATAGCTATTGCTTTCTGTGACTGATCCATAGTTGCATAAACAGGTAACCAGATTATACAAAGGAAAAGAACATGTTGAGTTTGAGTTCACTGTAAGTCTAACAAAATTTTGTTAATGTAAATCCATGCTTTCACCTTTAGTGTTTCTCTGAAGAGAGTAAACGGTGCCATAGGAACAATTCTCACCAATTTTGTCAACATCAGGTTGGACCGATCCCGATTGATGATGGTATTGGCAAAGAGATCATAACTAAAATCATAACCACTACAAAAAACAACAAAAGATTCTATACGGATTCAAATGGCCGTGATTTCATTGAAAGGGTATGTTCCTTATTTGGTGAGGTAACTTTCAAAAAAGGCCATTGTCACATTGCTATTTTTTGTTAATGAAATTTTCTTTTGCAGGTTCGAGAATACAGAAAAGACTGGGATCTGCAAGTAAATCAGCCTGTAGCAGGAAATTATTATCCGGTACAAATGCTTTATGATTGGATTACACTTACACAGTCAGTTACTTGAAGATCGTTTGTCCTTCTGTTAGAAAGTTGTCACGCAGTAACCTCCATGACAGACACCTTCTCGGACCATAGTTACTGATTAAGTGCTTTTCTGCTTGGAAAATGAGTGAATATGCTGTTGCATAAAGTCCTGGATATGCAACTTCTTAAGATATCTACTGTGTTATGTGGAAATTATCGATAATACATAGCATATCACTAGCCTAATGGAACCACCGAATTTGGCTACTGAATTACAAACAGAGAGGAAATTGAGATGCAGCTGATGAAGACAAATGATAAGGGCTTTAGACAGTAGTTTAGTAGTACTTTGACCTTCGTCACACCACTGAAGTTTTGCTTGCCCATGCTCGCTTAGTTGATTATTTTTTCAGCCATCCTTATGTTTGTTTTCATCACCTCAGATTAATCTTGGAATGTACATGAAGGATAACACCTCAGAGGTATCCATTCTGGTTGATCGAGCTGTGGGAGGGTCAAGTATTGTTGATGGGCAATTAGAAATCATGGTCCACAGGTTCTTCCTAAAATCTTTTTCTGCAAGTAGATAAGCTAACACTATTGTCGAACTTCTGGAATAAATGATTTTGTCTTTCCTATAGGAGGTTGATCAAGGATGATGATAGAGGTGTATCAGAGGCACTCAATGAAACAGTTTGTGTTAATAACAAATGTACAGGATTAACAGTAAGCACATTTCACTTCTGCAGTATAGACTTCTCTTTAAACATTCTGCTTAAATCGATTTTACTTGCATTTACAGATTGTGGGAAAGTATTACCTCAGAATTGATCCTGTCGGAGAGGGAGCTAAGTGGCGTCGATCATATGGTCAAGAGATATATTCTCCATTCCTCTTAGCCTTTGCAGAGCAGGTGAAACTCAGGGCTCTGATGCATTTAGGTTGTTAAATTATGTTCACCTATTCTCATGTTATTATAAACATTTTGCAGGATGGAGATCATTGGACAAAGTCCAGTGGTACAAAATTTTCTGGGATGGATTCTTCTTATGTTTTACCTGACAACGTGGCAATTATAACTCTTCAGGTGTGTAACTTTCTTTGGTATTGAAGACTGTCTTAGGCATAAACATAAAATCAGTAAAAGTTAACTCCAGAGGCCTGTGTTTTTCAAGCAGATTGTTCAGTCCCAGTCTCTCAATTCAAAGCCAGAAGTCATTGATTTTTGCCAAATAAGCTACCTTGCCATTAATCTTTTTATAGTTCAGTACCTTACTCATTCTTAAACTGCAGGAATTGGAGGACAGAAAGGTGCTAATTCGGTTGGCACACTTGTATGAGGTATGTACTGATCAGTTTCTGCTTCTTAAATTTCATATTCAGAGACCCCCTACTTTTGTTCCCATTTCAATTTCCAACTATTTCTTTGCTTTAAATACAAGACTGGAGAGGACAAAGATCTCTCGAATATGGCAAGAGTTGAGCTGAAAAGGGTCTTTCCTTTTAAGAAGGTAACAGAAAATGGCTGCTCAAAGATGACATTTTTAAGGCTTATTAGCACCAGAAGTACATGATTATAAGTAAAGTTTCAATCTTGATTGAATTATTAGGTAAACAAGATCACAGAAACAAATTTATCTGCAAACCAAGAAAGAGCAGAAATGGAGAAGAAGAGACTGGTTTGGAAAGTAGAAGGAGACTCTGGGGAAGAGCCAGAGGTGGTGAGAGGAGGTCCTGTAGATCCAGAAACACTAATCGTTGAGCTTTCTCCAATGGAAATCCGTACCTTCCTCATAGAATTTGCTTATAAATAAGGTCCATGCAAGGCAATGCAGATTAGACATGGATTTGCCTCCACGTTGAGTACACCATTTCTTGTTTTGTTACAGTGAAAAGACTAAGTTGGTCTCAATCCAATAAGTTCATCTGATTAAATTAACATCTTGAACAGTTTATGAAATCGTCCAAGGAATTAAAACTTGGACTGGAATTGTTGGCTGTAGTATAATAAAGAATCATATAATTCATCCATCCAAGAACATCAATTCAGAAGGAAAACGATATAGACATACAAAAGCTCCATAATCTCGTTATCAAACAAGAGCAAAACAAGAACCAGCTCTCTATCTTCTCGTCTTCTTGCATACACTTCAATGTTTAAACCTTGGCCAATGCGCAAGTTTGACCTCCCAAAACTTAGCTACTCTCCAAGCTATAACATGGAAATCCATACACGGTGGCCTGTATTGTTGTTTCTGGTAATGACGATGCAGATTCTGTGTCTTGAATCCAAGTATATCACTTACAACACGACTCCCAGAATGGTTCCAGGGAAGATCGACAGTTCACTTGGTGCCTCGTGTTGGTTGATCGAAGACTGTTGATCAGTACTACGTTGATTCCAACAAATCCATTCAGGCTCTCTCTTTTGTTCAGTCTCTTTAGAACCTCCATTAATGAAACTTTGCAATCTTCAGAGTGACTGATAAATCTTGAATGTGTTCTACAGGGAACCTGTGTCCAAAATATACCGGATTCTCTGGTTCCTGCCTTGTTGGCTGATAAAAACCGCAAGTTTGTATATGTTGAGCAGGTTTAATCATCAGTTTTTTATTGAATCCAGTGTTTCTCAAAGATTCACTTATAAGACAGACTATGAAAAGATTTCTTTTAGGTACTTTACAGGAATTTTCCCAGCGCTGGTGGAGAGAACAGAACAGGAGAGTTCAAAACAAAGTCAGGAAGCTTGTCAGATCCGATCAACTTTGAGCTAATGTAGAATAAAACCCACCTACACTTACTTTTCTCCTTGTTCATAGTCGATATTGTATAGTTTAGATTCTTCAGACATGGAGATATCAGATATGTGCACGCATGATGAGGCAACAACACATTATATAGACATGATTTATCAGACAACTTTGGGACATAGATTCATAAAGGAAGAGTTTAACATGACTCCTAGAATTGGTTGGCAAATTGATCATTTTGGACATTCTGCAGTTCAGGCTCACCTGTTAGGTGCAGAGGTGTATAAACCCAATTATGATTTCTTATCTGTTCAATGATCTAGTTGTATCACTCATCAGCACACATATGATCCTTGGAGTTTCTTACCCGGCCTTCCTTACTAATTTAGTTTCTTCAACACATAGCTTCTGGACTTGGGTTGGATTTGACTCTCTCTTCTTCGGACGAATTGATTAAGACTGGATTAAACCAGCAGTTTCTTTGAGGTTGTCTGAAAAGGCTCCAAAACTTTTAGATCATCAGTAAAGGCAAGTGTCTTTATCCATTTCCTGATTGCTTGTAAGTCTGATTATTCAACAGTAATTTCAATTCAGGTTTAATAAAATTAGACATGAAAATAGTTGATTAAATTTATAAAGACTTTCACCTCCTTTCTCTTTCTGATATAAGATTGTGATACCCGACTTTTTATGTGAGATTTCAAAGTCTTCTCCTTAAACTCTTGTTGTCCTTACCAAAGTCTGATCCACAATCCATAATTAAAGTTGTTCGATCAATTTAAATATAAAGTAAGATGGAATAATTATGAAATCTTACATGAAAAATGAATACTACAATTCAGAGAGGTGAGGTAAAAACCTTTACATATTTACAAAAGAGATTACTAATTAAAGATGATGGAAGAGGTGTGTAAGAGGCATTGAATGAAACAGTATGTGTTCACAAAACTCATTCATTTCAGCATCCTGGACTGCTGTTCAGTGTTCACATACGTTTTACTTGCATTTACAGATTGTGGGAAAGTATTACCTTTGGATAGATCCCATTGGAGAGGAAGCAAAGTGGCGTAGATCACACGACCAAGAGATATATTCTCCATTTCTCTTAGCTTTTGCAGAGCAGGTGAAACTGAGGGCACTGATGCATTTCTGAGCCAGTGCAGTTAACGAATGCTTTCATGTAATCTCATGTTATTATCAACACTTGCCAGGACGGAGGTCATTGGACAAAGTCTCATCTAACAAACTTTTCTGGGGTGGATCCTTACTTAAGTTTTACTAGAAAAGGTGGCAATCATAACTCTTCAGGTGTGTAACTTTCTCTGCAATTGTAGACAACATTATAGAAAACCAAAAAATGTCCTCCGCTGATTCGTCTATAAAACAATTCTGCGAAATAACAATTCTAACAGTCCAGATTTTTTCTGGGAAAGAATGTTTGGAATGCAAGTGTTTAGAAAATGCTTTTGACGGAAAGTTCACTGATCCTTGGCCATTACTCTGCCTTGAAGATCTAAAGCTTTACAGGTTTTCCTTTTGAAGTTGTTTTATCAAAACTGCAAGAGTTGGAGGATGGAAAAGTTCTGCTTCGGTTGGCACACTTTTATGCGGTTTGCACTCAGTGAGCTCTCCCACTTTGGTTATCATGTCATTTCCTTAGCAGTTTCTCTCATTTGATGCAACTTTAACTACAAGATTGGGGAGGACAAGGACCTATCAACTATGGCAAGAGTAGAGCTGAAAAGGGTTTTTCCTTCTAAGAAGGTAAGAGAAAATGACTGCATAAAGACGACTTCTTTTAAGGCTTAGAAATATTTGGTTTTAGTAATTCAATCTTGAACGAGTTACCAGACAAAGAAGGTGAGAGGAAGGAAGTCCTGTAGATCCAGAACTGCTAATTGTCGAGCTTTCTCCAGTGGAAATCCGTACCTTCCTCATACAATTTGGTTCTAAACGCTGGCAAATCTGGCCGTTAAAAGAGATTCATGAATGACAGAAGATGCATTCATGACAAAACAAGGTAAAAAATTTCACGAGAAGTTTGTTCCCGATTGTTTTACTTGCGTATTTTGCTGAAATTCCCTCTTCAGAAACTTTAACCTCTGGTTTTTAAAGCCTGTCAAGCTTATACTTTAGAAATGCTACTGTCTCAAAGTTGCATATATGGAAAATGGGATGAGGAAGGACAAGAAATCTGAACATTTAGTTGATTTGTACCTAACCAAAGAAAAATGCTGGATTTCATGGTGAGATTGCGATATAAGAGGATGAGTTCTTGTAAATTCTATCAAGTTTCACTGCTCAATTTGCGATTCTCTTGATTTCGAATGTTGTGAAATTCTGAACCAGCTTGATTCAGTAATTCTAGCACAGAACAAAAGTACCAGTCTTGAAGCCTATCCACCTTAGGGTAACTGTAACACACCCGCAACCATTTTCTTCAAACTCAGTCCAATCCTGTTCTACTCTAAAAATACCCTATGTAACGAGGAAACCACAAAAAACCCATGTCTATTACACTTCAAAACCCCATCTTTACACTCCAAAGCTATCAAAATTTTGAGCAAAAAGCCCTTACCCCACTCAATCTGATGCAAAAAGCTCTTCAAGTTGTTCATCAGTCCACTGCAAGATTGAAGATTTGGAACTCTGCTGTACACTATCCTTAGCTCCATCACCATTACCAATCTCTTTGCACCTATGCATATCAACCAAGTCTCCATCTTTAACGCTTTCTTTTTCCATAGTAGCAGAACTTTTTATCAGCACCTCAGCCCCTCTATCACCACCATCTTTGCTCTTCAATGTTGCAGAACGACCACTCTGTGTCAATAAACCTCCACTATCACCATCAACACTTTCAATTCCTCTCCCGTACCCAAGACTCTTCATGATCACCGCATTCACTCTATCACCAACTTCTTTGCTCTTAAATGTAGCAGAACAACCACTCTGTGTCAACAAAGCTCCACTATCACCAGCAACACTCTCAATGTCTTTCCCATTAGACTCATACCCAAGACTCTTCATGATCACCTCATTCCCTATATCACCACCTTCTTTGCTCTTCAATGTAGCAGAACAACCACTCTGTGTCGACAAACCTCCACCGTCCTTAGAGATCACTTTCACCACATTCCTTACAGTTATATTCAGGTAATGCACATGGCGAGTAGGTGCAAAAATGGCAACGTTTTTTAGTATCATCACAGCTCCAACAGATATGTCCTTCCCGAACTCATTGTTGGAGACAACTCCTCTATGGACGTTGGCGTCAATACTAGCAGTTGGATCTTTTAATTTCACCATCAGATCGCCGAGTCCGTTAGGTTTACAAGACTTAACAATGGCCACGACTTGTGTCACCTTATCATCCAAATTCACCACTCCGTTCTTTATCGCACTCAATGGGACTCCGATAACTCCGTCGCCGTCAATCGCCAAGCCTTGACGACGAATGAAGTCCACGGAGGCCAGCCACGGGCCGCGGCTGAAATCGTCGTCCTCGTCGCCGACGCCGTCCTCAACAGCCCGCTTGATGTACTCTTGAGTTGGAATTGGGTCTTCGATTTGTTGTTTACGGCGTTTCATGGCGGCTTGCACGACTCCGGCGGGTCCAGGGATGAGGCGAGGAGGAGGGTTTGGAGATGATAAAGTTTGGCGGTTTTGGGAGGGCAGAGGGAGAACTGAACAGGGTCGGAGAAATGGTTGAGGGAGAGAGGCCACGGTGGATGTCTCCGCCGTAGTGGTGGGTGTCCGGTGGTTTTGGTGGCGTAGGGATGGGAGGTCGGAATCATCAAGGTCGAGCGACTCTTCCCATGGCTCGTCGTCCATGACTCTGCGGTAAGTTTCTTGGACTTATGTCGTCAATAGACGAAATTAGTAGACGTCGACGTTTCGTTGATTGTGGTCCAAAACATTCTGGACTTTGCATTTTTGACCCGGTCCAAAACCAATGAGTGAGGTTTAATTTGATTACACCTTGGTCTGGGTTCAGACCTAAGAGCTGGCCCAATCCAAAAGAACGGAATTAGTCTAACTCAAACTAACAAAACTACATCGTTTTGGTCAAACATGAAGTTGAGTTGAGTCGAGTTTGCCCAAGCTCGAGTTCAATCATCAAACTCAAGTCTCCAAACCCAAGCTTCTGTCATCTCTTATTGCTGAATTCAAAGATCAATCCTCAAGAATACTCCAGGCAAGCCATTTTAGTGGCAACTGCTTCACTGCAATCATCATCTTGGATGGCTGAAACAAAAGAAACACAATTTCTAAGAATAAATGTTCAACTATTAGTCAACAGCTAGCAGCGTGATTCAAGCAGTACATAATCAAGGATATCTTATATTTCTCTGTCATTATAATTGTATATTATAGCTGTTAATATTTCTATAATTAGTTAGCAGATTGTTAGCTTATTAGCTTGATTATAGGATCATGATTTAGCAAGATAATATCTCCAGAAACCTGTATATATTCCTGCTTTCGGTGAATATAATATTGAGCAAGTTTCTCCAATCTATTAGTGTTTCTGTTAGTGTGAGAGTGTAATATCTCATATCACTCGCTTACAGATATTGTCCGCTTTGGGCTTTGACTCAGCCAAGCTCGCACGATTTTGCTTTTCTCGAAGCCTCACCCATCCTAGAACTACTCTCGCCCAAGCACATTTAACCTCAGAATTCTGATGGAATCTAGTCCATTAGGTTATGGAAAACACGTCTGTAAGGGAGAGGTATCCATTCCTTTATAAGGCGTACTTCGTTTTCTTCTCCAACCGATGTGGGATCTCACAGAAAGAGTTACTGAGCTAAGAGATAGAGAGAGTCAAAAAGAGGGGAAGGGAGGGAGGCGATGACTACTGCTAAGGTAGGAAAGAGTTTTTTTATTTGATCTTAAGTTTTTTCAATTGTGTGATTTAATCCAACATTAGATCGATATTGTGAATATTGACTGTTAATATACACCAATATAGTACTATAGATTATTTGTACCATTTTTTGGTTGGTACTAGCTAGTACGGTACAGTAATCTAAACGTTATACCAACTTTTCAAATAGTACTATATTGGTGTATATTAACAGTCAATATTCACAATATCGATCTAATGTCAGATTAAATCACACAATTGATTATTTGTACCATATTTTGGTTGGTACTAGCTAGTACGGTACAGTATACCAACTTTTCAAACTAGTTTTAAAAAAAGAAATTTAATCAATACTTTTTCAGCTTAATCTTATAAAAGCCCCAGGTTTTGATGGTCGTAAAGCCCTTTTATTCTAAAAGGCTTAGCCTTCGATAAAGGATGCCATAATAGATGTAATACTTGAATTCTTTCCTAATGGATCCATATTGAAAGAGTTTAACATAACCTTTATCACTTTAATTCCCAAAATTTATAATCCTAGCTTAATGTTGGATTACATACCTATATCTTGTTGCAATACCATATACAAGATCGTCTCCAAAATGCTTGCTTCTAGACTAAAATTTGTATTAAACAAGGTGATTAATAAAACTCATAGTAGTTTCCTCCGTAATAGGCTTATTGGTTATAATATTCTCCTTACTCAGGAGCTCTTTAGATCCTATAAAAGGAAAAAATCCCCTATAAATTGTGCAATTAAAGTTGATTTTCACAAATTTGTTGATTCCTTGAGCTAGGATTTCATATTGCATATGCTTGAGGCATATGGTTTCCATTTGATTTTTATTAATTGGATCAAACAATATCTTCCTACTTCTTTTTATCCAATCTTGGTTAATAGTACCCCCACCTTGTATTTCCAAAGCCCTTTATCCTCCAATATCTACATTCGTTGTATAGAAACACTAAACAAGTTAATCTCATTCAATATCAAGAGAGATCTTGGGTTTGAGTTCCACAATAGATGTAAGAAACTCAAGCTATTAAATCTATGCTTTTTCGGTTTGCCTATTTCTATAAGGAAATCAAGGTACTATGAATGTCTGCCTCTATTGAAAAAATTAAAAAAAAGAATCAATAATTTGAGCCCTAAGATGTTCTAATATATTGGAAGACTTTCTCTTATTAATTCAGTACTCCAATCTCTGCATACATATTTTTTAGCTTATATTTTCCTATCTAAGAAGGTGATCAAAGGAATTGAGAGGTTCTTTAAGAGGTTTTTGTGGAATGGAGCTAACGAATCTAAGGTGCATTATAAGGTCAATTGGGAGGAGTTTTGCAAACCTAAGATTGTAGGAGTTTTAGGATTCAAAAACTTGAAAGTCTCAAATAAGGTCCTGTCATGCAAAAGGTTCTTAAGAATTCTCTTAAACAAAGAAACTTTATGGGTCCAATGGATCCATATCTATTTTTTTAAAGAGACCATTTTGTACATTGTTGAATCCCTGTGCTTCACAAATAAAAAATAATAATTTTGGAAAGATGTGTTCCGTAGAGTTTTGAATTTTCTGCAACTTTGAATCAAGGGGGAATGTTGGAAATATT
>JAOSBP010000007.1:21539578-21556368 GCA_027563825.1 Erythroxylum mucronatum | reverse complement strand
GACTGTTTTGGTCATAACTCACTCACCCGACCTCCAAATGAGGTGATTTTTGAACCATAGCTTCATGAGACATGTAGGTACCTACTCATAAAAATTTGTGTCAATTGGAGTTAAATTGAGGAATTTTGCTTAAATGCAAGTAAGTGGTCGATTAAGAGGGCATGATCGGGTTATGAAGGTATTTTAGTATTTGGTCGATATCTTGAGTTATAGAACTCGGATTGACGCGATTCTTGTGCCAAATTAATCAAGAGACATAGAGCTATGATTATGTGAAGAATTAAAATTTGAATTAAGGTTTTAAGTCTTCCTCATTCTGATCGCAAGCAGGCGAATTGAGTTCGAGTATGAGACATGTTTTGTATGGGCCCGACATCGCAGATGTCGTAAGTAAAATTTTGAGATGTTAGAAGATTAATAAGATATGGTTCATGTCTATTAAGGGTTTCATAATGTTAAAAGTTCAAAAAAAAAATATGACAACTAATTAGGGTTAAATGGAACAAACCCTACAAGGCAAGATGACTAAGTTTCATGTTACAGGATCTGGAGTTGGGCTCCGGTAACGGGGTCCAACAATTTTTGATAGTGTGGAGATCGAAAGAAGAAATAAAAAGCAAAAAAGAAAAAAAGTGCTTATGTGTAATAGTTTTATAATATCTGTAATCATAACCCTTCTCTATAAGTTTATGTTTCTGAAATGCTATTAAAAGTTATGTTTGTTTATATTTATCATTTTCTAATATTATTTACTACTGAATATTTTTCTTAAACCCTTATGGTATTTACAAATTCTTTGCTTAATGTACGATATGTACATGTGAGTAGATGATGGGGGTTTGATAGAGGGTTAGAGCAATAACCAAATCAGAGTTTGGATATGACTTACGTATGCTTCTAAAATGCTATAAAAAATTTATATTTGTTTATATTTATCATTTTCTTATATTATTTACTACTGAATTGTTTTTCTTAAACCTTTCTGGTATTTACAAATTCTTTGCTTAACGTGTGATATGTACATGTGAGTAGATGATAAGGGTTTGATAAAGGGTCAGAGCAATAACCAAATCAGAGTTTGGATTTGATTTACGTATAATCATCATAACATATTAGGATGGTAATAACTTGAAAATCAATATTCTAATATCTAAACAAGCAGTGATTTAAAAGAAAAATAGGCAATCAAGTTTTTATTTACAGTAAATATGCGTTTTTAAAAAGAAACGTTTGCACTCATATTTTTTTTTATTTTAATGCATACTCATGTTTCTGAAATGCTATTTTAAACTTTGACAAATTTAGTGAACAGAAAAGTATCATTATTTTTTATAATGACCTTTTTAATTTAGAATTCTCTCTTATCATTCCACCAAAGCCTAACTTGTATCCATTTTGTTTTATCCCTAACTCTCTATTTTCTCCCTTTTTTATTTTCATGTTTAAGAAGGTTTTCTTTATTTTTTTGTTATTCTCGAAATCTTCTTAAGATGCTTTCGTAATCATGCATTAAAACTTGATTTTTTAATATTTACAAATTAATATTTATCTTTTTAAATATTTTTAATTATTTAATAGTTCTTTTGTTACCCAAAGAACTATAATTTTCTTAAATTATTATATATAAACAAATAGTAATTTAATAAAAATATTTTTATAATTGAATATTTTAAATAAAAATATATTACAATTTTATATAATTTTTGAATACTATTCACATGTTAATTCTATTACTCATTTTAAATTAAGAGATCAAATAATTTTAAATTAAGTAATTAATAAAAATATTACGATGATAAAAAGTATTTATATATTTATTTTGTTGAAATAGTCTAATTCAAGTTAGTAAAACTAATTAAGTAGTGAAATCAATTACAAATTGATTAACTAGCATATGATCTTTTTCATCTTATATGATTAGATGGCATCATCGCAAAAAGAAAACAAAGGAGGAAGTCAAGGGGGAATGATATAGGTAGGATTCGTTGGCCAAAAGAAACTCTTCTTATCTTTTGTGACATCTGTAACCAACATATTGAAAGGTTGGTCAAAGGTTACCATGGAAGAAGGTAGAGGAAGAGTTTCACAAAGCAATCAACTTACCATGGGATAAAACAAAGCTTAAAAATAAGTTTGATTGGATAAGAACTAGATGGAGTCTTTGGAAACAATTGAAAGGGAAAGAAACGGGATTAGGATGGGATTATGACAAAGGAACAATTGTTGCTAGTGAGGAGTGGTGGACTTTGAAGATTAAGGGTATCACTTTTTTCCCAATTCAAGTTATTTTCCTTTACTCTAATGCTAAATAGTTAGTTAAATAGAAGTTATTTAATTTTTTTTGTTGGAGAACATCAATTTTAAAACATTTAAAGAGGAAGGGCTTGAACCTCAGCTTGAATGTAAGTTGGATCAACTTTTTGGATATTTGGCCCGAGGAGAGACTACATTTTATCTTGTGGCTGACCGTCCACAAGGACAATGAGAAGTTGAGAAAATATATGTTCCTTCTTCATCTAATATTTATAATGCTCATCATCAATTATTAGGCTATCATGATCATGAGAATATAGATGAGACTAGTGGTCTAAACAATTGGGAAGAAGTGTGGAGAGAACTTACCCCGACCCCTCAAACTACATATGATGAAGGGAGTGAGAGAAGAAGATGCAAAAAGGTTTTGGAGATGATAGTTCACAAAATCACAAGAGTGCAAGAACTGATTTCGCTAAAAGGGTGAAGATTTGCAGCAATGTATGAGAGGCTTGACGATATGATGCAATTGATTCAAAAGAGACAGAGTGCAACAATAGGGATGAATAGATACATTACGAAAATTTTGGACACGATGAATATTGGTGCATCACAAAGTACTGGTACTGATGTGTCACTTCATGGTGTTACAAATGCTTAGGGAAAAATATGTACTTTGCTTGGTTTAGAGATTGGTACTCCTAAATTTTACTTTGCTTGCGTGTTGATTGAAGATCCATAAAGAAGGTCCTTTTTTTGGTTTACCAGATGATATAAAGAGAGTTTAATACATAAAGTTTATGTATGAGTATGACAAACATAAACAACATTAAACATAGTTTCTATCTATCCATTACTATGTTTAATTTATTGTTTTTATTATTTGTGCACTTATGTTCACATGGTGTATTTTAAGAGATTATGCATTTGGTTAGCTTATTTTATTATATTATGTTATCTTGTTAGTAATATATAATTTTATTACATGCTATATTATTTATTTCTTTATATTTAGACATATAAGTGTCTTGTTTATTTACAATATCATTTTACTTATTGATCTGTAGGTATAGATGATAATGTTATGCAAATTATGCAACTTCTGCAAATAAAGCAATATTTGGACAATGAGATTGAGTTTTGGGATTTGGTGGCTTGTGTAGTGGGTTACACGAGTGTGTATTTTTTTAACCACATATATAAGGAACCATGTATGATTTCCTATAAAACAGAAAAACTGTGGATGAATGAATTATTGAATGGTCATGAATAAAGGTGTTTAATACATTTAGGATGAATCAAAATGCATTTCGTCAATTATGTATGGTTTTGGAAAATAATTATGGTTTGAGACCTTCGGATAGGATGTCTATTTTGGAGAAAGTAAGTTTATTCGTGTATGTCCTAAGTAAAGGTTCCTCTAATAGAGATACCCAAGAGCGTTTTCAACATTCTGGTGAAACTATGAGTAGAGTTTTTAAAGAAGTTTTGACTGTTATGGATGGATTTTCAAGGGATATACTCGTACCAAAAGATCCCGAATTTAAGAACATTTCACCACAAATTGCTATTGATGTTAGATATATGCCACATTTTAAGGTAATTGAATATGTTCTTCTTCCCCCTTCATTATATTTTCCTTTTAAAATATTGTTTTATCATCTTATGATTATTGTTTCATATTAGGATTGCATTGGAGCTATTGATGGTACACATATAGCGGTGGTTGTTGCAGAGGAAGATCAAATGAGATTTAGAAGACGAAAAGGAATAACAACAACAAATGTATTGGCAACATGTGACTTTAACTTACTATTTACATATGTTTTGGTGGGTTGGGAGGGATCAGCACACAATTCTCGTATTTTCCTTGATACAATCGGTAATCCGAGACTTAAATTTCCAAACCACCGATATGTAATTTTAAGATTTGTAGGACTTGCTATTCATGATTTAGACTTTTTATGATATCATTTATACTAATTATATTGCTTCTATGGAAAATCAGATAAATATTACTTGATTGACAAAGACTATCCGGAAAGATAAGGATATTTGACACCTTACTCAAAGACAAGATATCATCAATCGGAGTTTCGTGGCGCAAATCTTAGAGAATCTCGAGAAGTTTTTAATCAAGCTCCTTCATCATTGAGAAGTTGTATTGAGAGGGCTTTCGATGTTCTTAAGGCTCAATGGAAGATATTAGAGAAAATGCCTAAGTATTCATTAATGGATCAAAATAGAATAATTTGTGCAACTTTTACGTTGCATAACTATATTAGAAGAAGTACAATTGGTAACCCGATTTTTAGCATCATCGATCAAGATCCTGAATTTATACCTCCAAATATATTTCAAGATGTTGAAGTTAACTCTACACAAGAAGACATTGAAAAACAGAGAACTCAAGATATGACACAACTATTCGTGATAATATTGCTTCTCGTTTAATGATAGTTAAACGTCGTTCTTGAATTGTTATAAATTTTTGCTTTAAATGGTGGTATTCATTTCATTTGCTCTATTTGAATTGTGTTGTTAAACTTCATTTGGATTGTTATATTTTATGTTTGGATGTATCGTCGTCGTCGTCGTCATCATTATTATATTATTACTATTATTGTTATTGTTATTGTTACTGTTACTGTTATTGTTATTGTTGTTGTTGTTGTTTTGTTGTTGTTGTTGTTATTACTATTATTATTGTTGTTGTTGTTGTTATATGTTCTATGTTTTTTATTAAAGTTATAAACTTAATTTTTATACAATTAAATATCTAAAATCTAAATTCCTATAAGAATATTCAACGAAATACTAAGATATATAATATTTATTCTCTTATTTTTTTTAATTCATATCCTTATAAGTCATTTTACACGTAAATAACTAATATTAAACAGCTAATTTTACCAAACATCTGTAACAAATAGCTAATTCAATCCGCTGGTCAAATCAATTATCAGCTAATAGCTAATGCAATCAGCTAATTATTAAACAAGCCCTTAGGTAACCAAAAAGAATATATCACGTAAAGTTAGAGTAGGCTTGGAAAGGAAGGAGATCGTCTGTTACATATTTTTTGTGCCATGCCATCCTGATCTATCCCCTCTCAAAGTCTCATCCATATGTTTTACACTATCCATTTATTTATTGTGAAACACGCGAATGGAAGGGATTGACACAGGAATGGAACAGGTAATATGAAACAGACGATTTCAAGCAGCTTGAAAATAAAGGAACAGATCATCTACGTATTTATGTGGACTTAAAAAATGTGTAGAGCAGATGGAATGGCAAAAAGTAAGAATAGGATATTTCGTTTCATTCCTGAAAATAAATATTCAGCGACAGCCATGAAAAGTCGCAAAGAAAGAAAGAGCTACGGAGCTCCATTCTTCTATACAAGAACCACCTTCCTTAACCCGTCAATTGCGTTGCGGCCATTAACAAAACAACACAAATCCCGAAACACCAACCGACAACACCAGCAAGACGAAGAAGAAGAACCCTTTTCGTTTCAGAGCAAAAAGTTTCGACAAGAGAGGTTGACGAATGAACATGCATTTCTCGAAGCTCGACGACTCGCCGATGTTTCGGCAACAGGTTCAATGCTTCTCCCTCTTGTTTCCTACTTCTGGCTTGTTGAAGTTTAAGCTTAGTTCTTGCTTTGATGGGTTGGTGGTGGTGAAGCAGATACAGTGCATGGAAGAAAATGCTGAGATATTGAGAGGGAGATGCCTCAAGTTCTACAAAGGATGCCGCAAGTATACGTGAGTCTGTAAAAGTGGAGTCAAGTTTCATAAGATTTTATTTTACAGTGTAAAGGACACGTTGTTGTTCTCTGTTTCAGAGAAGGACTTGGAGAGAGGTACAACGGAGATATAGCTTTTGCCTCTGCCCTTGAAATATTTGGAGGAGGACACCATGACCCTATTTGTGTCGCTTTTGGAGGTACCCATTGCTATGATTGTTTCGTTCTTCGATTCTGGTGAGGATGATCGGTTCAATATGTTAGGATTTTGCCTCGTTAAGTTTCGTCAGAAACTACTTTTTCTTTTCATTTTGATGAAGCGAATCATTCCTTCTGTCTTCTCTGTAACGAGAAGAATGTTATTATCTTGTGAACTTCATGGAATCTATTGTGTAGAAGAATACTTTCAACCCTTTTTTCTTCTCTTCAGGACCTGTTATGAACAAATTTACAATTGCGTTAAGAGAAATTGGGACATATAAGGAGGTTCTTCGATTACAGGTAGAGCACATGCTAAATGACAGGTTGCAACAGACCATCAATGTTAACCTTCAAGAAATTAAGGTAGACCTGAAATGGTGATTTAATCACTTGGATTTATATAAAATATCTCGTGATTCCTTTACATAAACTTTCCTCTTGTCCGTTGGTTTATGACCGATACCTCATGTTTTTGCAGGAAGCCCGAAAGAGATTTGATAAAGCTTCCTTGGCTCATGATCAGGTGGGTATTTCATTTGAATGTACTTGTATGATTGCATGTTCACTGTGTTATGGCTTGCCCCTTTCTTTGAAATGATCAGGTGGGTTTTTTCATTTGAATGTCCTTGTATGATTGCATGTTCACCATGTTATGGCTTGCCTTTTCTTTGAAATGCATCATTTTTACTTTGTTAGAGTTGGCAATGAGCCTTCCCGGAAAAAAAATTTCAGGCTTGAATATTCAAGTTTGAACATAGTTAAACTCATCGAATTCAATACAGATTGACCAGATTTCACATAAATAATTGGTCTGAAAAGCTATATTAAATCTGAGTTTGAGTCTATTGATTTTGGGTCAAAGCATTTCATGAGAAGATTTAGCTAGTTAAGTTGTTACTTTTTGCAGGTTGTTTTGTGTGTGTGTGTGACTGGTCACCTCTTCCAATGTTGTTTGATGATTATAGGGTTTGTTTCTGATTAATTTCTGCTTGGTCATGACACTTAATGCCAATGTCAAGTTGTACTGCAGGCCCGTGAAAAGTTTCTCTCCTTGAGAAAGAGCACGAGGATGGATGTAGCTGCTGCCGTTGAAGAGGTACTCCTAACTTCAAACTACTCTTCACTGGTGCATGGATTGACCAGGTAGATTATCATGGGTATCCAGCAAGTGGGTTCTAATTTCTTTTTTAGAGATATTCCAGGAAATGCACAATGCAAGATCCACTTTTGAACAAGCACGCTTTAATTTGGTAAGTGATTCAATAAAAGTTATGCAGAACACATGATTTTGCAGTTCATTACTCTGGAAAGTTTATGAAGGGAATGGGTTTCTGCTCCAGGTTAGTGTGCTTTCTATTGTCGAGGCCAAGAAGAGATATGAATTCTTGGAAGCTGTTAGTGGGACAATGGATGCTCATCTTCGATTCTTCAAGCAGGTGTTTCTAAGATCATGTGATGATTACCTGTTGCTTCCTCCTGAAGATTTGATAGTGCATGTTCATGGTTTTTTTATTTCCTGATTCTTACAGGGTTATGAACTACTACATCAGATGGAGCCTTTCATTAACCAGGTAATTTCCATCTTCAAGATTACATTCCCACCTTCCAGCTCCGCCCTGATGAGGACATTCATAACCCTTATATGATCATTTGGTTGCACTACACTTGTCTCAATCTCACTTATCACAGGGGGAATGAAATTAGGGGTGCCAATGAACTAGACTCGATTGAGTTTTGGGTTTTAGGCTCTCATTCGAACTTTAAATGTTTATTAGGACTTCATGCCAACAATGTCGGGTCTGAGCCAGATGCCTGAAAAATTTTATTAAGTCTACTCCAAGCGTGAATCGAAGTCAACGAGCAAACCAGAACCTTTTGCCACCACTAGTCAGAATATTACCATCTATACTTAAAAGGATTACCTCCTTGCCATTCACCTGATAACATAATTTGTCCAAGAAACAAATTGGTAAGAATTATGTGAATGCTTACACAATCTCATTTATCATACATAGTAGTGTCATAGAAGGCATTGCACGAACCATTCTCTAAAGAGAGTTAGAGATTACAGTTCCCTTGGATTTACTGATATGTACTTGAGCTTGATTTGTTCCTACAAATGCATCAATGCTTTACCAGAATATAGGACACAATTCTACAAGAACGAACCTAAACAGTTATTTCCTGGTCTTTATTGAGACTGAAAGCCATTTAAGATCTCAAAATCCACCCTTCTCTGTGGAGTTTGTAAGCAGCCTCGAAATTGGTTTGGAATGATGAGTCGGATACTGTCACCTTACTACACCATGGCTCAGTTTTGCACTATATCTATGAAAACCATCTGGAACCTGCATGTTATTAATTGATTTCTTTCCTTTAAAGCATAGGATTCTTCAGCAGAAAGCCGTATAGAGAAAGGGAAGTCTTAAATCTTTGCCTTTATATATAGTTTTATGGTCTATTACAGGTCTTGGCTTATGCACAGCAGTCTAGAGAATGTTCTAATTATGAGCAGAAGGCTCTTAATGAAAGGATTGAACATTACATGAGACAGATTGATCGGGAAAGTAAGCAGTCTTTAAATGGTAATTGTTCTCCTCGTGCTGAAGGTGTCCCTCCTTTCCCTAGGGCTTCCCATAAAGTGATAGAGGAAGTTGTGCAATCTGCAGCATCCGGGAAGGTAGTTCCATGTGTAACTGGTCTGTTCTTTCAGAATCAACTTTCTTATTTTGTAACAGTGCAAATTTGCTCTCTTCAAAACTTCAAATGAATTCACGACTGGGTAGTAATCATCTTAGGCCACTGGAACACAATATGCAGGTCCAAACCATCCGAGAAGGATATTTGTCAAAACGTTCTTCAAATCTGAGGGGTGATTGGAAGAGAAGGTTCTTTGTTCTTGATAGTCGAGGGATGCTTTACTACTATCGCAAACCATTCAGTTGGACAAGTGTAAGTCACTAGTGTGAACACAGTTTGTGATTCTGAGAGTTGTAGGTGCTGCTACTTTATGGCCAAGCATGCAGCTTACTTGATCGTGTTGTTTCAGGCAGGTGGTAGTCAATCTTCTGCACAAAGTAGCGTTTCTGAAAATGGTCACGGGTTGCTTAGTCGATGGTTATCTTCTCATTACCATTGTGGTGTTCATGATGAAAAATCTGCTGCACGTCATGCTGTGAATCTACTAACATCTACAATTAAAGTTGATGCCGATCAGACAGATTTAAGGTTTTGCTTCAGAATCATAACACCAGTGAAAGTCTACACTTTGCAGGTGCCTTCATGAAAATAATAAAAATTGTGTTTTTTCGATTTTTCTCATTAGAATCTGGTCATCAGTTTGAGGATTCAGATTATACCTCCAGCAGTTCTTAGCTGTATTTGCTTGCAACACAGGCGGGGAATGCAGTGGATCAAATGGACTGGATTGAGAAGATAACTGGAGTTATTGCTTCATTATTGAGTTTTCAGAATCCTGAAGAAGTAACTTTCTCAACTTATTAATTTCAAAAAAAAAAACTTTCTCAACTTATTCTTGGCTTAGTATTCACATATTCAATAAATTGATTATGGGTGCCTCAAATCAATTTTCAGCTTCTTTCTGCAAGTATGGATACTGGTGATTGTTGCTCTGTCAGTGATGGTAGCTCAATAGTAGATATTCCTGACATGGATCAGCAGGATATACTAGAGTTCACAACCAAAAATCTCACCACCGGAAACTATTCATCCAATTTGCAACAACGAGAACATAGTGTGAGAAGCGGAAAGCCAATTGATCTATTGAGAAGAGTACCTGGAAATGATAAATGTGCTGATTGTGGGGCGCCTGAACCAGACTGGGCATCTTTGAACATAGGTGTTCTTATTTGCATTGAATGTTCTGGTGTTCATCGCAATCTTGGTGTACACATCTCCAAGGTAATTTACTATCCTTGGTGTTCATAACTTCTTGGTCATCTCATAGTGCTTCAAATGGTGTTCTTGTATGAATCACGGATACTTATCATGTTCTTTTCGTTTTCACCTCGCATTATCGTTAATGTTTTGTTCCTTCTGCTCATTTATCTAGTCATGCACATAACGTTCACTTCAGGTAAGATCACTGACGCTGGACGTGAAAGTATGGGAGCAATCTGTCTTAAATTTGTTTCAGTCACTAGGCAACATTTACATAAACTCAGTCTGGGAGGAAATGTTGCTGCCAAGTTCGTCTCCTTCTGATGAAAAAGCTAAAGGGTACGTGAATCTTAATCCATTGATACCTGGCTCTGTATCTTATGTTTTCTTGAAAGCTGATAATATGTTGCTAGTCTTTTATTATGTAGCTTCCCAGATTCTGATAGAAAGAGACAATGCAGAATAACAAAACCAATTCCTGATGATCCAATTTCAGTAAAGGAGCAGTTTATTCATGCGAAGGTATATCTAACATTGTTTAAAATACTCGGATTCAAATCAAAGAGCTAATCTCAGTGGTTGATCTGATAAACTTTGTAACAAATACTTGATTTTTTCCTTTTGCAATGCAGTATACAGACAAAATGTTCGTCCGCAAAATGAAGGACAATCCTCATCCCATTCATGTGGCACAACAGTTGAATGAAAGCATCCATGCTAACGATATAAAAACAGTTTACCGCAATATTATCTGCTCCACTCCAGATATCAATGCCATACGTGGGTCAGCATCTTTAGGTAAACCCCACCAGCTCTTGCTGCAGTAGCAAGAGAACACAAAAAATCCTGATATTGAGCATTGTTGTTTTGAAGGTGATAATATTGAAGTTCCAGTCACAAAGGAAATTTTTTATGGATGCTCTCTGCTTCACCTGGCCTGCCTAACTGCAGATATTGGCATGGCAGAGCTTCTACTCCAATATGGTGCAAACATAAATGCCTGTGATTCGAAAGGTCGAACTCCATTACATTATTGCATTATCAGCAGGAGACCTGGAATTGCAAGATTGCTTCTTATGAGGTGGTTTTCTTTTTTTCCTCTTAAGCATTTCTTTTACTAATATCTTCTGATAATATCCAAATGTTTCCCCTGCTGATCGCTCATTTTCATGGATAGATTCCAAAGCTTTTCCTGGTTCACCATAATTTATTTATAGGCTCTGTGATACAATGAATGCTTATTCAACCAATTCAAGTGGTTACCATTGAGCAGAACTTTTTCAACCGTTGGTATCTAGCAGTCTTCACTATTGTTAAAGAATCATCTTCCCTTTACTAATTCCATCAGGATTTTCTGGTATTAGGGAATCAGCTTACTATCTTACAGTTCATTATCTTACCAAAGGTCACTAATGACTATACCAATCATTGCAGAGGAGCCGATCCACGAGCTGCAGATGAAGAAGGTAATACTGCTCTTCAACTTATTAAAGACTCGGCCCTCAATGACAATGAGCTTCTTGGTCTGTTAAACGACAAGCAAATGAACTGCTAAGTCATAGCCTGGAGACTTAATAAGTTGCTCTGCAAGTAGTCCCCAAAATGCAGTGAAGGGGTTATGCATATCATAGTCTTGAAATTGGAACATCTGTTCCATGTTACAGAACAATGTGTTTTGGCTAGCTAGGACTTCCAATTTCAGGATTATTTAAGGGATTAGTATGTATATAAATCATCTTTCAAACTTTATGCCCTAAGGGTTTTTGTTATTGCAGTCTTCTATATAAATAATAGGTAAATGCACTGAACACTACCGACATCAATGAAATTCATGTGATTAAATTGTCATTGACAACATTGCTGGAGTAACTATGAGGACCAAATGATATTACCATGTTATTACAAAGTGCTATGAAAAGTGTCACACGTTAATTGCTCAAATATATGATAAAACAAGTGAGATGGACAAGAAACACTGACCACAAAACATTTCTTTATAAATTTACATAATGCCGGTTATTTTTGCGCCAACAGATGGCTCAGTGCCCTCCCTAGCTTGAGTTTGAATTCTGAAAAAAATGTTCCAATTGAAGAGGAAGCACATCAGGACAATAAGTTGTGACAGCAAGTATAATGCCAAGCTGCTAAAGTCAACCCAAAAATATTGAAGAGACAGAAAAAAGGCATGAACAATCAATTATTACCTACTTGGGCATAAAATGCAGCCTCAGCTAGAAATCTGGGGAAGGAAGCTGCACATAAAATCAGACAGTGGATGAGCTGTCAAACTTTTTATGATGAATGAATTAACAGCATAGGCTTAACGTCCTGTAAAGAGCCTTCCCGGCCAACAGTCATGCATATTGCCACAGGGCTCTAGATGGGATCAACAGACATAGGCTTAAATCCCTGTAAAGAGCCTGTCCTGGCCAACAGTTAGGCATATTCCGACAGAGATGCAGGTAGCAAACCGTTCAAAACTTTCCTTCTTCAATAGCCAGGTGCCATTTGATGATTAAATTGCTGTTTGTTTTAAGAAATCACCAAAACTCTCAGAGTTTAAGTTATCTTGATCTTCATTAACAAAGTTCAGTGGCAAGCTGGACTCTGGAACCCATTTCAACTTGATCATACTCTCTGAGACTTCTGCCGCTACGCCCATCTTCCCTGTTTCACAAAAGCCACAGAGCAAAGTTCTACAAGTATCCAGACTCAGCTTAAATCCTTGCTTTTCAATTTCATGAAGTGATTTTAACAAATCAGACACATCTTTTTGGCAAAGTCTTTCAATTAGCTCCTTATGGAGAGCTTCGCTCATCTTCACACCCTTCAACATCATTTCATCAAAGAGTATCAAAGTTTTGCTCAAGTCACCTCCTTTCAGGTGGGCATTAACCATCTCACTCCAGATTACATCATCGACCTCGATATCCCTCGCAACCATCTCATCAAAGAGAGCAAACATTTCAGATCTGTTCCCCATGCTTTTATAGCCATTTAAGAGACTTGTGTAAGTTAAAACAGTTGGCATCAGATTCCTTTTTTTCATCTCCAGAAATAACTGCTCTGCCTCCTTTATCATTCCTCGTTTACAGTGATAATCAATCAGAGTTGTATAGGTTGTGTGATCTGGCACCACATGTATATCAACCATATCTGCCAACAACTTATTAGCTTCAATCAGATTTCCCAATTTGCAGAGACCACCAATCAAAGCATTGAAAGACAAAGAAGAAGCAAATCCCTTCTGCACCATTTCTAAGAATAAAGACTGAGCCTTCTCTATATCTCCACCATCACAACATCCATCAATAAGGATGTCATAGACAAAATCGTTGGGTCGAATAGCCTCTAATTTCATCCCATCCCACAATTGGAATGCCTCCACTAGACTTCCCAGTTTGCAATACCCATCCATAATCATACCATAAGTCACCACATCACGGGCCAGACCTCTTTCAGGAATTTCATCAAACAATTCTCTTGCTCTTCCAATGTCACCCGCTTTGCAAAGTCCCTTTATTAAGGCATTATAAGTGGCAATATCTGGACCGATTCCCTTCTGAGACATGCCCTCATGGAGTTGGAAAGCCTTCTCCATATCACCTTGCTCACAAAAGCCAGAAATGAGAGAGTTGTAGGTAAAGGTGTCGGGTACCAGACCCTTGTCAACAAGTTCAGATAACATTTGCATTGCTTCCTGAATTATCCCATTTGCTGCAAGACCATGAATAAGAACATTGTAAGCTTGCAAATCCGGTAGCACTCCGTATTCAGGCATACATCTGAAAATTGACAAGGCGCCCACAGCGTTGCATTTTTTGCAGTATCCATCTATCATTGCCTTAAATATAACGTCATTTGGAGTTATAGCAGATTCAATCATCTTTTTGAAATACTCACGTGCAACTTGCATTTCACCTGCTGCACAATATCCAAGAATGAAAGACCCAAAAGTATATAGGTTTGGCTTTAACCCCTTCTCAGCCATTTTAACAAGATAATCATTAGCTTGTTCCATTTTTTGGGCCTTGGAGAGGCCTCTTATAACAGTATTATAACAGAATACATCAGGAGGAATTCTGTTTTTCTCCATTTCTTTCAAAATTCTAATTGATTCTTCATATTTACCTTGAAGGACATAACCTTTGATAAGAGTAGTATAAATTACTGCATTTGGTTTCAGACCCCCAGAGATCATCTCCTTAAACACATAATTTGCCCGTTCAAGATCTTGACAATGGCAGAGGCCATTAATTAATACACCATACGTGAACACATTGGGCTCCAGGTTCCTCTTCTTCATCTCAAGTAGTTGCTGATAAGCCATCATCATATTTAACTCCTTACAGTAGCCCTCAATCAAAAGATTATATGTCTGAGTATCAGGTTTTAAGCCCATCTCAGTCATTTCTGCAACAAGGCCTTCTGCCTTCTCCATCTTACAAATTTTACATAGTCTATTAACGAGTAAATTATAAGTGAAATTACTCAACTTATTTCCACGAGCAACCATTTCGTCCTTAACCTGAAAAGCTTCTTTTACACAGTTCTGTTTCAGAAGTCCATCAATCAAAGCAGCATATGTAGCTTCATCAGGTCTTAATCCCATTGCATATATATCATCCAACAACAATTTTGCCTCTTTCAATCTCTTGTGTTTGCAAAGTCCATCAATCAGTATAGTGTGAGTATATTTATCTGGAACCAAACCCTTCTCTACCATGTAATTCTTCAGCTTAATAGCTTCCTGAATATCCCCAACTCTACAAAATCCACAAATTACCACATTATAAGTAACCAAATTAGGACTACAGCCTTTCTCTTCCATTTCAAAGAGCATGCGTTCACCTTCCTTAACATTACCTGCTCTGCAATGTGCATTGATCAAAGTAGTACAAGTATATACATCAGGTACCATTTCAGCCTCCAACATACCATTGTACACTTGCCAAAACAACTCCATCCTATGACAGTTCAACAAGTCCTTCAACAATGTATTGCAACAAACTAAATCAACCACAAAGCTATTACTTTTGGCACCTAAGAACACACCAGCAGCTTCATTCAATAAACGTCTTTTCTTATAAGCATCAATCAATATCTCAAAAACCACTACACCGCTCCCATTAAACTCTCTATAACACTTAACAACTGAATCCAGAATTTCCGCATGAGGTCTCCGGGTCTCAACCATGTTATCTAAAACGGCATGCGCATGATTGAAATGTTGAGAATTGCACAGAGTTACAGCAAGTAGTGAGAAAGAATCGAGATTATAAGGAACACCCTTTCGATATTGAGCCCAGTTGAAGAAACCCAATAGGCGTTGAGGCTCAATTACCTGGTTTCGCTTGAGAACGGAGTGAACCACATCAGGGTCTAAACTCTTCGATACCGGTGAGCATTGCAAGAGATATTGCCAATTGGGGCGCTTAAGAATCGCCGTGATTTCCTCGACAGTCTCGTCTTTATGCGTAGCGGAGGAGAAAGATTCGAACTTTACATGGCGGAATCTCTTTCTAGGGTTTATACATGAACTCCGATTCTTAAAGAATTGAATGTTTCGATGGTAGCTTCGGACCATCCTCATCGGAGAGCAGTCACAGAGGAGAAGAAACACAAAGTGAAGTAAATCACATAAAACAGTGTAATTGACTGTTTATCTTTAACTCTTGACTTTTTAATTCGTTCACCTTAATTTTTGTGTTTTTTATTCTCATTTAATATACCCCAATTAAATATTTTCAGATAAATTTGTCCTTAGATTATTAAAATATATTTTTTTAATCTCTTAATTTTAAGAGCAAATTTATCCGAAAATACCTCATTGGGATATCTTGAATGAGAATAAAAAACACAGGAGCTAAGGTGAACGAATTAAAAATACAAGGGCTAAGATAAATAATCAAATATATCACAAAGGCTCTTTTATAAGATTTGCCAACAATCTTCACTACATATTTTTACAGGGATTACTTCGTATTTTTAAACGACAATGTTTTAATGTCGTTTTAACATTGGGCTCTGAAAAGAAAAGGACTCAACATGAAGGCCCAATGGGTTACTTTCTATGGGCCTTCACTTCACTTCACTAATCCGTTTCGAACGGATTTAAACCACGTCGGGCCTGAACCACCTGTTAAGGGCATCAGGCCTGACCCGATTGAAGAGTAAATCCGTAAAACTCAAAAGCTAGTTCTTAACAGTCGTCGCCACTTTCAACAGAAAAAAGGTTTCAGACAGGCGTGCAGTTGAATTAAGGTAGACATCCTTGTGGAAAAAACGATAAGATGGTGGGTGCAACTACATTTTTCAGCAAACTAGGCATTACATAACTACCTCAAACACAAAAATCACACCTCCACTACATCGGGGTCCCCCCATTCGATTGGAAGGCAAAAGACCGCTGTCGATGAAGGAGACACTCCAAAGTTGCGACATGTTTAAATACTTTTCAAAACATATACTCTAACTTGTTCTGTCGTTTTATGGGAATGCACACTTATTAAGAAAGTTGATAAAATGTCTAATACTCCCTCCGATTCATAATAAGTGTCGTTTTAGAGGAATGCATACTTATTAAGAAAGTTAATGAAATGTCCGATATATCCTTATTAATTACATGTTAAAGTGCCTTGAAAATATAATCTGTGTAATTAAGATGTGAGAGAAATTAAAG
>JAOSBP010000007.1:21528324-21539478 GCA_027563825.1 Erythroxylum mucronatum | reverse complement strand
ACAAAGTCAAGAATGACACTTATTTTGAATAATTATAATGTATCTAAAACGACACTTATTATGAATCAGAGGGAGTATATCCTTATTAATTACATGTTAAAATGTCTTGAAAATATAATCTGTATAATTAAGATATAAAAAAAATTAAAGGGTAATTTTAGAAGTAAAATCATAAATATGTATAAAAAGTCACAAACGACACTTATTTTGAATAATTTAAATCTCTCTAAAACGACACTTATTTTGAATAGGAGGGAGTATTTTTTAAAAAAATTAGATTGAATATTAAACTGATAAAATAATATGTTTAAAGGTTCAACCGATACTACGCCGTTATAAAATCAGTATATAAAAAAGAATAAATAAATTTTAAAATTTTAAAATAAAATTAAAAAAGAAAATATCTTTGTTTAATAAAAAGAAGAATGCTAAATTAAAAATTAACTTATTTATTTTGATTTATAAAAATTAGTTCGTTTATAAAAATTGACTAATTAAATAATAATCAATTAATTTTTAATAAAAAATGTTAAGATAAATCGAATCAAAAATTTTAAAATTTTTACAGTTAAATCATTAAATAGATTCGAGTTTTTAATCATTGAAAATATCAAATAATTCGTTTCCTGATTTTCGAACTTTTTTGTTATATTCAATTTAAGAAATAATTTCTTTTAAACTTTGGTTAGAAAATAACAGCAAACATACATAATATAAACATCACCAATCAAATATTACATATATAAAAATTTAATTCAGCTCTTAATCTTAAGTCGAAATAATTAAACTCAGCTCAAATTAATAACTTATTATAATCTTAAATTATTAATTTAAGTCAATTTTAAATACTTCGGGTTCGATTCCAGATTTAATTTGCGTAATCACGAAAGTGATTCATTTACGTATAATATTCATATAACGAGTGTTTCGTTATTTTTTAATTAAATTTTAAAATATATTAAATTAAAAAAGTTGATAAAATTTAATATAACAGATTAAAAATTTATTTGACTGAAACAGAGCGCCTCCTCGTCCACTAAATGGCAGGGTTCAGGCAAATTAGGATAAGAGTCAAGAGGATGCTGTCTTGCTGGAGATTGGACCATCTTTTGATGTTGAACGGTGCAGCCCCTGAAGATAAAATATCCTTGCCAGTTCGGTTCTGAGGATGTGGTGGTGGTTGCACATGAAATAAATAAATAAATAATATATTAAAATTTTGATTATTATATATAATTCCATTTTTTAAAAAAACATTTATTGATTTTAGTTGGCTCAATATAAACTTTTATTCCAATTCAATTACATCAAAAAAAAAATGTTTACGTATCGGTACACAAGATTTTTCGTTTTATATGACTTAAACCTATAATGTTATGGTTACAAAAGAACAATTTTATTAATTATATGTTATGAACTTATAATTTGTTTAACAAAAAAAAATCTCAACTGATTTTTAATAAAAATCAAGGGATTTAATTTAGTAATTGTTTTTCCTGTGATTAAAAGGTCGAACTGATTTAAACAGTAACCGTGAAAATCTTGAACCGTTCAATTATTTGGTTGGATTTGCGACTTTTTTATTCGATTTACTTTAATAATTTTTGTTGTTAAAAATTGATCATTTTATTAATTAATTTATCAATTTTTATAAAATAATTAATTTTTATTTAATAGTCTTATTTTACAATTAAACTTTAAATTAATACAGTCTCTTCAATCATATTTCAAATTCTTCAATTTCATTTAATCTTCAAAAATAGTCTTTCTCAACTGTCTCATCTTGTGAAATGCCTACAATCTAGCGAAAGGATTAGTCCCTGAGTTTGCCGGTAGATACCTTGGTCTAGACAAAAAAAAAGTCTCTCTACTAATTAGAGTAAGGCTGTATACACTAAATATTCCTAAACTCCGTGTTTAGTGGGATTTTTGTTGGATTGTTGTTATTGTTTAACCGATTTTACGACGGTTTAATGTTGGTTGAATTTTTTAAATTTTTAAAACATAATTTTTCTTAATTATCTCAATATTTCCATGATTTTCAGAAGTTGCCGTGTACGAACAACACTCTCGTAGATACATTGATTGTGTCGCATGAAGCTGACGTTCTTTTACTATTTTCTTCATTGTTGAAATCACTTGGTTGGGAGATTCGAAACTCTTGCCACAACACGACTCCATGATATGATCTCAGACCATTATGAATTTTACAGCAATAAGAATGTGGAGGATGAGGGTCAAACTCTACCTTACATCGTACACGTGATTATGGGTCGATTGAAAACTTGGAGTCGGTATGTTGGCTCGTGTTTGGTTTGTTTTAGTTTTAAGTAAACGTGTAAAGCCATTGTTAAGAGTATTTCAACTAAAAATGAAAACGGTAAAGGATTAATAAATAGTAACGATAGCTCAGCTTTCGGCAACTGATCGTTGAAGTGGATTCCTTTGAAGTGATTAATATCCTTTCTTCTGCTACTATGCCCTCGACTGACTATTCTTTATTAGTGGCAGGTACTCGTGGGATACTCACCGCGCATAGGAGATAAAGTTGCAACATATGTATTGTGAAGGGAACCGATGCGCAGATCGACTGGCCTCTATCGCCGCACTGTCAAGCCCAGGAGTCCATCACTTACAGGAGCCTCCACTTACTATCATGGCTCAGTTACAACGCGTTCAGCAAGCTACCTTATACCGCCAATCCCTGCGTCAGTTAGGCTGTTTGTTTTTAGTTCAATTACTTTCCTATATCAACAAAAAAAATGGTAACGGTCAATTAACTATAACCAAATGATCAGTTTTAATCATCGTAGTAATAGGTCAACTCAAGTCCAATTTTTGTTAATGGACTTTACACTTTATTTATATTAAAAATTTTAATAATTATAAAATTAAAAAGTTTAAATTTGAGATTAATAAATTCGACGCCAACATCTAAAAAAACCCAAAACTTCAAAAGTCTGAAGCTTAATCAAATTTAAAACTTTTTACCTCGATTCAAAATTTTGTAGATTCATTTTGAGATACTTGTATTTGTGGAAGAGTAGTAGTTATTTAGTTTTAGACAAATTATTGACATGATTGATTTAATCTATTATTCTTTATCATGTTTTATATGTACGGTATTATATATTGTATATTTTATTTATAAGTATTTATTTATATTTTTGTACTGTAATTATTTTGTATTGCACGTGAGTCTGTTTGAGACTGAAACAACTTCTCTGTCAGGTAAAAGTAAGGTTGCGTACTAGTGAACTTCTCTAAATCTCGCGTTTCAGCATGACTTTCATTAGGT
Organism: Erythroxylum mucronatum; assembly: GCA_027563825.1. Taxonomy (NCBI): domain Eukaryota; kingdom Viridiplantae; phylum Streptophyta; class Magnoliopsida; order Malpighiales; family Erythroxylaceae; genus Erythroxylum; species Erythroxylum mucronatum. The sequence goes on along the minus strand of JAOSBP010000007.1, from coordinate 21,536,180 downwards.
ATTATTAATGTTGTTTGTTTTAGGATTATTCAAATAATTTCTCCATCATCTCAATGGTGTTCTTAATTTGCTTCAGATTTCTAAATTTGGTTTTTATTTTGAGACACTGGTGAAAGAGATGACCTTCTTTTTATCTATAAATGAATTAAGCTTACTTGGAAAGCTTTAGCTTATCTAAACCATATTGTTCATATCATATAATTATTATGTATATGACTCAAGAATGCATAGTTTGTTCTGCCTCCTGATCTTGATCTAAACATGAACATGGAGATTAAAACCAAAATAAAACATATCATATCTAAGACAATCAAAAAAACAAAACCTAAGCTAACATTATGAACTTTATCGGTTGAGTGAGTCGGGTCATTTTTTTTCCTTTAAATTCAAACCGACATAAAAAAAATTCTTTTGAGTTCGATTTAGATCTTTTGAATTGAGTATGATCAACTTCTTCAAATCCGAACATAATCAATTTAAATTCGACTCAATCTGGGAATGTTAGAACTTTGTTTTAGGTGTTGGAAAGAGGGAAGCAACTAGGGCAGGCATTATGCATGTAATTAGAGACTAATTAAGCCTTTAATTAAGTTATCAAACACTGAACGAACCCACCCACAAGACAAATTAAGGCTGGCTTGAACGGTGCCTACCCAAGTATTTATTTAATCTCTTGCACGTACCATATGGACGGTGCAAATTAATCTCTTTTCCATACAAAATAGCATGTTCCAAATTGCTGGGACAAAGACATATCACCAAAATACGTTGAATTTAGTACGCGACTCGTACATTTAATACCTGTTTGGATGGACTTATGTTAGTAGAGTTTTTGTTAGTAGAGCTTTTATGAGAAGACCTTTTTTAAGAAGTCAGTTGACTGTTTAGCTATCATTTAAAAAAGAGTTTTTTTGAAAGAGTTTCATACAATATACTGTTTAGCAACATAAAAATAAAAGTACTTTTAATTTTAACTATATTTTGTTTTGTAATAAAAATTATTTATGCATCTAAATATTATTTAAAGTATATTAAACAATATACAAAGCACATATTAATTATTATATAAATTTAAACTATATGAAATATAAATGAAAATATATCTAACCAAATTATATATATATATATATATATATATATTATAACATAAGTAAAACTAATATAAAAATAAATATTAAAACATATAAAAAAGCTAAATAATATTATATAATTCTCAAAATAAACATGAAGATGGGTTTGTGGGTATTGTAAGAATTATGTGTAAAACATAAGAACAAAAGAGAATAAAAAATAGACTCATTGATACGAAAAATCTACTAAAAAGTACTTTTTTGAAAAACCCCAAATTTACATTTCTTAAAAAGTTGTATTTTAGCTGCAAAAAAAATATCTATTTAAAAAGTATTTTTTCATTTTACAGCCAAACACTCATTTTTCTTAAAAAAATTCCAAAAGCTCAACCAAAGACGGATCCAAGGGGGGGTTTTTAGTTAAAAATGTTTTGTTAATTATAATCTGGCTCCCCTTCTCCAAAATTAAAAAATTTTGTCCTTCCCTCTCAAGACTAAAAAATTTTGTTCTTACCTCCCTAAGACTAAAATCCTGGGTCCGTCGCTGAGCTCAACCATACAGATACTTAAAAAAGCTACAACTTAAGGATGTTACTAATTGGATCCCTTGAATATGATATAATTTTCTTTTATAGCATGGTCATTTGTTGAAATGTAGCATACCAAATTCATATATTATGATTTCTTGGATGATTATGATTATGAAAGTTCAATAATCACATAAGTCGTGCCACGTTAATGGAAACGTGATTTGATTAAGAATCAAGATGACATTAGGCTGATCTAATGGAGTGTAATTAAGGTTATATTCCAACAAAAAAACAATTAATTGCATTCCGGTCCTTGGTTAGCTAACACAAATTTATGGTCTTTTGAGTGCATTACAAGGGAGCGTGACGTCTCCTTTGATTTCTTTACGTAAATTTGGTATTGTTATATGGAAAGTTAAATAAGTAACATAATAGGTTTAAGATTTAAAAGATTTAATCGGTATTTAACTGTTATAAAATTGGTTAAATATTAAAATAAGATTAAATTTTTTTAAATATGATTAAAAGATACTGATCTTATTTATTGAAAATTTTGAAGTTTAATTGAAAAAGAAGACTATTAAATAAAAATTATTTTATTTATAAAATTAATTAATTTTCAAAACTGAGATGTTTAATTGTAACAATGTAAATAATTAAAATAAATCAACCCTAAAAATTAAAAAAATTTAATTAATTCAAATTTTTATAATAAAATCGATAATATAGATTTATGGATTGAATTTTTTAATCATTAAATGTTTATTTGTTTTTAATATTGTGTTTGACATTTGAATGAGCCTAAGATTGCTTCTTAACATCCAAATCCTCATTATGGGAATTAATATTTAAAAAAAACTTATATATATGAATATGTGACACGTGGGATGTGGGTTTTTATGTCCACATTATGTGGATAGGGATTGGAGCATTATTTTGTGACCCCATTTTATTTTTCAGATCAGAGCAATAGATCATATCACAACAACCTATGGTACTTTCACAACTTTTTACTTTGAAGAGGAGGAAATTTTGGTTGTTATCTTTTATATGCACAGTAAATAAATCTTTAGATTAATGTAATAATTTTTAAATTATGTTAATCGGATATTTTGTATTAAACAAGTCCTGTAAAACAAGCTCGATCGAGAGAGCTTAAATAAGGAAAATTGAATACAGGACCTCGTACCTCCATGTCTCTATATCTCGATCATTTCCTAAAAGGCATACTTTCACAGCGTGTCTAGGTTTGTTTGCCTGGCTTTTTAGCTTTAATTTGTTTTGTATTTTAATTTGGTTAGCAAAATGTATTTTTGTTTTTAGTGGAAAATTTATAATTGTTATATTTTAAATATAACAATAATAACAATAGAAATCTCGATCAGATGTAAATCCGGAAAGATTTAAAAGTAAGAAACCTATTATAATAAATTCACAAAAAATAACTTTCCAAAAACTGCTAAAAATATACTAGAAAATATGTTACGGTTTGAACTACTTGCAAGGTATGGGACTTGAATCCATATTGGTTAAATATAAAACTGATATGGAATTTACAAGAGCTTTGGGTTCTCTACCCTCATAAGCTAGCTTTTAGGGTGTGGCTCTCCTAAAGTTCTTATCAATTGGTATCAGAGCCGGGCCTTGGAGTGATGGCCTGGGAGTGCCAGCCGTGACTAACGTGACCGTGACCAACAAGGATCTCATAGTGGTGGCCCATGGAGTGGTGGCCTGAAAGTATCAGTCGTGACCAACATGACCGTGACCAATGAGAACATTGGTCCTTATGGAGGGACGAATGTTACGGTTTGATCTAATTGTAAGGTATGAGACTTGAATCCCATATTGGTTAAATACAAAACTGATATGGAATTTATAAGGGCTTTGGGCTCTCTACCTTCATAAGCTAGCTTTTAGTGTGTGGCTCTCCTAAAGTCCTTATCAAAAGATTTATCAATTAAATCATTTCATAATAAGATTGATGTTTTAAATCATATCAAAATAAATAAAATTCAAATTAAACGAATTTTATAATTTGATCGGTTCGAACCGATTCGAACCAAAACGACTTTATTTTACTAATTATACTCCATAAGAGCACAATGAACAAAACTTCTCTTACACTAAACAAAAAGATCTCTACTTTTCCTTGCCTGATTTACACCAGCCAATGTTCTAACAGCTCAGTTATTATTGAAGATCATAACAAAAATTGACCATTAAATGTCACTTTCGCTTGTAGGTTGATGAGTGGTGACGAGAGCGGTGACAGAGACGGAGCTCATCAGGAATCATAAGAGCAATATTCGCAGTCAACCTGAAGAGAAATCGTATTCTGTTTGATGAGTTTTATTCAAGCAGATGGTTGTTACCAAAAGTCCTGAAGATCAAAGACTTCACAGTACTACAGGTTCCGTGTCTGGAGCAATCCTGACAATGGACATGCTGTGAAGTGTGAACTGAACCGATCATAAATACAAAACGAAGACTATGGAATTCAGCTTAGCTGTGTCCCCAAAGCAAAAGCGTGTGTCCTAATCAAGGGTTTAATTATTCAGAACAAGACGTGGTTTGGAACTTGAATTCAGGTTCGGTATATTCCAAGCATCTTAGTCCAGGAGAACTTGAATTCAGGTTCGGTATATTCCAAGCATCTTAGTCCAGGAGACATTTCCAGTCTTTGGTTTGAACTTCTGATAGAGATTGTAGTATGTCGACATTAGCATGTCAGCAGATAATTACGGAATCAAAACTTTGTGAGCTTTACATACGTATATAGTATATACCAGTGTTTTGAAAACCGGACCGAACCAGTCGGTTGGATTGGAAAACCGGTGAACCGGAACATGAAACGGTCCGGTTTAGCCCGTATTTTTTGTGAGTGATTGAACCGTTCATTTTACGATCGGACCGGTAAAAACCGTTGAACCGGTGAAAGAAAGAACCGGCCGATCTATTTAAAATGCCTTGATTTTGATGATTTAAACTTGAATAAATATTATGATTAGTGATCTTTTTTTAATCTTTTTGATGAAATATGACTAGTGAGCTTTGTTATCTTATTTTGTATTGTGTTTGGCGAACTTTTTAAAAAAATTGTATATTTTGAAGTTTAAAGGTTTAAGTTTATAATTAGATAAATAAATAATTAAATAATATGTTTAAAATTATCTTTTATATATAATATATAAAATAAAATTTTATATATTTATTAATCACCGGTTCAACCACGGTTGAATTCCGGTTGAACCATTAACCCTTGAATTAGTTGCTTCTCCGGTTCAATCACCAGTCCGGTTTTTAAAACATTGGTAACAATTCACAAGAAATCCTACTGACACGTAAGATTTGGAGAGATTCAATAATACGTAGTCTTACCAATAATTAATAGAGAGATTTTCACAATGTTAGTCGGAATAATATTAGGCAAGTCCAGATTTATAATTAACATGTGAAATTAGTAATACAAAAAATAATTACATGGGATTTTTTGTTTAATTTTTATTTTAAAAATTTTTATTTACCTTATTATAATATTATTTAATGATTAATTAAGTCTTTTCATCATATTTTTGTTATTTTTCCGCCTGAGTATAATTTTAATTAAAATTTAATTCGCTGTTTTAAGTCAGAATGAATGACATAAAATTATGTAATAACTAAATAATATTATAAAAAATTATGATAATTTTCAAAACATTAAAATTGAAATAAAAAAGATAAAGTATAAACATATATATTTAACCCTACAAATAAATAACAATACATATACCAACAGTAACTTTACGAGTAGAGAATAAAGTGATCTATACGGTCTCTCCATGCATGTTGTGACTGCCACACAATCCATAAATGCCCTACTACTCATCATGTTAACGAAAACAAGAAGCCAAGTTGATTTCCTGACGTGAAAAAGCTACTCATCAAATGATCTAATAATCCCAAATCCTGAAATGAGAAAAGAAAAACATATGCATGGAAACATTCAGACGTCCAAAATGTTGTTTGGATGGAGATTTGGGAAGTCACAGATATCAAATGCCATGTCTGTAAGTAACACGATCTTTCAAGTTCAAACTTTGCTTCCAATGTTCATTCAACCTTCTAGTTGGTATGTACACACAGATTGTGGAGCTTCAGGTGCATATGGATTGTGAAGGGTGTGAGAAGAGAATACGACGAGCAATCTCAAAACTTGAAGGCATGCAAGTCCATCCCATTACCAAATAAAGTACCCTTTTTCGCTTATGATTTCTAACTTGAAGTTGATGATTTTGGATGATTACAGGAGTCGATAGTTTAGAAATAGACATGGATAAGCAGAAGGTCACAGTGACAGGGTACGTAGATCACAGGAAGGTGTTGAAGGTGGTGAGAAGAACAGGAAGGAAAGCTGAGTTTTGGCCATTCCCATATGATAGTGAGTACTATCCATATGCGGCTCAGTACTTGGACGAAACTACGTATGCATCTTCTCACAACTATTACAGACATGGGTTTAATGAACCAGTTCGTGGGTACTTCCCTGAGCAGGCTTACTGCACTGTTCCTGATAACACCGTTCACCTTTTCAGCGAAGACAATGTTCATGCTTATTGTAGTATCATGTGATCTGATTTAGTAAGGATCTTCGTATGTGTGAATTAATGTGTGATCAATAATGATGAATAACACCGTTTACCTTTTCAGCTAAGACAATGTTCATGCTTATTGTAGTATCATGTGATGTAATTTAGTAAGGATCTTCGTATGTGTGAATGTGTGATCAATAACTAGAGAAAAAAAACACTTAGAAGCCGCCTTCGATGGATAGCTCTAAACGATCAGAAGTCGCCAAAGATGACTCAAACCACTTCCCCCTTGAAGGATATACCGCTAAAAAAGTTAGAATAAGAGATCGCGACGATCCACCTACCCCCATGCCACCACCCATGAGTTACAGTGCAGCTGTTTTAGGGCAAAACGTACCAAAGGAAGATGATGCATTTGATTGGCTAGAAGAAACCCCAGCGGAAGTCGAAGACAATGATATTACCTGTGTCCACGGTTCTTTTGGAAACGCTATTGAACTGTCTACTACCTTTAAACATAGACTAGACAAAACCTGGGAAAAAGCTATGATTGTCAAGTTGTTTGGGCGACGTATTGGCTTTCTTATGTTGAAAAACCGCCTCAAGATCATCTGGAACCTGTCTGGACCCCTAAAGGTGATAGATCTGGAAAACGATTTTTTTCTAGTGAACCTCCGTGAAACCGACGATTATCTAACTGCCTTAACTAAGGGACCATGGATCATTTTAGGACATGCCTTATCCATCCAACCTTGGCACCCCCAATTCTGACCATCCTAAGGAAAAGTCACGAGAGCAGTTGTGTGGGTGAGATTTCCAGATTTACCAGTCTCACGCTACCACCCAGCTATACTGCAGGCGTTGGGCAACCTCGTTGGTCAGACAGTAAAAATAGATTCTAATACACAGCAAACTCAAAGGGGCAAATTTTCCTGTGTAGCAGTAGATATTGATCTCACTCAACCTGTCACTCCTCGAGTTGAACTCGATGGTAAGGAGATTAAAGTAGCGTATGAAGGCTTACCTTCTATATGCTTCACCTGTGGACGTGTGGGTCATAGTTCAGAGACGTGCTTGCCCAAACCTCAGGCCACCACTGAAGTCCCTCCAGTAGATGTTATATGCACCAGCGAACGGGTGGGAGATGGCGGCTCTTCTCAGAAACACGGAGAGGAACTGCCAGCTGCATATGGACTATGGGTCTAAGTACAGAGACGAGTTAGGAAATCCAACTTGCCGCAGTAACCCCAAGGTAGGGACGCTCCCCACGAGGCCCTCCATGTGCAACCAGTTGGATCCTGTTTCTCCCCCACCAGGACAGGGAAATCTTGCCTACTCATGATGACGGATCTACTGCGCCTGACATCAACTTGAACTCTCACCCTAACCAAGAGGGACGAGCTAGGACGTTTGTACCTGGGAAACCGGCTAAGCCCCGGGCACCACCACTGTCCGAGGCCCCACAAGTACGGGTCACGCAAGTAAATAGGGAAGTAAGAGTATCGATCCACATAGAGTTACTGAACAATTACTAGGCTAAAATCACTCAATTATTTGGGCTGATCACTTAAATGTTGATTATTAAGAAATTAATTAATTAACGAACTACTAAAACTAATCCTAAAATAAACAGAATGATTGCGCAAATTATGACTAAGGAATAAATCAATTATGTAAAAGACAGG
>JAOSBP010000007.1:21494695-21506433 GCA_027563825.1 Erythroxylum mucronatum | reverse complement strand
CCCTGTGGCATCGATTTCTTCTTTTCATGACCTTCATTCGATGGAGTCATTTCTACCTTTCCTTTATCTCTCTCAATCCTACCACTTAATTCCCCTAAGCTCCCACTATCAGCTAGGTTCTTCCTTAAGGCCGCTCTCTTTTGAAACAAAGTGGGCTGTGCACCAGTTGAAGGGAAAGTTTCAAGAGGCCTCAACAATTTAGACCTATTCATAAACATATTAGTACCTGGATTCTCATCTAAGTCCCTGAAACCCGTGAACCCAGAACCATTTTCACAAAATTGGATGATTCGGGTTGTCAATGATTGTGGATCAGTGAAAAAATCAGGAGTTACAATTTGGTTATGTGAGCAAAAATCAGCGAAACCACCCAAAGCTCCATTTCCCCTGTTCAGGAAAGTCGAGGCATTTGTGGTTGTTGCAGGTGTTGCTTGATTTTCAAGGAACCCAATTTCGCCCAAATCGAACCCATTCTCTAAAGGGTTGTTAGAGACTCCATTAAGGAGTGAAGTTAAGTTAGGCTTTGCATGCAAAAAGTAGTTAACTTGAGATGGGTCGAGATTGTTAAAAACAGAGGAAGATGGTGAACAAGAAGACGAGGAATCAACTGGATGCAGCAATAAATTATCTGGTTCACCAAGATTTGGTGAATAACCGATGTCTCTGATACTATCTTGGTGGTTTTGTATTGAAGCATTAGTATTCACGTACCAGCCATCTTCTACCTCAAGCATGGATTTTAATGTAGAAAGCGAACCCATCTCTTCTTTGCTCTCCATGAAACCACAGCTGCTGTTAATGTTGTTATTTGTGGTCGATTCATGCTCGTCTTTATCCTCCATGGTCCAAGCACTGCCATTGAGCCCAGAAAGCATCTTTCCTTCTATATTTCTCAAGAAAATGTGGGAAGAAGAAGAAACAGAAAAGGAGTTAAAAAGGAGACAAGAGTGAAGCAGACGTTGCGAAAGGAAAAGGGCAATGGCTTTTTTCTATTGCAAGAAGCAGAGAGAAAAAGATGCCTACTGCTATACCTTGGAACGTTACACTAATCACTACTCCATTTTTGGCTGTACATGGAATCTCAGGATAACAGTATGTCCACATCACTTTTCTGCAAGTTCTTAAACTGATGCACTTTTAAGGAACAGGGACAAATTTAGTTAAACATGATGCATATCATGTCTTGTTTAGTAACAGAGGAGATGGGTACGGATTAACAAATCAGAATAGGAAAATTCATTATTACAACTTACCAAGTAAATTCAAAACTTTTAAGTGGAAAAGATTAGCTTATTAAATTTGATTTGATGATTTGAATATGAAATTAGAAATATTTTTAACATTTCAAAAAAAAGGCGGGTCGGGTAAAATTCATAAATATGCAATCTTATCTCTAATTAATAAAGTAATTGTTTTCGATAAACTCGTATGAAAAATAATTATTTAATTGAATTATTTTATAACGTGAAATTAATGAAATAAATCATATTTAATTGAATTATTAATCTCAAATTTTAGGATTTATCCCATTTATTATCAATTTTAAAAAATATATATCTTTTATATAAATTTTTATCTAAAAGAGTATTTCATTTTTTAAAATTATTTACAAAATACATTATATCATTAAAACAAAATTTAAAAATATCTTTTCCTTTTTTTCCAAAATTATGTTCTAACATTTTAGGTGTCTTAGTTGAGACCAGATCCTCTGTTCCCATTAACCAGTTCCAACTCTATATCAGTTAATCTACATCCACACATTTATATGAGACTCACATAAATATGTATATTAACTTCTTCTTCTTTTTTTTGATTTTTACCGGTTCCCACTGATTCAATTAGGGGCCGATTTTGAGGAATGACTCGGATCGGATAGCCAATCGGTCACCTGTCAAACTGGTCGGTCCGGTCCGAGTTTCAAAACTTAGCCTCCAATGATAAAACGATTTCATTTTAGTAACATCAATTAACACAATGTTGTAATCTAAGGATTAAAATTACTTCATTTTAGTCATTTCTATCAAAATGATGTTGTTAAGTGAGACAATAGGTTGAGCAAAGTTGAGTAATATAGAATTAAAAATATCAAACACCTTAAAACAATTATGAAATAAAATATACGAAAGAGTATAAATTTGAGTTATACTTCGATTGAACTTAAATAAACGGATTTAAACTCAAGTTTAATTGAGTTTTAAATATATTAAAAAAGTTTAAATCTATTTATTAAGACTAGTTAAAACATTCTTAATCCTGACTAATTTGAACTCGATCTAAATAATCTTAAATTGATTTGATTCTAAATTTGTAAATTTTTTACTTCGAATTAAAATAACAAAAAGTTAAGATACAGGATTAATTATAAGTATACATGTGAAAAAATTTTAAGTCAGAATAGACACAAATTTGGAACTCAAAATTTTTCACTTCTAGCCATTAAAATTTTTAAAATAATTTTGAGCTGTCAAATTTTAAATTGAGACAATTTAAATTCAAACGAGACAATTTAAATTCGAACTTGATTGAATAAATATTTCATTGGTCATCTCTCTCTCCAGCCAACATATGCTTCATTAATGAGCATAAGGAGATCTATACTTAAAGTCAGCATGGCCCTCCTGAGCATATGCAGGAGGGCATTAAAACTGAAGCCAGAGCTGAACTCACCTCAGATTTCCATCCCAACCATATTGGCTGCTACGAGACTCAATTTGATATTAGACCGTTATAAAATTAATATATAATAAAAATTAAAGAATTTGAAATAGAATAGAAAAAAGAGATTATTTTTCTTTGTAGAAAAAGTTAAAATTTAATTAAAAAATAAATGGTTAAATAAAAATAATTAATTAATTATATTTTATAAAATTTAATTAATTTATAAAAATTAAATAATTAATAATATAGTTATTAAATTAAACTACATATTTTTTAGTTAAATCAATAGAACTAGTTCGGTTTTTTTTTCGAAATGAAAATAAGAAAAGTTACATAATACTGGGAGAGAGCTCGGTTCCCAACATATCCTCTAGGAGGAGAAGGTAGCACCCAATGGTTGTATTTACAAAATAAGTGATTAAAATGACCAGCATAAGTCGCCAGCCAGTCCGCACATCTAATTCTGTCACGATAAACACGTCGATGAGTAGCAGTTCAATGGGGTTGAGAACTGTAGCTCGATGGGATGCCGAGGAGAGAAGAGGGATTACGGCCGTAGAGACGACTTCCAGCACGATACGGCAGTATCCCAATTTTCACGCAAGCTGGAGTCGCGTAGAGAGTGTTATTTAATATTTGATTTAAATACATTTATTGTAGAGAGCGTTATTGACAATGAATGTTCCAAGGTTTGTGAGAATGAGGAGGGAAGAGGATGAAAGTCTAAACCATCCAAGCATCTCGTGAGCCCTTTTACTTCACACCGCACCCAATCCAATCAAAACCTTAACTCCCACGGGTCCCTCCTACGCATTGGTGGTTTAAGGTCAATTCAATTCACTCTAAACAACTAAGAAGTGATTCGATCAAAATGTTAAAAATAATGGTTTATCCATCCAAGTTTTGAATCCATTATTTTTTTAATATTTTGATTTAATTTAGTTTAATAATTTTTATTATAAAAAATCGATAAATTTATTAATTATCAAATAATTTATGTAAATTAATAATTTTTATATATTAAAATAAATCAATTAATTTTATTTAACAATTTTTTAATTAAATTTTACATTTTATACGAATAATGATAGCCTTTTTTAATTATTTTAAAATTTCTTTAATTTTATTTGATCTTTTACTAATTTTATGACGGTCTAATACCGCTTGAACCTTCTAAGCCTTAGCTAAGTTAACAAATTATTACTAGAATTAAGTTTTGAATTGAATTATTAAAGTTTTAAAAGTTTAATTACTCAATTGAAAATTTTAAAAGCATAAATGTCGGAATGAAAAATTTACAAAAAAATTGAGTACGTTACAATTAAAAATAAAAAATATATATTTTTAATATTTTCCAATAACAACAAATTGTTTTCCAAATAATTTCAAATATAAAAAACCATTTTATAAATAGTGAAATAGATTTTTAAGTTTTAACCCTAACCCCCCAATAATTTGTCAAAAAAGGGAAGGATAAGAAGTTTTGGCAGAGAAACTTAAAGAAGTTGCAGAGCTGTAGTGCTTAATAGAACTCATGTAACCTCGTGAAGTAAGACGGAGAACACAAAGAAATGTCGTTGGCTGTTCAAGGAAGTGACTACATGAGAACCACAGTTTCTATAACCGTCCAAATCATGATAGCTCGTAGTATCGAGTTCAGATCTTCTGTTTAATATTATGGTATTTTATTGTGTCCAATAAATCTCAACCATTTATTTACGTAGGTCTCACATGAGTTCTGCGTGTCTCCCACAAAATAAATAACTGAAATTTTACGAGACAGAATAAGACAAAGTAATATTGGACAAAGGATCTAGACTCATAAAAATCACAAGAAGATTCAAACTTGAGCTTGGCTAGGTATGGCAATGGCCAACCTATAAGACAGCTTCCTTAGTTTTTAAAAAACATTTTTTAAGATTAAAATAGTAAAATAATATTTTTTAATTAAATTTAGGCCTGAATTACTCAAACTCAGGTCTACCTAAAGTCCAACTCTTATAAGCAAAGTTAGATCTTAAGCTAGCTTGAGCCTAGGTCTAGCCTATGGATCGATCCATTAAAAACACTTAAATCTAGACTGATTTCGGTCAAACTTGGAGCACAAGGGTGCTTTATCGAAAACCTAACTTGAAATATTTTATATAGATAAAAGAGATAAACCTCTCTTGTTGTCTAATTTTTTTTAGAAAAATTCATTAATTTTTTAAATTTTTTAGAAAAATATTTTCTTTCAAACTTTAGATAAAAATAACAATAAAAAGCATGAAGTGCTAACATTATGGTGGATTGATCAAATGTTATTTATACGGCAATTCAACTTAATTATTAAACTCAAATTAAACTAATTAAATCTAATTCAAATTAATAATTTATTATAGTTATCTTAAATTATTAATTTAGGTTAGGTGTGCTTGTTTGGTGGGTATGAAAAAAGGGAATGGGTGTGGAATGAAATATTGAGTTTGGTAAAAGACTATGATTATAAAGTCACTATTTTAATTACCCATTTTTAGTAATACCCCATTCCTCTCCTAATCTAGAAGAATGGGTATTGTTGTTATGTAAGGGTGCGCTTGTTATAATTAATTAAAATATAATTAATTAAAATATTGGAATTAATTAATTAAAATATAATTATTCATTAATTAAAATATTGTAATTAAAATATTATTAATTAGTTACAATATAAGTAATTAAAATATAATTATTCAATAATTAAAATATTATACCGTGCTAGTTTTTGCTTTTTCCCTCTGTGACCTGCATCATTCATATCTTGTTTCATTTACATGTGGGTCTACCGGAAACAGCCTCTCTACTATGTAAGGGTAAGGCTACGTACTATCAGACCTCCACAGACTCTGCTTAATTGCAGGATTTCGGACTAGGTGATGATGATGATGATGATTGTAATTAAAATATTATTAATTAGTTAGAATATAATTAATTAAAATATAATTTATTAATTAATTAATAATTATATTGTAATTAATTAATTATAATACATTTTTATTTCTTATTTTTTTTATAAACCAACTACTATCAATGGTAATGGTAATCATTTATTCCTCTTAACCAACCATCATGATTATAATGATAATATCCATTCTCATTCTTTACTATATTTATTCTCATTCTTATTACCATTCCCCTGTGCGAACCAATCGGCCCCTAATTGATTTGAGTTGAATTTAAAAGCTGAATTAAATTATTATATTAATGATATTTGATTAATTTACGGTTGATGTTTGTACAACATGCATATTATTATTATTTTTTAATCGAAATCCAAGAGAAAGGACTTTTCTAGAAAACTAAGGAGACGGTTGGTTCGTACGGGGGAATGGTAAATTTGTTGTAGTTAAAGATGAGAGGTTTTTCAAAATTTCTTAAACTACATGAAAGCTCTATTTCTTTGACCACATTTTCATACATCTACTTCAATTTGATTTTGAGTAGGTTTTGATGTTACTCCGATTGAAAAAATTCAAATCCAATTTAATAAATATATTAAAAATTTTTAGATACTTCAAAAATTTGAATACATTTAAGTCTAATTAATTTTTTAACTCAAATTTAATAAATTCAAACTTAATCAAACTTATTACTATTGCTTATAATTTATTTGGTCAAATTTTAAACAATTTTTTTCAATCTTTATCTTTAAAATGTGTATCCAATATACATAAAATTTAGAGAGGGCAACATCCCAAGTCAACAGGTTTGGGCCTAAGTTCGGGCTAGAGCTTGAATTTTCCAAGTTCAGTTCAACCCAAAACTCAATAATTAGTGCAAAATTTATTTTAGAGAAGGCAACACCCAAAGTCGGCGATTTTGGACCTAGTTTGGCCAGGAGCTTGAATTTTTCAAGTTCGGTCCAACCCAAAGCTCGATAATTAGTGCAAAAGATAACTTTATTTTTTAATCGATGGCGTTAGTTTTTTATTTTTTATTAAATAAAAGATTTAAAAAATAGGAAGGATTAGGTTTAGTTGGCTTCTAACTCGACCTAAACTATTGCCATTTCTACCAAAAATGATATAATTGACAAAAGTTGAAAGATTCAAAGTTGAAGTTCGGTCGTTGCCATCCTACTAAAATGACGTAATTGACAAAAGTTGAAACATTCAAAGCTAAGTACTACGTTGTGTTGAAGCTTAGCCTCGTGTAACTTACTACGAATGTATGAAAGACACATGGAGAGAATCAAAACACAAGTCGTTAGTAGATGAGATGGATGGTTAGTTGTAGGGACTGAGCTAGACTCAACATTAAGGAGGCTGAGATTTTTAAAGGCAGAGATTTTTTTAAAAAAGGGGCCACTTATATTTATAATTTTAAAAATTTTAATTATATAAGTAATTTTAAAAAAATATATATTTGAAAGGGGGGCCATGGCCCCTCTCCCCTATACATGGCTCTGTCCCTGGTTAGTTGTAGTTTCAATTTTTTTTAGAAAAACCTTCTCTTACAAAATATACTTAGCATGAACATCATTTAGGTGTTTACCAAATAGTTTATCAGTTGTTTTTCTAATTTATTGACTAAAAGTTAGCTTTTAACCATCTTAAAAAGTTATTGATGTGTTTAGTGAATAGCTTATTTAACCTCAATAAGCTGATTTCTTTAAGCTACATATGAGGAGTTTTTTGGATGATCAGTCAAAAATTAATAGGTAAAAAATCAATTCTACCCTCTTTTCATAATTTTTGAATTATGATATATATCGTATTCGTGTCATATTATAGTTATAGATATTTTTAATTTATTAAATAACAAAATTCATACAATATTATATAAAAAACACTAATATGATGTAGCTCACTGCACCATTCATATTAATAGAGAATTTAATGTTAGATTATTATTATTATTATTATTATTATGTTTTTTTATTAAAGTTATAAACTTAATTTTTGTAGAATTAAATATTTAAAATATAAATTCTTATAAGAATATTCAACAAAATACTAAGAAATATAATATTCATGCTCTTATAATTTTTTTTAATTATACCTTCATAAGTCATTTTACACATCAACAGATAATACTAAATAGCTAATTTTACCAAATATCTTTAATAAATAACTAATGTTATCCGCTGGTCAAATCAGCTATCAGCTAACAGCTAATACAATCCGCTGTTTGCTAAACACGGCCCGTATATGGACTAATTGAATATCACTAATATGGACTAATTTAATTGTTTCGGATCCAGTTTAATAGTTATATTGAATCATAAAATAAATAGCATTGAATTAATCTACAAATGATATTCATTTTACATGTTTTTGGTAGTTAGTTTTTATTCAAATATTAAAAAATATTTTTTAATTTGAAAATTAGACCTCCAAGAAAGTAAATGTATGGGGTACAGATTTTCTGTATCCACTACCCAGTACCTACCCAATACCCTTTTAATCTTAACCATCCAATGCAATAAATTGAATGGTTGAGATTAAAATGGCACAGAGGATACTGGGTAGTGGGTACAGAAGATCTGTACCCAATGTATAAGATCTTATCTGGCAAAAAGGAGTCTTATTGAAAACCTTTACTCAGTTTTGGCCCAAATATAAGTGTTGATATACAATAGCAAGTTCTTGGTAGTTATGGCCCAATTCTAATAATATAAAATAAATTACCTGATTGCATACTAATAATTAATTTAAAGATTATATATATAATATAAATTTTTATGACTATGACAATTATTAAAATGATGACTTCTTAATTTTTTCACATAGATATTAATACACAAAAATGGAGATAATAAATTCAATTCACTTTAATATATTTTGAAGTCAATAAATTATGTACGATCTAATAAAAAAAAGAATTAATTTGAGTAATTTTAGAATTAACCAAACTTCATATCAAGATTTGAGAAGTTAAGTTAAACAAATTAAAAAAAGTTCTGACTAAAACAAATAATTTTTAAAAAATGGTTGTTAGGTCTTGAGTAGAGCTAAATTTGAGCAACCCAAGCTTAAGGCTCAATTTTTTTAAAAAATCAAGTCGACGCAGCCTAAAGTCGATACTCTTAATTTGTTTGTGAGCTTAATATTTTACTTTAATGTCTACAAGATTCTTGTTGCATGCTTATTATTATTATTTATACTTCAATGATCATATTATGCATGCCGTCCCTTAAGGGGTGGTCGAGTTGATGAAGTGGGTAGCATGAGATTAAAAGGTTCTGTGTTCGAATTCTCCTATTTACGATTTCTAGATCGAGCCTTTTATATAGGGTTTACTTAGTGCGGAGTATTTACTTGGTGTGATGCAGGCTATTGCATCAATTCAGATATTTACCCAATGTACATCCAAAAGATAACGGCTGCGAGTTCCTCCATTTAAAAAAAGAGAGAAGAAGCATACTTTGCTTATATTAACAATTAAATTAAAAGCACCTAAAAATATATTGTTTAAAAATAATTTTTAACCTTTATTTAATTTTCAACATTTCAATTATAAAATTGTGAAATTATTTAAGTTCTATTGAATTTAAATTTTATACTAAAATCAATAAAATACTTATAAATTAGATTTTTATGAATTCAACCAATAAAAATTTGGTAGCCGACGTAGTTCTCCTAAGATATTTTTACCAATTCACATCACAATGTACCTAACCATAGATACTGCCAAGTACGTGAGGTCCTACTTCTTCCAAGTTTATCCTCCCAAGTCCTTTCTAATTAAAATAAAAAATAAAAAATAAAAAATCCCTTATACCCAATATTATTAATTACCTCATAATTTCTTAAATACCTTTTTTTTGTTCTATTTTTCCCTAATTAAAAAATATCTAGAAAGTCCAAATAAGAAGCCCACACGACTATTCTACTTTCATGTGTTGACAAAATGATAATGCTACAATGTACGGCCAAGACTACTTGCAACCTTTGAGACTCTCGAATGGCATTGGCTAGGACCAAAGTTAAGGTGATGAGAGCCCATTTTGATCCAGATAACCCTCGATTGGACGGTGATTGTAGACTGTGGAATTAGGAGCAGGAGAAAAGGAAGCACCGCCTGATATTGCAAGCCCACATCTATATATCCAACCTCCCCTCTCCTCCTGCCATTAAAGGGAGGTCTTCTTGACTTTTATCTCCTGCTTATCCTCTTTTAGCAAAATTAGGTGAGCTCAATCGTTTAGTTTGATTTATTCGAGTTCTGATTCGAGCTGGGGATTTTTAAGTTATTGTTTTTTTGTTTGTTTCCGTATCTGGGTACTTCTTTGTCTAGGGTTTTTTGATTGTTTCCGCTCTTGGAAAGTTGAAAGTTCTGTTTTTATGTTGGATTCGCTTGATTTGAGCTTCTTGAATTTGGCTAACGTATGAATTGTTGGATGAAGTTTGTGTCTTTTTCTTTTTCATTTTCATTTCTTTTACTTCAATTTTCTGGGTACCGTTAAATTTTCCAGTCGAGCTAACTTTCTTGTAATCGAGCATGGTTGTGCAGTGTGGATAAAGTTTGTGTTATCTATTCAACCTAAATTTCTTTCGGTGTGAGCACGATGGTGTTGTTGGGTAAAGTTTGTTCCCTTTTTCCCCTTATTTATCTGAGGGTCGTAGAATTTCTAATCTGTTATTTGTATTCGATCATGTGGGTGCTGTTGGTTTGTGGTTTAGTCGGATTGGCCAATATAGGTCTTGCTGTGGGTTTAAATGTGTAGTTGAACGAAAGCATTTCAAGTCCGATTAGATATTGTGGAGATTCTGGAACTGATATTTGTTGCATAAACCTATAATTATGTAGAAATTGATGAAATATGTCCGTGTAGTACTTGGTTCAGTTAGAGGGGATCGTTCTGGAAAGTTTCTTATGCCAATCCAAATGAGACAATAATGCACGATAAAGTTTTAACATTTCAATGAGTAGAGAGAGTGTGGTTGATTTACATGGGCCTCATCATGGTCTTAAGCTGCTTCTTCTTATTGTAAGATTGGTCAATAGTGGGAGTCAATTGTGTAAGTTTGAACCTTGATGGACTTGTCAAACTCAAGGGCATTTACTGTTACAACTTGGATCAGTTTTTTCCCTTCATTACATTGTTCTTAAATTTTCTTCTCTTGTAATTTAAGTGACTACCAATGGTCCATGATGGTCACTAAATTTTGCAAAATTTTCCTGGGCACGAGTCTTAATGATTCCCTGCTCAATTATCTTCTATTGTTTCAGTCTTGTTCCTTTTATAGAAAACTAAAATATGATGCTGTGTTTTGCAGTCTAATTTATCAGAATAGATGGCTCGTATTTTCGTTCATTCTACCAATATCCCTGCTTTAGCTACTCGTGGAAAACATGGACAATCTCAAGAATCTGAAACGTCAAAAAAGGCCTCTGCCAAAATGATCTATGGCTTACAAACACCACGATTGAGAATGGGATCCTTCTCAGGGTTGCGAAGTTCAAATTGCATAGATACAATAATGAGAACAGATCAAAGTTTTCTTTCTAAGGTTGCAATTACTATATCCTCCAGGCAACGTAATGCTAAAAGGTTTGCTCCTAGGGCTATGTTTGAACGCTTTACAGAAAAAGCAATCAAAGTGATTATGCTTGCCCAAGAGGAAGCTAGAAGACTTGGTCACAATTTTGTTGGCACAGAACAAATTCTATTGGGTCTTATTGGTGAAG
Source organism: Erythroxylum mucronatum (assembly GCA_027563825.1). NCBI lineage: Eukaryota > Viridiplantae > Streptophyta > Magnoliopsida > Malpighiales > Erythroxylaceae > Erythroxylum > Erythroxylum mucronatum. The sequence goes on along the minus strand of JAOSBP010000007.1, from coordinate 21,495,120 downwards.
GAACCGGCATCGCTGCTAAGGTTCTCAAGTCCATGGGAATCAATCTCAAAGATGCACGTGTAGAGGTGGAGAAGATTATTGGGAGGGGCAGTGGATTTGTCGCTGTAGAAATTCCATTTACTCCACGGGCAAAACGCGTTTTGGAACTATCATTGGAGGAAGCTCGGCAACTTGGTATATATGTTCTTTCCTTTATTTCTCTTTTCGAAAATTCCTTGCCTTTAGCTATTGTTGTGGATTTCACTTTGTTCTCAGAGTAAGTTTTTTGCTAGCAGATCAGTCAAGAATTGGTTTTATACTGAGAAATCAGATGGATTCCTTATTCATACTTTTGTTTGAAAATAACTTAAAATTTAGGAGATATTCGTTGTGTGTGATTCGAGATATTGATAACTCTTGGTCTTTGCAAATGCCTCTCTTATCAT
>JAOSBP010000007.1:21423675-21439198 GCA_027563825.1 Erythroxylum mucronatum | reverse complement strand
CACAATATATTAATTATTATATAATTTTAAACCATATGAAATATAAATCAAAATATATCTAACCAAATCTTTTATATAGATTGTAACATAAGTAAACTATATCAATAATAAATATTAAAACGTATAAAAAACCAAATAATAGTATATAAATCCTAAAATAAACATCTAAGTTGAGTAAATAGTTAAATACATAATAAATGAGAAGATGTGTTTGTGGGTATTGTGGGTATTATGTGTAAGAAATAAGGGCAAAAGGGACTAAAAATAGGCTCATTAATTGATCTGAAAAATCTACCTGAAAAAGTCATTTGAGAAAGAAGCTTCAATTTTGAGCTTCTTAAAAGTTATATTTTGGCTGCCAAAAAAATCATATTTATTAAAAAAGTGCTCTTTTATTTTACAGTCAAACATCTATTTTTTTAAAAGGGCTTTTGTGGTGAAGAAAAGAACTTATTGACCTCCTAAAAGCGCATCTAAACAGTCACCAAGTCTCTTATCTTAATTCTAATATGAAACTAATAAAAATTTTGATCCACTCTGGTTAAAATTTATGTTTATTTAAGTTTTATCCGTTAATTTCAAGATAAGATAGAATTAGATTCGTAATTTAATCAACTTAAATTTTACTCGTTAATTTTAAATCGATTAATACCGACTAAAATAAAATTTCAATTCCACTTATGAAGACCATGATTTACTCCAATTATGTTGCCTTAATCATAGTGCGAAATCAAACCTTTACTTTCCTATGCTCACCGTAATGTCGGCTTGGCTTCTTGACATTGTCCAAGACATGTTTTACACGCCTTTATACCGACCCATAGACAATTCAGTAAAGAATTAGTGAGCAATCTTTATGAAATCAACCAATAACACCGAATGGGACTTCTTAGGGGTGGCTAGAATGGTAGGATGGTAGGATGGTAGGGGCAATTTCTCAATAATCCCTATTTGAAATATGTAATTTTTGAGTTTACAAATCAAATTTGAGTCGACATAATTTTGTTCGAACATAACAAAATATCGTAATTTTGTAACGAATAATTTGAATACGAGTATATCATAAAGTTCAATACGTTAAAATTTTATCTATTTTTTGTTTCGAGTTGGACTAAATTAATCTCGGGTTAAAATGTAAATTATAATTTAACTTTTTAGATTATTAAATCGTTTTAAGTGATTTTTTTCAAACAAGTCATTGACTTGCCCAAGAACAAAGTATCATAGAATGATGAGTATCGTAGGGATGCTATTGTTCCACTGCAGGTTTGTTGGCAACCTCCGGTATCGGGATGGACCAAGCTGAATGTGGATGGCGCCGTCGATCCGTTGATTGGGGCTGCTGCTGCGGGTGGTGTTTTACGAAGCCCCAATGGTTCGTGGCTGGCCGGTTTTGCTCACAATCTTGGCATCTGTTCGGTTACAAATGCGGAACTATGGGGGCTGCTCGAGGGCTTGCAACTCGCTTGGCGTTTGGGCATCAATAAGGTCGAGGTTGAGAGTGATAACATGTCGATGGTTCAATGGCTCAATTACCATCCTCAGGAGAGTACGGACAATGCACTCATCTGCAGCATTCGGGAGCTGATATCCCGCAATTGGCAAGTCAAGATTCATCACGTTTTTAGAGAGGGCAACGCTACAGCTGATGCTATGGCTCGGATCAGACCCGAGGTGTCTTTAGGTATGGTGGTTTTTCAACAGCCCTCGGATGTTATAGTGCAAACTCTCAATGATGATCGCATGGGTGTTAGTCGCACTCGGCACATTAATCATGTTTTTAGATCTAGCTAGTTGTTAGCTCGTTTATTTACCAAAAAAAAAAAAAAAAGAATGACGAGAAGATAAAGAGATCCCTGAACTTATTCAACGCAACTTGGTGGATCAACATGCACGAAGAGGCGAAGATTGCACCTTTTTTGCATCCACCGTCATCATTTTTCTTCGTTGCCAAATTGGTTAAATGCTTTCGTAAGTCAAATTTCACCAAACTTGAACTACGAAAACAACAACCAACCAGCATCAAATCAACCATTAATGGATATGGCTGGTCCCTTCCTTTCTAACCTTCGAATATATTCTGTTTCTTGATACGGTCTTTATATGCTTTCACTGAGAAGGAAAAGTGCCCATGATTTCATAAGAACCTAAGTCACTCCTCGGCTATAAATAAAGGGTTAACCTGCTCCAATGGTGGTCAGAACTGAGGAGAGGAAGAGAGGTCTTGTATGGAGATGAAGAGTTTTGTGTCAGATAGCCAAGGATGACTTGCCTATGTACACGACTCATATGCCAAGCTAAAGGGGTTGGAAAGCCCTTGAAGGTGATGATGTTTTGGTATGGTTCATAGGCAGTCTCCATTGGCTATTCTGAGTGACTCTCATCTTCCATGCTAGACCTACGTCTCTTCCATTGTTAAAAGCACTTTTGTCTTCTTGTTCAAGCAGGATAAGATTGTCAATTTAAGGTACATTATTTCAAGTCCCATCTTTTTCAATCCTTTTACTTTTATAATGATAGAATTGGCAGTTGGTTATTATTTTTTTGTGTATTGAATAAATCATTATATCTATACGATAATTTATAAAATACATGTTTAAATTTTCGTGACTAGGGTTCGATTCGTACAAAATAGGTCGGATTGAACGGTGTATGTTCGGGTTTTTAAACTTTACAATTTGAGTCTAGTTTGATTAAGATTTGAGATGAGTAAAATGTTATTATTTTAGTTAGTTGATTAAATAATTTATTAACCAAAATATTGGTCAAACTAGGCTAATCCATTCTTTACAAACTCAAATTTATCTTAGATTTTGCCATTTTACTTCAAATAAATCATTTAATAAATTAACGACTCAAAATTAAACGATCAACTTATTTTTAATCTTTCGCGATAAAATATTATTTCTATTTAAATGGTCCTTTTTAACAATTAAACTATCTCATATTTCGCTTTTATATTGTTAATTTATGTGAAATTACATCAAGTTAATCACTAGAGGTTTGAAATTATGGTATACATATATACATATATATATATATATATAATAATTTGCAATTACTTCAAATTAATTAATTAATTATAAGTTTTTGATTTTTTTGTGAAATTTTTATTTTATTTTGTGAGGGGTCACATTTATTTATGATGTGTGTGTATATATATATATATATATGTAATATTTTAAAATAGCGTAATTGGATAAAATGTAATATTTTCCAAATTACAAAATAATTTGCAATAAATTCAAATTAATTAATTAATTATAAGTTTTTGATTTTTGTGAATATTTTATTTTATTTTGTGATGGGTTACATTTATTTATGATGGACTAACTCTAAATTTAGGAATTAATGGACCCTAAAAACATATGAAAAAACGGCTCATGTGCCCTAATTAGTAATTAATTATAGAGATCGAGACACATGCGATGGACGATTTTTTAACAAATAAAAAATCATAATAAATAAGTGAAAAATAAAAAGATAATTGAGAAGAGAGGATTTGCATTGACCAATCGCCGACTGCGGCAGATTTGAATCTTCTGCTCCTTCACTGGAAGCTCGCACGCAGGATTCATTTTCTCTGAGAAAGCCAAACAAGAAGAAGGAGAGCGAGAGCGAGAACGAGAAGGATATTATTATAATTATTGTTATTAATGAAAAAGCAAGCAAATAATTATCAGATCTAACAAACACTTGGGAGGAGCGGTTACAGAGAGCCAGAGAGAGAGAGAGAGAGAGGAGAAAATGATAACGATACCGTATTTGACCGCTTTATCGACCTACTTCAGCTACGGTCTTCTCTTCGCGTTTGGCCAATTGCGTGATTTTTTCAGGAAGTTCGTCGATTGGTGGAAAACGAACAATCTCCAGGTTTTTTGTCGGTTTTTTTAAATGATTTTTCTCTTGTTTTAGGATTTTGTTGTGGTAATGATGTTGTTTCTCAGGGATATGCACCGATCTGTTTGGGACTAGAGGACTTCTATATTCGTCGTTTGTATTTGCGAATTCAGGTGCGCACTTTAATTCCTTCTGCGAAGTTTTTGTTTTTGTTTGGTTATCGGATGCTTATTTTGATGGATCGTGGAAGAAGAATTAGAGTGCATAGGGTAAATCTCTTTGTATAGAGTTTGATGCTATTGTTTTGCGAGTTTAGATGATTGCCTGGTATTATGAACTAAATTTACTGGATCTTGATGATTCTGCATGGACTCTTGTGTTTTATTGCTAGTTTTGATGTACTTGAGGTGGATTGATTTGATTTTTTTAAGGCGCTTTTCCTTATAGGTGTGTTAGCTCAATGGTCTTAACATTGTTATTGTGGCATGACGGTGGGTTGGTACGAGTGTTTTAGTTAGTGGTTTAGATCTCTTATTTTGGTACCATCATGCAGGACTGCTTTGGACGACCGATCTCGAGTGCCCCTGATGCTTGGTTTGATGTGGTTGAGCGTTATTCCAATGACAATAACAAGACATTGAAGTTAGTCTTTTGTCAGTTTGCTTGCAGTTTGTGGTTTTATCAGTTGAAATCTGTGGTGACCTGATATGGAATTGCTAATGCTTTGTGGATAATTGGTATCACAACATGCAGACGGACTACGAATATTAATAGGTGCCTAAACTTGGGATCATACAATTATCTTGGCTTTGCAGCAGCTGATGAATATTGTACACCTCGTGTTATTGAGTCATTGAAGAGGTTTTCACCTAGTACTTGCAGTACTCGAGTGGATGGAGGTGAGCAGCCAACTTGCAAGATGTTTCTTTGTTGCTAGTTCCTCTGTTATCTGCTTTTCTGATACATATTTTTCTTAGGGACTACTACTTTGCATAATGAACTGGAGGAGCGCGTGGCTGATTTTGTCAAAAAGCCAGCAGCTATAGTCTTTGGTATGGGATATGTGACAAACTCCGCCATCCTTCCTGTCTTGATTGGGAAGGTATATGCACATCAAGTCCTGTTTTGCTTATGTTGCTCTTTCGAAATCATAAACTAATTTCCCTTTCTATTATTTATTAACAGGGAGGGCTCATCATTAGTGACTCATTGAATCACAACTCAATTGTCAATGGTGCTCGGGGATCAGGAGCCACAATACGTGTTTTTCAACATAATAGTGAGTTCTGAATAATAGCAACTTATTTCTCCATAAAGAAATGGAAATTTATCGTGCTTATTAATCTGTTAACTTTCTCTGCTTCAGCACCATCTCACTTGGAGAAAGTATTAAGAGAACAGATTGCTGAGGGGCGACCAAGAACGCATAGACCATGGAAGAAGATAATTGTTATCGTCGAGGGTATCTATAGCATGGAAGGTGAACTCTGCAAACTTCCAGAGATTGTTGCAATATGCAAAAAATACAAGGTCAAACTTCTACGTTCTCATACACAACTCATTATGTGTCATCTTTGCAGTCAGCTTTTACCTAGGAAGTGTTTGAGTTGTCTCCTTGTGAGGAGCAAATTACATAACGAAAAAGATTAAATACTTTTAAGAAGTGTCCCTTCAGGTAACTTGTGATTAAAATAAGTTGAATTTGGTGTTATTAAGGACATAAATGGTATGTGAAAATATATGTTATATCTTGTGCTTTTCTTCTGTTTTTCATAGACACTTTTCATAGCTTAACCCTTGATTCACTTACTAGAATGACATGTCTATTGTTATTCTGTGCTTTGTAGGCCTATGTTTACTTGGATGAGGCTCACAGTATTGGAGCTGTTGGAAAAACAGGAAGAGGTGTTTGTGAACTCTTAGGAGTGGATACTGCTGATGTGGATGTTATGATGGGAACTTTTACAAAATCATTTGGATCATGTGGCGGTTATATTGCTGGATCCAAGGTTTTAGTTATGCAACTATTATTAGTTTTATTACGAACCTTTGGATTGTGTAGAAAAGATAGGTGCTTATCTTTATTTCTCACTAATTTCTTTTCCTCATTTCCATTAATAAGAGAATTATTTCAACATGAGAACAAACGTTATCATTTTCGTTCTACCTTGATCAAGATTCTACTTTACAGTTATATATCTTCAACAACATTTATATGTAGTAAATTTGGATCAGAATTATTCTTATCACTTTATAAAATTGAAGTTCGTTTGATCACGATCCTCTGCAACTTCTTTTTAGTATGTAGAAGGTGATAACTTTCATCTATCTGCCAGGAAGACTCTACTCCATTTTCTGTAATATTCCTTTCTACAATGGCATGAAAGTCACTGTATGACAATTGGCATTCTCGATGGTCATTACAGGCCCTCTAAATGATTTGCAAATTTACTTTAGTACAACTTTTCAGTAGTTCTATGGGTATACTAGGTATGGTGACGAGTTATAGAGCTTGACAGTCTATTTTCATCTTTGATTCCTTTACATGCATTTTTATATGCCAAATATATTGGATTAACTAAGTAATTGACACCACAAGTGGGCTGAGGCCGTGATTTACTTATTGCTTTCAGGAGCTTATTCAATATCTCAAGTACACATGTCCAGCTCATCTATATGCAACATCAATATCTCCACCAGCTGCACAACAAATCATATCCGCCATAAAGGTTATTCTTGGGGAAGATGGTTCATGTAGAGGTAATAGGTGCTCTCCCTTATTTTTCATTTGTTTTTATCCATTTTAGAAAAAAAAAAAGTCATTTCTTTGCTTCAATTGCACGGATCCAACTTTAGATTCCAGCTTAATTTCCCAACGACTTACGATTCTTTTATGTCTTTTTAGGGGCTCAAAAACTTGCAAGAATACGTGAAAATAGCAACTTTTTCAGGTCAGAGCTGCAGAAAATGGGTTTTGAAGTCCTTGGAGATAATGACTCTCCTGTGATGCCTATAATGCTTTACAATCCTGCAAAAATTCCTGCATTTTCCCGGGAGTGTCTGAGACAAAAGGTAAGCTTGCAGTTAATATAGCAGCAACTTATATTAAGATTAATCTTTTCATGTATAAGTGGAGGGTTGGTTGCTGCGCATTTTACTGTTTTCTTGGTTTCTTTACAGGTAGCCATTGTGACAGTTGCTTTTCCAGCTACCCCTCTACTTTTGGCCAGGGCACGTATTTGCATATCTGCTTCACATTCCAGGGAAGATCTTATCAGAGCTTTGGAGGTATACAAGTCTAATTTGTGATTATTATTATTATTATTATTATTTGGTGTTTTTGCATTATGTTACTTGTGCTAAAGACAGGAGGGGGCTTTGTGCATAGAAACTTTTTTATTTGGTATTCAGTATTATTTTCATGTCTTTGAAGATATCTCTTTATTGGATAGTCATCCAATGATTGAGGATTCATACAAAAGGAAAAAGATGAAGTCTGACAGTTGCCAAGAAAATTAAGTAAAATTTTTATGCTATTTAAGCTTGCTCATCCAATTATGTATATCTTTGCTTGACATTTTCAATACCTGCAGTTGCAGCATGTATTCTGAAAATAGTGTGTAGAGGGCTAATCAGTCTTGGATTTGTGACATTAAAATTCAAAGCCTTTGATGACGAATAGACCCGAACACCAACTTGGCTAAGATGTGTTATCTTCGATCAATGTTATACCGGAACGAGAATTGATTTGTAAACAATGAGAAACTAATTCAGAGTTTTTTTTGGAAAATAAAACTAATTCAGAGTTGTTTTCTCTTTGACAGGTGATTAGTCAAGTAGGTGACTTGGTGGCCATAAAGTACTTCCCTGCTGAACCCCATAAGCAGGATCAGGATCAAGACCAGGATCAGAGTGGAATGAAGTTGGATTAAATAGATTATTCGAAAATGGCTTAGGATTCAGGAGCAACTTTTGAGACTTAATCGAACGAAGTATTGGGTTGGGTTGTTGGTTGACCACCGTCTCATAATATCTCTCTGAGAATCACAGTGTGTTAGGACATGCCTATGGTCAATGTTATTCTCCAAGTGCAACGAGGGGCTGGGTATGTAGAGAAACAAACCCAATTCCTACAGTATGGTTTCCGCCTAGAACTAAAAATTAGGTATCTTTCGAGGGTATAGCAATTTTTGCTTGTTTATCGGTACGACTGACCAATCCATGTTGTGTAAATAGTTGCATGCACACCTAAAACTTATTCTGGCAGTGAACTTCCGAGATTTGATATGTTTGGTTCAATTTCTTGATTGAAAATGGTTATAATGACCCTAAAGGAACGACCGAATATGCTTACTGCTTCATGTGTTGATATGCTACCTTTTAATCCAAATCTGTACCGGCTTTGTTTATTCATTAGGTAGTCGTTTTCTCTTCATAAATAACACCATAACCCATTATTCACTAGATTACTAAATACAATCTGAATAGTTCAACAAACGGCCAAGATTTGATAACAAGATGGGTTACAATGTACTTTGAGCTCTTGAAACAATGCATGGCTGTTCCAGAAGATGAGATCCAATGGTTCCCAAAACACTACCAGTGATAGGGTACTAACAGAAGAAAAACTCGATCATAATTAACCCTTTCCCAACAGTTTGGAATATAATATAAGTTTAGAACCAAAATGCTCATGAAAGCAACAATATCAATCGAAGTTATTGCAACCCCATATAAATGCTTAATAGAACAAGCAATACATAATTATCTTAAGTATCAAACTTCCAATTGAAGTAATAGTTGGCTTCATGACATAAAATACATGTTCAAAAACTAAAAAGCATCATCAGAATGTATAGCTTGAACTTAGGTTTTGAACAATTTTATTCATCTTAGGCAAAGTAAGGCATTTCCCTTTCCTTTAAAACACAAGTACTAAAACAAAAATCATCAGAATGTCATATACCTGAACATTGCATTGCACCGAACTTAAAAATGCATTCATAAAGTGCAACAAAAGCACTAATCAAAATATCCTAACCCAAGTTCAAGGAAAAAAATATATAACTATTTCTAATACTATGAGATCAAGAACAAAATAGCTCAAACTACCTTCAGACCATGATGCAACTTGAAATTACCATGGCTGAGATATAATCCTTTCTTGAAAACCAAAATCTACGAAATCGTCACGTCGAAAACCATTCACGAAAACCCTTTTCCGAGCTTCTGAATCGCACAAAACATCTTTCTTCTTGACCCAACAGCATTAATCCCCATATCCTTCAAATCCTCCAGTGTCAGCATTGGTAAAACCTCATCATCAACCTCATGAATTTCGAAAACCGGTGCATACCTCCCTAACCCTATACTATTCAGCCAAATTCTCACACCATCATTCCTATAATCCCTGGCATCGTTATCCGACGGTCCGGACAATTCGACACCTTCAAGATGACGATTATGGTTATTGTTCCTTGCCCTAACTCCCCTTGTATTGTAAAACATTTCCCTCTCATTTCTCTCGTTCCCATCACCCAAATTCTCAAGAGAATGAACTGGGCTATCTTCTTTCAATGGACTCTCCGAATTCTCCAACCCAAATTCCCTATAACTATTTTCCATATCCTCACCACCACTATACTTCTCATCTCCGTCCACATTTCCGCCGGCAAAGTCTCCACCTCCCTCGTCAATTTTCGAGACCCAATTGGATCGGACCCTCTTTGTGGTGGCATTCGACGCTCTTTTCTTCGAATCTTTCACCCTCCAACTCGCAAGTGCAACTGTGTCCAAATTAGGCTCTCTATCATCATCTAGGGTTTCGGCGAACTCGCCGGTGGTAGTTAAATTTGTTAAAACTCGAGTCTTTGAACCTTTACCTGAATCCTTCTTACTGTGATCAAGAGAAAGGTTGTTGTTATGCTTCCACTGTCTGTTTCCCATCGTTCTTCGAGCATGAACTCCGTCGTAGATATGGTCGCCGCCGATTTCTCCCAATCGAACGCTAGGTCTACGCTGTCGTTTTGAACCGACGGCTTCCGAGGAAGTGACGGTGTTTGAACCACCTCCGAAGCCGTCAAGCTGACCCTCCGGTGGCTGTGTCTCCGCCATGTATGACGACAATATCAAGAATTCCAAGATCCAAAAAATGTTTCTGGCTTCCTTTTAGGGTTCCTAAATGTCTCTACACGTATATCTATAGATATATATAGAGAGAGAGAGTGGAAGACAGAGAGAGAGAGAGAGAGAGGTGGAAGAGGAATTCGAAGAGAGTGGAGTGAGTTCTTGCTGCGGAGAAGGAGACTACGGAGGTCAAGTGGGTGTTTGACACGTGGCTTCCTCAATTAGGGTGACGATAGCTATCGTTTGGAGACCCATAAGTGAAAGGAAAGAGAGTTAAACGACATCACAAGGGACGAAACGACAATTGTCGTGTTATCATTAGTTTGCTTTGTTTCTTTTTCCAAAAAAGAAAAGAAGAATTCGATGAAGTTATGGAAAATGGCGAATTCGTAAATACTAGTAATAACAACTATGATGTTGGAGTCCTTAGATACTCTGTCTCAAAAATTGTCCACATGTCTTATTTGATTCCAATCATTTATTTTTGTGGGTCTCACATAAATAGATAGTTAAGATCAAATAGAATAGAGTTGGTATACAATTTTTGGGACAGAGGATCATGTCCCATGTTGGAGAGCCATCGTATCGCAAAGTTTTGTATTATTAAATCTTTTAAAAAAATTTATTAGGCAATTTTGGATTAGATACGATGATGATAATGGCGATTTATTTATAATGACGATTTATTTATAAATTTTTATATTAATAACAGTTTTATAGCATATAGGTTTTTTAAATTTAATGTACATCTTAAAAGTTTTTAAAATTATGAGATTCAAATTAAAAGTTTTTTTGGTGACTATCTATCAAATGTCGCATAAATGTCGATATACTAACTAGATCCGATAAATGAAAAACTTAATAGGTTTAACTTAATCTTGAATCGTATAATTTTTTGTTCCATTCTTTAACTTTTCAGTTTGATTTACCTTAATAATTCTTATTGTCAAAAACCACTTAATTAATTAATTAATTAATCAGTATTTATAAATTAATAAGTTTTCATAAACTAAATAAATAAATTAATTTTTATTTAATAATTTTATTTTTCAATTAAACTTCAAATTCTTTGATAAATAAGGATATTTTCTTTCAATCATATTTTAAATTTTTTAATTTTATTAAATATTTAACCGATTTTATAACAGCCTAATATTGATTGAACCTTTTAAACTTTAAACCTCTTATTTATTGATTTTTCGATTTAGTTTTTAAAACGTTGACCAAAAATTTTTAAAAGTTAAATTTTAAATTTAAAAAAAACCTAAAACATTATACACATTTGGACATATTCTCTTATTATAATTTAAATGAATAAATATTAGTGACTACAAATTTCAATCATTACAAAAAATATAATATTAACAGAGTAAATTGTATAGAAAAGCCACAAACTTTGAAGAAGAAAACATAATTTCAAAGCTCCTAGAAAGGGCCTCTTAGCTGTCAAAATCATCGTTTGGAGCCTCTCTCTCTCCCTATTGCAACCTTTCGCGTGATGGTCGTTCGGGTTGCTAGTCCACTCGACTGACTTTTTGTAAGTCTGGTGCCTTAAAGCTTCAAGCGGAGGCATTCTACGGGACAATATAGGTATCTGGCTTGGCGGATTCGTCCAGAATCTCGGATGGTGCTCACCGGTACCTGTTGAATTCTGAGGTATCTTTACCGGGCTCATGATCGCGTGAAACCTCAGGCATCACCGCATCTAATTGGAGGCAGACTCGATGGTGACCATCCACCTCATTTCTTCCTCAGTCAGACGGAGTATGATTTTAAATCCCATCATTCAAGGGATTCATGAACTGCTTAATTAGAACTGGACAGTTATCTCTCGACATATCTTTCACGAGAGTAACAGATGTGCGAATTGGTTAGTCAATTATGCGGAGAATTTTGAATTAGGAACTGTTTGTCTTAATACTACACCCTTAATGTGCCACAGTATCTTCTTGGAGGATATTTTGGGAATCTGTTCCCCTCGTCTCACCATGAAGTTTTGTTTCTTCCCTCTTTATATATATAAAAAAGCTACAATCATTTGTTAAAGCATAAAGCAAACCGTGCCCAGGACTCTGCTTCAATGGATAAATTGTTGTTCTTTTTACAAACTTTTGATGATCAAGAGCAGGCTTTCGGAAACTGCAAACTGTTGAAAACTTTCTTTTACCTCACTTCTGCCTAATGGAACAGGCACGAAGTGAGTCCCCAGATCCTGCTCCTACAAACACAAAACTAGTCCTGAAGGAAAATAGATTGTTGGTCGTACAAACACAAAACTTGTGCATGAAAATCTTTTGGAGACCTTCATAATCGAAAGAGTTGTACCATTCTTCATATCCTGGATCCACCGTGAAACCACACATATCTACTTTCTCGTAAACAGAGAGCAAATTCAAGAGCCTTCAGTCCAGCTCCCTTTGCTACTGATCCAAATGATGTACCTAACATTAAATATACCATTGTTTATTGGAATTTCCTGCACAGTAGACATACAGATTTAGAAAGTTAAGTTGTATAGGGGATGAAAGCAAAACAGGATTTCCTAACATTTGATAATATCAACATTTCAGATATTGACTTAAAACAAAGAACATAACACATTTGATAAAATGGAACACCAAACAGGAAACATAAAACTATAATTTGCAATGGCATAACTTATGCCAGACACAACTGCTATAAGCATAATCAGGTCATGCCAACAAGCAATAATCCTAGTTATATAAGAACAAAACATCAAACCTAAAAAATCAATGTCAAAGAAAAAATTGGAAACCTTTAACCAATTAATAGCCTCTGTATCCAATGTACAACTAAATTTCAACATTGACAAAATGTCATTGCTCCATTTGCATCAGCTGCTCCCACTTGCATTTCATCTTGAGAAAGATAAAACCTAAGCAAATGGATGGTAGTACTATAATGACACAAACCCGAATCATCTTGCTTATGATATCATGTATTGTTGTTTTAATCAGCAAGACCTCCTTCCTTGTTTCTGCAGGATTCGGATAAATAAGTGTTATTTTAGTATGAAGAAAGGCCTTGTAAGAAGTGGAGTAGTGAACTTACCATCCAACTTTACAACTTTATCAATAGCTTTGGCAGATCCCAGATTAAGGAGACGAAATGTACTCTTATGGCCCACAGATTCTGTAAAATTCGGCAGAAACAAACTGATGAAGTTTAACATACATTGGTTAGGTGAAAGATAGTAGCTAAGGTTGACTAAAACATATATAAACTAATTAACCTGAATTGGGGCACCATTCTCCCTCAGAACAGCATCATAATTGTCTATTTCCTTTCCAAACTTTGTTTTCAGGAGATCTCCTGAATTACCAATGACAGCACTTTGGTCAAACTGAATTGGTATACACGGTGGTACTTCAGGAAGTACCAATGAGAGCTTCTCCATGCATAAAGTCTTGTTCTCACAGCGGTTACTGGAGCACAAAAATAGAAACATCCCATTTAAACTTGCTTCTGTAGGTTCAGCTTAACTAACTCAATTTGACAAGTAAAATCAGAAAACCAGTCAATTTGTTGATATTTTTCCTTAGAAAGAAGGAAATAAAGGAAATGAAGTATTTTGCCCCTTGAATGGAAGTATATCGATTTGAATCAACGTTATGTAAGGTAGGAAACAATTATATACTACATCCTTCTTTCCATTTTTCATAGATTGTATTCCAATCGACCATATTAAAAATGATCAAGTTCTTTTTCAATAAAAGCTTATAGTAAGTACGTACAGATTCACTCCTTTATTAATATTATGCCATGCTTAGTCCTCCCATCCATTTTGTAAAGCATCAATGTATTCCCTGGTGAGTATTGTAGTACTGTTTTGCACCTGACAATTACTCCCTAAATAATAAGTCAATTATCAAGTACAACTCAAGTCAAAGAGAGCGAGATAATAAAATAAACTGCAAACCGACCTGAAAATCCGAGGGATATATCATATAAGATCATTCCATCACAGGTAGATTATTGACAAATAGGAATGTAAAAGGGTTAAGCTTACCTGCTCCCATGTAGCAACAGCTTCACAGAGGTTAAACTCAAAGGACAATCCTTCAAGTTCTCCGGTTGTCAGGTCTTTCTGTTACCACGTAACGTAAATCATCAATCAAGAATAAATCAACTTATTGTACATTCTCATGTGCCAATTTATTGATGATGTTTTAGATCATGAAAAAGTTCCGTTTTCAATAGAATCTTTGAGTACATCAAGAAAGATAAACATATACCCACATGGGGACAGTGTCACTAGGGAAGTTCATTATCACCAGGCAAACAGTGTCACTAGGGAAGTTCATTATCACCTGGCAACTATCCTTGCCAGTTAGAGCTTGTAAACCTAACCCATTTGCACTCTGCATCATCAAGCCAACGTCCCAAAACAGAAATATCAAACCATTTGATGCATATCACGAAAAGCTCTACACTTTAAGACCCTAATAAACCAGTTCGAATTAAAGATCCAAACTTTACCACACACTTCTTGAAACTAGTCTGCAGAGATTGCAATGCTTCCACATCTTCACTCGACAGCCGTTGGATCCCAACTACATCTCAAAAATTGAAAAAAAAAAACGTTAAACAAACATCATCCACGACAAAACCTCCTCTATCCTGCAATGTAAGGCATACAAACAACACAGAAACTCAAAGATCGATTAGTAACGTATTGTAAGACCTAGCCCGATTATATGACGATGATCAAGAAGAGTCCGGAAACTGAAGCAACCAACAGACCCAACTGCAATAGCCTCATCGTCTTCGATTTTGATTTATATAGCACTTTGACTAGGGAGCGGGATTTGGAGACGCATATTAACTGAAATCGTCGACGTGAAGGGAAAATTATGGTGTCCGAATCTCGGCTTTCGCTACTCACCGCCATGTCAGAGTTTCCCGGGAAGTTCTATACGACGCCGTTCCGTTTTGAGTGTTCCAGCCCATTTTTCGTATGTTTGGATTATATTAAGCCGTTCTTTCCTCAAATTGGGCCTCCACCTTATGGCATTTCGTTATTGGGCCTTAGTCCTGGTTGAGTTTTTTAAAATAGCTAAACTTCATCATTCTAAGTGTCTGTTTGGATGGGCTTTTGGGAAGTTAAAAATCACTTTTCTCCACCATGAAAGCTATTTTTAAGAAAATAGGTGTTTTGCTTTAAAATAAAAAACACTTTTTTAATAGATATGATTTTTTTGCAGCTAAAATACAGTTTTTTAAGAAGCTCAAATTTAGAGCTTCTAAAAAAAGTATCTTAAATGATTTTTTGGGTAAATTTTTCAAATCAATTAATAAGCCTATTTTTTAGTCCTTTTTATCCTTATATTTTACACATAATTTTCACAATACCCACAAACTCATCTTTACGTTTATCTTGCAAACTCATCTTTTCTATTTGGCTTTTTTATATATTTTAATATTTATTTTTTATATTAGTTTTACTTATGTTATAATTCATATAAAAGATTTGATTAGATATATTTTCATTTATGTTTCATATGGTTTAAAATTATATAATAATTAATATATTGTG
>JAOSBP010000007.1:21387193-21399137 GCA_027563825.1 Erythroxylum mucronatum | reverse complement strand
ACCCAAGAGCTTCACAAGTGATCAACACATGGACCATAACGACAACGTTCCGTTCGGCCAAAAGCTGGCAGAACCAAATTTCTATGATAGATTCATTAGAGGTGTAGGGCATATTGTATGTATTAGCCAAGAAAAAAGGGGGACCATAAATAAATGTCGGAGAAAACCAATTGGATACACAACTGAGGTCTCGTATAATTAAGGTAGAGCAATGCAAATTAAGCAATTGTGGCTGATGAATCATCATGGAATGAGATTGTGACAAAGCAAGTGAAGATCTTGGACTTTAGGGTCTTCCTAAAAATATATATGCAAGCATAGGTGGTCCTTTACACACAACCTTGAAAAAGGCTAGACATGGCCATGAAGACACTCCCGTCTCATGCTGTTTATTACACACAATCCTGAAAAGGGGCTAGACATGGCCACGAAGACACTCACGTCTCATGCTGTTTAGAGTCCTAGTAATGTCACATTCCAGATTTTGATGGGTCATGCTTGTCTACTTGTGATGAAGATGAAGAAGAAGAGAATCCTGCGAGATATGCTCTCCTCCTCTGAAACACTTTGAACCTTAAGGTTTATGAAAATTTATGGAGTCTATGCCTTTCTGTAGCCATTGCAGGGAAATTAAGATTCAAAGTTTTATATCAGGAATGAGACAGAAATAGTTATGTAAAAATTAAGAGTTATATTTTCTGAAATTTAAGAGTTAAATATATTAAATTATATGCTAATGTATGAGTATCATAAGAGTTTTTGAAATATTAAAGTCTAACCATAATTATTTAGTTAATGTTATATAATAAAATTGTGTTTTGTTAATAGTCTTGTCTCTTTATAAGTTCTTAAGAGACAAGAAAATTAAGATAGTAGACAATGTTGTTCCATACTTGGAAAGCATAAGCAAGACTGTTAAAGAAAGTGGCAAAAGTTAATTAATGATGATAATGCCAAGTGTTTCATGATCTATCAACATGGGGACCCAAGCATAACTTGGAAATATATGAAGAACAACAAGCATAACGGATCCCAGATGATGAATGATCAGTTGGTGAGCTACAAAACATTTGTTCAATCAATCTGTCAAAAGACTTTCAATTCCACACATCATCCAGTTGGCAACTCCAAGCCTTATAATTTAGTTGCTTCTGGTAACCTGTTTCCATCCACTTGGGAGATTCAGATTGGTCCTCAGTTTTGAACTCAAACTCAACTTGGAGGGCCGCATCTTCCACTGATTTTGACTTTTCATAGTATATATCTATAGATAAGCTTCCCCTTTGAGCTTCTTGTGATCATTGTAAATGTGTAATGAGTCAAGAAGATGATAAAGATATGAAAAGGAAAGAGATGAAGAGAAGGAAGCAGTAATTTTAGCTGACAGTACCTTTATTTTAAGCTGTGGATGAGATGGGACAAGACAAGGTAAAGCAAAAAGATTGAATTTTTTTAAATTTCTCGAATCATTTCTGCAATTTTGACTCAATTATATAAGCTAGAAACTAAACATGTGGGTCAGGACTAAGAACAAGAACACAACAACCACATGGATTGTCTATGTCCTACAGCTGTAGCTACTAGCAACTTAAGACCGGAAAGAAAGATGAGAGATTGGGTTAAAACTTTTGATAAGGACTGCTTAATCATTAAAAAATGATGGGGCAATGATTTTAAATCTATGCATTAAGGGGATTACTTGGTAGTTTACATGGGACACTGATGTGTTTAGTTAGATAAACTGTTTTTAAGGTTCTAATCATACTTTTGGCAGGTGATTGGACAAGCGGCGTGTTGTTCCTGTCACTTGTCATTCCAAATGAATCTATCCTTCTAACTATTTCCTTCAAGATAAAGAATCTATCCTGATTGCCAAAGCAACAAAATATCTTAATTTAATTCAATTTTTCTGGAATTTTTGCAACTCAATTTAATGTTATTTTAATTCAATTTTTTGTACTTTTGTAACTCAATTTAATGTTTTTTTCTGTACTTGACTAAATTGTTTGATGCAAGTAATACTTTACAAATCACGTATTTTAAATAAATTACTTAGTGAATTAGTAATTTAGAGTCAGATAAAGGTCATATTCAAATGATAATCAGAAGCTTTAACTGTCTTATTGTTACTCAGAACCTTCAAACTCTTAGATTAAAGGACTTTTAAAAATCTAGTTTTAAGACCTGAATCTAATGTTTTCTTGAACTATAATGCAGATTCAAAATTGTCAGGTTTCACATTAACATCATTTCATGGTTCTGTCTGATAAAGTTCAGATTAATATGATTGCAGTAGTGTTTATGGGATTCATCATTGACATGGAAAGACCAACACAAGAGGGCTATTGAGGGTGTGATACTTTTCAACTAGAAATACCAAAACTTTTATATTTTGTTATCTCTCTGTAAAGTTTTTTTGTTTTTCCTGGAAGAGCAGTAACTTTCATTATCCCTCTTTGCTGCAACTTGAAACTTGTAAAGAAAATATCATACAAGAAAGCAAGTTGTAGATGCTTTCTGTCCTGTTTGCAATTTGCAACAGGTGGTGGGTAAGGGAAGTTAGTTGATGTTAGCCTCAAAAACATCAACTCAAAAAATGCCAAAACACTTGAAGATTCCAAGAAAAGAATAGGACGACTGCATAACTAGTCATATCATATCAATTACAGTTGTAGCATCAATCTAGCTATAATACCTCTTATCTCTCTTTCCATTTTCTTTCTCTCCAATGATAACAATAAATGAAAGGTGAGGGGCAGAAAATTAAACAGTAAGAATAACCGTAACAACAGAATTAACTGAAACCATAGGAACTCAATTTTCTACAATGGTTAATAAAAATGATACATGGGAAAAAGTGCATACTGCATAATGCATGGTGACTTGAATAATATACTATGCTTATACTTTCTCTGCATGAAAAAAGCTGTGTCCAGGCTTCATAACCACACAGGAGTCTTTGGAATTTGTGCATTAGACACTTGGATGGAGGGGCCATAATGGACAGGAACAAACAAGGGATCTGCAAATAGATCTGGTCTTATTTGGTCGGTTGTACCATTTCTAAGTTCTCCATCCACTGATTTTGCTGCCCTTTATTCATGTTTAGATTCCAATTTAAACTCTTTCTACACTATTGGACTTGCAACAAGAGGTTTCAGAGCCTCAAGTTTTGATCTTCCATGTCCTTTCTGCTTCATTTAATTTTCCCTGGTCATGGTTGGCTTTTCCCATCTCCTTGCAAGCTGGATAGAAAAAGAATTCTTGTCAAGTGCAATATACAGTGTTTGTTCATTTGGGATTATTACATGAGACAGGACATGAGAGCTTACCAGAAGTTTGTAATTGTAGGGCAGCTCTTGTTACTTTTATCAGTGAAAAGAACACAAGTCATGGGTGAACCCAGATGGATTCTGAAGTTTCTGTCTTTTCTCATCCACATCCCATAGTAGACTACCACTATCCTGAAACATTTTGGAATTTTTCATTTGTTAGAAAATAGTTGACACAAAAAGTTTTTCAGGTTTTTTTCATGAAATTACAATATTTGCCTACCTTGGTAACCAGCTCACTTGATCCTTCACCTTGAACTAAAAGTGAAGCTGAACTATCAATAAGAGTATAGCTATCTACTGTGGCAAAGTTTGTAGTTGCAACAGAAGTAGCTGCAATGGTGGTTGTATCCGCAAAAGCTGCAGATTGGGTGGGACTGCATTGTTGCACACTTGGCAAAGGTGATGGCAAGTTACTCAACTTCTGAATAATATTAAGCAGAAACAAGATCACAACAGATTTAGTCTTGAATACTACATATGTTTAATCTTGAACCAGAAGACTGAAACAAGAACTATTTTTACCTCAGGCATGACTATGAAGTGGTCTAGATCCACTCCAAAGTCATAGAACAGGGGATTAACAGAAGCAAGCTTCATGGACAGGAACTGGGAAAATGACAAGAACATGATGGGTTAATTGATTCTGATTCAGACAGAAAGAAACTAAACTAGTTGCATGTACAGGTTCTTAATGGATATTGGTATTTCACCTCCACTTGATTTTGCAAGGACTGGACATAGTTAATGATCTCATCCAACATTTGAGCCTTTCCAGTCACCTGTTTTTAGAAAAACCATGCCAGGTTAAGCTGTCAGATGCATGAATGAAGTGAAGTAGAAAAGGGTATAGATTAGTTTTTGAGAAAGACAGGATTAAGGTAAGGAACTGAACACCAACCTTGTCACAACCAGGAACAAGACGCTGCAATGTCTTCATCCTCTCACTGATTTTCTCTCTTCTTACCTGAAATGGTAGCATGTCACGTAGTAATTTTGCATGTGTGACATTCTTAGATGTCACCGGAAGTACCAGAAGGGTAAGCTAAAAAGAACATTACTTGGTAGGAAAGTGAAAAAATAAGGTTCTAGTGATGAAAAAGTACCCTTTCTGCGAGGCTATGGCTGTCTGTTGCTTGACCCCTCCTTGCTCTTACATGAATGTAGCCTGTTGGAGGCTCCTCAGTAACTTTCTTCCGATCCTTCTTCTCAGCTTTTGGTTTCTTCTCAGCTTCATTTACGTCGCCATTACATTTCTTATGATTCTTGCTTTCATCTTCCCTAGCATCCTATCAAAATAACAGAGAGACCAAAATCATCGATGAAGAAACAGAACCTGAGATCTAGATTGTCACGATCATAACAGAATTTTTATGAAGGCCTACCTTTGATTGAGCAGAGGTTAAGGTTGACCCATTTGTATGCTTTCTCTTCTTGTTCATGGGAATCACCACTTGAGAAACTTGCTCGCCACTTTCAAGATTGTTCACAACAGTTGAGGACCCTGTGCTCTGTTTTTTAGTCACAGAAGAAGTCTCAGTATCACTTGGAACAACGTAAGAGTTTTGATCAATATGACTAACTTCCTGGAAGCTAACATCAACAGGAGTTTCATAAAGAGATTCAAAAGGGTAAATTTGAGAGAAGCAGTTGGTCTTGATGTTCCCATTCTCCATAAAACCAGACATGTTCTGAATGGGGGTGCTCTGCAATATCACTGAATCAAGAACAAAAGGGTGGTGCTGGTACGAAAAGGCTGCCATTTTTAAGGAGCTTTGGAATTGGAAAAATTGAAAAAGTTTTCAGGAAAAGTGATGGCAGAGAAAGGTGAGAGTGAGAGTGAGACGATGATGATAGTGCTTGGACTTGGAGGCAGCCAGAAGTTGCAGTCAAAGAAAAGTGGTTCTGTGACAATCTAAGGAAGACTTCAAGGCTATATAAAGAGCAGAGCACAAGAACAAAAAAAAGCAGAATAAATAAATAAACAAATAAATAACCATAAGAATGCAAAAACCCATGCAAAGGTTGCTGTTCCGTGTCTTGTCCTATCTCAGAAGGTCTGTCCCACAAAAATTAATATTTCAAAGAATAATGAACAGGATATCCACTCGGGCCTCACTCTCACCTGAGAATTTAATTACGGTCGGGTCATCTTAGAAACAGATGCCCTCATAGTCATTAATTTGTTTTCATCTCCCATTTCTAAGATTGATAGTAATTACTTTCTGTTGGCAGGTATACAAGGCTTGCTCCAACGGGATTAGGAGGTACGCATCCAACACATACACCGAGAGAGGAACTAGTGTTCAGATCAACTGGCAACTATTGCAAGAAGGGCTTGTCCAGGAATCTATATACTTTAAGAGCCCCCTTTGACTGCCCAAGATCTCATCCGATGGGATTGGCAGGGACTTGAGTACCGCCGAGTTTTGCAGAGCTTAGATTAATAGTATTTTAGCTCCTTTGTATTAAAAAAATGATAATAATTTAATGGGAGGGACCAAAATTTTTTAATAAGAATGTATTAAAATGTCCCTTTCATTATCTAATGTTTTGTTACAACACCTTAATGGTATAAAATTTTAAATTGCCAATTATGAGATAATTGTGATTTGATTTATCATGAATTTAATTATAAGTTATTGTGGTAACTATAGACTAATTGTAAATAATATAAACACAATTGCAATAACTCAAGTAATTTATTAAAAAATATAATTTCTACTACTATAACAACAACAACAATTCAATAAAAATTTCGTTGATATACAGAATTTGAAGAAGTATAGTAGTACGAAACCTTATCTCTAACTAGTAAAAATATTGTTTTCAAATGACTCACATGAAGGAAAAATTAATAAAAATTAAAACTAAGAAATAAAAGAAATAAATAAATACTTAATAAATAAAATATATAATAAGTAATAAACTAAATAATATGATAAAAATATATAAATACCATAAAATCAAAGTCCTTGATTTTAGTTTTCTATCATATTGAAAGATGTAAAGAAACAATTTAGATATGGAAGGTATTGATATTTTTATAATACATAAATTATATATATATATAATTATATATAATTATTATCAATACCCAATTGAATTCCCAGTGTTTATATATATATATAGAGGGAGAGAATGGGCTGTGGCCATCTTAGAGCCACCTAGAGGGCAGACCATTGTACAAGTTAGGCTCCACCATACACAAGATAGCCCCTATCCTAAGTCCGATAGGGCTGAAGTTGTAAAAAATAGACACCATACACAATACAGACCCTATCCTAAGTCTTAGCCAAGAAAGGGAAGTTTTGGCCCATCTCTATCAAAGTGTATATAAATTATTCTCATTTTATAAAAATATTTTAAACAAATAAAAGATACTAAAACATTTTTTTTAATGGAGGAACGGCAGCTGCTACTCTTTGGATATGCACTAAGTAAATTTCTGAATTTACGCAATAACCTGCAAATTGTGTTAATCGGGTACTCTAGTAAGCCCTGTACGACAGGCTCGATTGAGAGAGCATAAATAGGGGAATCGAACACAGGACCTTTTGGCCCTATGCCCCTCCACTCCACCAACTCAACCACCCTTAAGAGGCTACCATTAATTTGGAGTAAAAATAGCATATGATATTTTTTAAAATTATCATATTTTATTGAAAGTTTTTAAAGTTTACTTAATTTTATAATATTAGCTTGAACTTTAAAAAGTGATGCTGAAATTTTTTAATTTTTAATTTTAACAAAAATAACCCGAGATAAGTTTTCCATTAACGTGGATGATGTAGCGAGCTATTTTAAATTAGTATTTTTGCAACGTCCTAAATTTATTATTTAATAAATTAAAATATAAATTTCTAAAATAATTATACACTACTTCTTATAATTATTTTAAGGTATTTAATTTTTTCATAATTAAATAATAAAATTTATACGTGAAAACTACATAGCAAAAATATTAATATGACGTGACCTACCATGTTATTTACGATAACGAAAGATTTAACGTAGGACTATTTTTGCTAAAAGTTGGATTGAAGTATTTTAACCTAATTTTTTAATTTGAACTAATATTATAAATTTTAATAAAGTTTGAATTTTTTATAATTAACTCTTTTGTTAAATAATATATTTACAAAATTTAATAGAGTTTGAATTTTTTTAAGAACATTAAACAATAAGAAATTTTAACCACGAGGATGAAGTTTCTTTCAAATATTAACACCTTTTGAGCATTTACTGACCAAAATGGCTTATCAATTTAGACAAGTCATGTACGGAAGCAAGCCATTTTTTCAATGATCAGCTTTTCTTCACAGAAAAAGAAAAGAGCAAAAATGTAATAAACTTATGTTTTAATTGAGCAATCGCTTTCCTTTGACAGGTCAAAACAAACAATTAAGAGAAACAGTTAAGCAACAGGAAAACAAAATGATTATGTTACTCTCTCAAATAAGTACTTAAGTACATAATCATAAGTTAATAATGAAAGATACGAATATACTTTGTTAGATACACAACCTTACAAAGAAGAGATCAAGTCACGGATATAGTTCTACGAGATAAGTTGGAGGTGACTAACATTAATAAGAAATTATACTTCCTCTTATTCAAAATAATTGTCGTTTTAGAGGAATGCATACTTATTAAGAAAGTTAATGAAATTATAGATATACCCTTATTAATACTCCCATGAAATTACCTCGAGACCCCATGAAGTTATAAATGATTGCATGTTAAATTACCTTGAAATTGTAATCTGTGTAATTAAGATGTGAGAGAAATTAAAGGATAATTTTGGAAGTAAAATCATAAACATGTATGAAAAGTTACGAGCGACACTTATTTTGAATAATTAAAATCTCTCTAAAACGACACTTATTTTAAATAGGAGGGAGTAAGATATAAGATTTAAGTAGTTCAAACATATTATAAGAAAACATCCTGATGCTTTAGTGAGAAAATGTATCAAGATTATACTTGAGGACTGTAAGAGAAGTAGATGAAGACCCAAAAAAAATTAAAAGAAAGTGATCAAGAATGATATGATCCTATTAGAGATTATCGAGGACTTGACTGATCTTTAATAAAAAATTTTGACAAACTAAGATATGGATAAAGGATCTTATATAAGTAGGTTTTTCTCTTTTCATAAGTTTTTTTGAATATTTTCCTCCAAAACTTGTATTTTTTAGTTAGCCTAAATAATTTTGTTTGCAATACTTTATTTTTTAGTTATCGTATTTATTTCTTTATTTTGTACTTTTTAAAAATAGCTTGTTTGTTTTATTTATTCATTTGTTTTCTTTTTTATATGTTTATTTATTTACTTACTTTCATATTTATATTTATTTTGATTTTCATTTATGCAGTTATTTGCTTAAGTATATTATTTTCTTTCAATCGTTTTTTTGTGGGTCTATAAAAAATAACGTCTATGTTAATTAGGAATAAGATTACATATTTATGGACCTTCCCAAACCTAACATCTTAAAGAGATTCATATTGAAACAGTGTTATCATCGTTTTTGTTGTTGTTGTATTTTATTAATATCGTAACAAACTATTTTTGCTTGAGAATGCAAGTCTAAACTCAAATTAGAATTCCAATTATTTACATAAATGGAGTTTTAAAACTTCAAATTTGTGTAAAAATAGAATATTAGTACTTTGTGATAATAAAATTTTATTGCAATTAAATTTATTATTTTAAATATATCAATATATTGTTAACTATTGTATAAAATGTGGTAGATAATACTTTGTATCCACTTTTTCATAATAATAAAAATATACTTCTTTGTCGATAAAAGAATCACTTATTTTGATACTACATCTTTTGGGTGCCATTCCATACTTTTCCAGGATATGTCGGAGCTTTGTTTCCCTCGGCTCGGTTTGTAATTTTGCCAAGTTTATCCCTTTATTCAAAAAAAAAAAAAAAGAATCACCTAACTTTAAAGATGCTGACACTGATAAAATCTGATTAGATCCTTAATCACAATTCACAAGATCTTAGTGAGTACTACATTTCACAGGAATACGAAAACCTTAAACAATCATATTGTAAACGGAAAGTCTACTTAGTAGATTAGGGGTCTACACATACATCAATGATGATTTGGTGAAAGTTCACTAGACTCTTTGCGAGCAATTAATGCAGTTCACAGGAATACGAAAACCACAAACAATCATACTCTAAACTGAAAGTTCACTTAGTGAGGGGTCTGCACATACATCAATAATGATTATGTGAACTCATGATTCATGAATCTGTAAGCAAAAAGGATAGTGTTAAGTGTTACTTTCGGGATTTATCTGCTTCTAGCCGAAAAGAACCATTCAGATCCTTCACTTAAATTTCAAGTTAGCTGAACCACAAAGGTCCAAAACACACAATCTTTGTCTTTCTCCATCTAATTAGGAACTAATCAGGTGATTAGTTTACTATCAAATGACATTTTTATTATCCCTAATTACATTTATATGTATCGTTTGTAATTATTACAATTATTTGTGACCGTAATTATAAAACTTTACGCTAAAAACAGATTTATTATGAACATACGAATTGCAATACGATTTGCGTATTATCGAATTGTTGTCGTTGTTGTTTACCATATAGAAGTAAAATTGCGTATTAGCAAATTGTTACCCTTGTCATTTGGAACAAGATCTTCTGTCCAGTTTTATGGTGTCTTATTGTGTCCAGTGAATCTCAGTCATTTATTTATGCGGGTTCTATGTGGGCTCCACATAAATAAACGTGAAGTTCACATAAATAAATGGCTAAGATTTACTAGACACAATAAGACACTATAAAAATTAGACAAAGATCTGAACGCTTGTCATTTATCTTCTCAAAAGAGTAAGCAACTGATCATGTTTGGACCTTGAAATCAATGAATATGCAATGGTTGCTTGCTAACGTTCAGAGTTCTTGTGTAAATGCCATATTTTGCATGGCTTCTCGTGCATGGAAAGCAATGTAAACCTAGTTTTGGTCTAGCCGGTGACGCAGGCTTCCCGCTTCCCACGTAGCCGCCAATCCGTTGCAGCTAGTGAGTGCATACTCACGTCATGTCCTGAGTTGACCGGATTCCAATTTAGACATAACATAAATCTTGGTCAGAATTTTCTGCCTAAAACGACGTTGTACTGCGAAGAAAGTATAATCCTAATTTAATATGCTAATTCTCAATTTAAAGATGGACCTTTCCCAAATATTATTAAGTTTAAGTTAATATATAAATAAATCTTTTTATTATCACAGCTGTGCTGCAGCAGGATCAAGGAACGTAGGCCATGCCATCTGCCAGAACCTCAAGGACACAAGATTCAGGAGCTTTGTTAACTCCCCAAATGCCAGGAAGGTTCCTACCACATGTGGAACTCCCTAACCTAAGTGCTAGATTAAATCACTCTCCCCCTCCTACATATGAACCAAGTTTTATTTTGTCTTGCTTTTCCACGCTACTTTGCCTATGTGATACTTGGCCAAAAGTAATAAATAAGTGTGGGGTCATAGTCACATCACATGACACCAATTAAAACTTTGGTGCGGTTTATCTACATAATTCTCACTATAGCAGGTCCTACTCTACTCTTTCTTTTTATTTTTATCTTTGTCCGGCGTCCGGAAGAAACAAAATAAGGGAATGTTTGGTTGATAGGTTTAGGAAGAGGCTGATGGGTTTGGGATAAAAAATGAGTGGTTGGTTGTTGATTATAGTTATAGGGGTAATGGTTTGATATCTCACTTTGGGAGAATCCTCCATACCCTCATTTGATAGAGGAATGAAACTCATTCCTTAGTAAAGACTAATTTTTTAAAAATATTTTTAATACTAATTAAGTAACATATAATTAATTACAATATAATTAATTAAAATAATATAATTAATTCATTAAGTATATTATAATTAATTACAATAGAATTAATTAAAATATAATTCATTCATTAATTAAAATATTGTAATTAATATATTAAAATATAATTAATTAAAATATAATTCATTCATTAATTAAAATCTAGTAATTAATTAATTAATCAATTAAAATATAATTAATTACTATAATTAGTTAAAATATAATTCATTCATTAATTAAAATATTGTAATTAATTAATTAATTAAATTATTATTATTTACTAAATATAATTAATTAAAATATAATTATTCATTAATTGAAATATTGTAATTAATTAAAATATAATTAATTAAAATATTAATATTAAATAATTAATTACATTAATATCAATTAAAATATAATTATTCATTAATTAAAATATTGTTATTAATTAATTAATTAATTAAAATATAATTAATTAAAATATTGTTATTAATTAATTAATTAAACTATTATAATTAATTAATTACAATTTAATTAATTAAAATATTATAATTAATTAATTACATTATAATTAATTAAGTAATTACATTATAATTAATTAATTAATTACATTATAATTAATTAATTAATTACATTATAATTAATTAATTAATTACATTATAATTAATTAATAAGTTACATTATAATTAATTAAAATATAATTCATTCATTAATTAAAATATTGTAATTAATTAATTACACTATTTTAATTAATT
>JAOSBP010000007.1:21355685-21378454 GCA_027563825.1 Erythroxylum mucronatum | reverse complement strand
TTCATTTAACTACTACGTGCCCAAATTTGCTTTCTCAATTTCATCATGGCGGCGTTTCGGATTTAGATAAGAGATATACATATAAAATTAAGTTATAAGCTAGAGCAATTGGTTCGATTATTATCTTTCGGTACGAAGCAGTCTTAAATTTTTGTACCAGTTGTCCTATTTTGTAAAATATTTACAAACTAACGAGAAGATTAGTCAATAAATCTATCAATAAATACCTAGTCTAAGACAAAAAAAAAAAGAAAAAAGTTAGAGCAAGCGGCTCCAACCTAATCCCACGGCTTTGAAGCAAGTAAAGTAAAACCCATAAGACTAGTCGAAGTAGTCTGCACAAGCTCCACGTTTTGAGGACCACTCGTTCTACTAGAACGTGCAATAAGTTAACAATCTAGCAGCATACATCATTTTATTCTGTACCTGTCGTTTTTTATAAATCTTAGCTATTTATTTATATAAATTTTATGTGAATCTCGCATAAATAAATGACTGAAATTTATAGAATAAGATAGGAATAGGATAAAATGGACAGAAAATCTCGTCCCTCGAATCAATCATTATATCGTATTTGTTGAGAATTTACAATTATAGAAGTTATAACTAATTATTTTGAGTCTGTTATGGTATTAGATTAGGTTTTGTAAGTAATGTATTGATATTGGTCAATATTAGATATTGTTTCATTTAATTTTTTAAATTTATAAAATAAAGTTTATCGTTAAATTTATTTAAAAATTATAAAATAATTTATTGTCATATCATACAGTCGTAAGGTATAGTTTATATTTCTATCAACTTAAACTTTGTTCATTAAATTTAAGTTAAACCTAAACCAAAATATCAGCTTGCAAATTGAATTGACAACTTAGAACTTTTGTTGAACTTTGATTATTTCTTGTTTAAGAATTCACTCAAACTCAACGTGTTTTGAGGTTTCAAACTTTGAAACATGACTCCAAATTTATGGCGGCTGATTCTTGGTGTAGAATTTTCATGAAATTGGGTATAATAAAAGAAAATAAGAATTTAGCGGCGGAAAAATAGCTAAAGAAAATAAATCGTTGTAAATTATCAACGTTTTTTATTTGTCTGTTGAAGAACTTGATGGGAAAATATAATTTAGTGACAAAATAATACCGTTGATAATTAAGGCAGAAATTTATAGCTGAATAATCAAGCTTTGACTCTTCGATCTAACATAATATTAGCGACGGAAAATTTTGTTTGTAAATTTTCAACCTATACATCGTCGTCTGCTTGTGGTTGAATGTTATGCAATTAAAAAAACGGTGTCGTTTTTTTTAACACCAAACAACATCGTTTTGCATTTAAAAGAAAAAAGAAATAAAAAATTGAAAAAACTGAAAATTACAACAAAAAAAATCCCTAAAATTAAAGAGTATGTGCTTATCCGTTTATCCTGAAATATTGTTATTGACTTGTAATACACTTCTTTAGTTGAGAGGACCTTTTCTTATGATCAGAACATTGCGAGACAGTTCGGTCCATAACTAGTACGCTAAAGGTGCGTCCTTCCTAATCCTCTCGTATTAGGAAAAGGACTTTTTATTGCTCTAATGTCCACGCCGAATATAGATCGAACTGTTTCACAACGTTCTGAACTTAACTCATGTACCGCTTTAATGAGCGAATAGCCTAATCATTGGAACATACTACAGCCCTAGGTGACAAAAAGCAGATGAATGATTTATTTTACATTAACTAAAAACTGCTATATTCTAAACGGACAAAAATATTTTTATCTTTTTTATTTTATTGATAGTTTTATGTTATTAATCAAAA
The DNA here is from genome assembly GCA_027563825.1 of Erythroxylum mucronatum. Taxonomy (NCBI): domain Eukaryota; kingdom Viridiplantae; phylum Streptophyta; class Magnoliopsida; order Malpighiales; family Erythroxylaceae; genus Erythroxylum; species Erythroxylum mucronatum. The sequence goes on along the minus strand of JAOSBP010000007.1, from coordinate 21,376,645 downwards.
TGGAATTGGAATTAGAATAATAAATAATATATAAATTACTATATATGTATATAGTAATTCAATCTTAAAATGTTGTATTTGTGGTTTTTTTAATAAATAAGAAATTGAATGAATTTATTATTTATATAAATCTTATAGAGTTTAAGTTTTATTAATAGAAGGATAATCAAATCCTAACACAAAACTAAAGATATCCTAAACAACCAAAACACTAACACACAAGTGGACATTGACTCCTCTACTCGTTACACTACTACATAAGACTCCTTTACCGTAAACCAAATTTTCTGTTCAGTTTTACTCTGTTTTATTCTGTCTCATTGAATCTTAACCATTTATTTCGTAGGATCCACGCGGGCTCCATGCAGACCTCACATAAATAAATAGCTGAAATTTATTGAACACAATAAGACACCATAATATTAGACAGAGGATCTGAACTCTCTTTACGGAGACCAAATTGTATCACAAAAGCCAAAAACAAAAGTCATTATTTCTATTTTTAACCTCCTGATTTTTTAATATTTGAACCGAGTCCTTTTGAACTGCGTGCATGGGTTGCATTCTTGGCAGAGACCGTCGCTGCTCTGATGAACCCAACAACTGCGAGCGGAGGTCAGACGGGCAGTCCCTGAGCATCACCAACTTTGTTCATGCCGTCCGGGTTGAGAATGAAACTGCCCGGGAGCATAGGAAGGTCCAAGGTGGGGTTGGTGAGGAAGGTGATGCTCCAGCTTGTCGCCGTGGTAATGAACTTAATTTCAGTTCTCAGCAAGGGTGGCCGTCGTGGCTGATGAAGGTTGCCGGAGACGTGATTGGTGACTGGACTCCTCGCCAGGCTAACTCATTCGAGAAGCTAGAAAAGGTGATATTTTTTTTTAAAAAAAAAGACAACCTTTTTTGAAATATATAAGAATATCTCCGTTCACAGGTTTCTAATCGTTTCTTGTTTTAGATTGGGCAAGGCATGTACGGGGATGTGTACAAGGCTAGAGATCTTCTGACCGGAAAGATAGTGGCTTTAAAGAGAGTATGGTTTGATGAATTAGAGGAGGAGAGTGTTGAATTCATGGCGAGAGAGATCGCCGTTTTAAGCAGATTGGACCATCCCAATGTGCTTAAACTCGAGGGCTTGGCCACTTCAAGAATGTCTTATTATATCTACTTGGTTTTTCAGTATATGGAACACGATCTCGCTGGCCTCTTAGCTCGCCAAGAAGTCAAGTTCACCGAGCCTCAGGTATGTGTATTGCCAACTTTGGAAGTTTGATAATGTTTAGTCTTGAGTGTTTTAGGGTTTGTTTTCTGATACTGACAAATTTAACATTATAATTTAACGTAATATGATGAGGATAAGTTCGGTCAATTTGAGCATTTAAATTCTACATGACCTTCTGTTAGAAGGAAAACACTTTTAAAATCTCTGGTTTTACTTTGGCAGGTGAAATGCTTCATGAAGCAGTTGCTATCCGGGCTTGAGCACTGCCACAATCAAGGTGTTTTGCACCGAGATCTCAAGTCTGCCAATTTACTTATTGACACTGATGGAGTTCTCAAAATTGGTGACTTTGGATTAGCCAGTTTCTATGATCCTGAGCACAAGGTTCCCATGACAAACCGAGTTGTATCACTCTGGTATCGACCCCCTGAACTTCTTCTTGGAGTCACCTGCTACGATGTTGGTGTTGATCTTTGGAGTGTTGGGTGTATTATGGCGGAACTACTAGCTGGATTTCCAATAATAAGGGGACATACAGAGGTAGGCACTCTTCTGCTTTGCTTGTTGGGTTTCAGAGATAACTAAACAGGTGCTTTTATGGTGGACACAATTTAGAGTTATTAACATGATTGAGTATAGTTTGAAAGGGATATAAGGCTGCGTATTTCTGAAGGATGATTTTGCTATTGCTATAATCATGTTGCTGTCACTGTTTTCCGCTTATTCTTAGATCTTTTTTCTTTGTTGCTTTAGGTTGAACAGTTGCACCTGATATTTAACTTGTGTGGCTTTCCATCTGAGGAGTATCTGAAGAAATCCAAATTGCCAAATGCAGCACTGTTTAATCCACAACAGCAATACAAACGCTGTATAACAGAAAAATTCAAGAACTTCCCATCTTCTGCTTTGCCTTTGATAGAAACCCTCCTTTCAATAGATCCTGATGAACGAGGCACAGCAACTGAAGCTCTACATTCTGAAGTAAGTGACGATTACTTGCTAACCTATTCTGTATTATCGAGGTTCGTGTCTTCAAGAGTTTACAGAACCATTTATTTGTTGTCGGTTTTCTGAGTGCAGTTCTTTGCCACTGAACCTTACGCTTGTGAGCCATCAGATTTGCCTAAGTATCCTCCCAGCAAAGAAATTGATTTCAAATTGAGGGTTGAAGAAGCCAGAAGGTTAGCATTATTCTTTATTCTTGCAATTCTGTTTTTGGAGTTGTTTCAATTGTAAATACCGACAGCGGATCTTGAAAACTTCTTCCTCAGGCGAGCAGGTCCTGGCGGTAATGCTGTTGGATATGTTCAAGATCCTGAAGTGAACATGGATACACGTCTTTGTCTTGGATAACTCAGTGTGCGAATTTTCTGAGTTTTGTGCTTCTATGTCCATCTTGCTTCCCTGATGGTTTTCAATTTTCTGTATTAATTGCTTTTGCTCATTCTTCATATAATTGTCTGGTGCATAATAAGGGCATCAGGTTTTTACTGTTTATGATCAGAAAAAGCAATCCCAACTATCTTCTACAGCTTTTCAAAGTTAATCCATGCACAAGTTGATTAACTTGAAACAGAAGAATCTGCGAGTTTTCATGAAGGACGAAGAATTACTGACTGCTGCTTTCCCATCTGCTTAGAAATGCTATGAATTCTCATTTCTGTATTGTATGAAGTTGCAACAAATGCATATTAGTGTCTTTTTCCTTGATCTTTGTACTTGGAAATCAATCTCGAACAAATTACAAGAATATTTGATAACTCCGCGATCTGACTGGTTTCAGAGTAAACATATAAACTTCCATTATGATTAATGAGTGACATATAACAATTTGTGCTTTCATATCATTGCGAATGAAACAAGGAACCGTGACTAAGAAAAAACAGAAAAGTCCTCCTACTGGTTTGGAATCAATGTTTCTAGTATAATCAAGCCACTGTTTTATCTGAGAGAAGATGGTCTTTGTCTTGGCCAGAGCGAAGTGGATTGTAGCAGGACCTGATATTAACGTTCAGCAGACTCTTTACAGCTCCTGTACCCTTGGGCACTTGCATAACCTTCCTGAATTTGCCTCCTTTCTTGCCTTTCTTAACTTTCTTGGTCACCGAGTTCTGCAGTCAGAAGAACAAAGTATGAGGACAAGGCCTTATCTGAGTTCGTACCAAGTATTTCATGTCATAATCATGAAGGAAAAATCGATAAGATATCTATATACCTCATCAGGGATTACTGATTTCACCGTTCTGCTACCGAGTTCCTCATTTTTTTGTGACATTTTTTCTGTGTGATCATCCCTCTCTGCAAAGAGCAGCCACTGATTGTGGTCAGAAACTTAAAAATGTATAGAAAAATTATTGTTATTGCATGAATAAGCTTTGTTTACATGTGATCGGAGGTCTGAAGATAGATACTTTACCTTCACCACTCACATCCACATCCACATCCACATCCACGTCGTCCATCGTACGATCTAATGATTCTACGTAATATACTCTGAAGCTTGGAGATCCTGGACAGTCACGAGCACTTCGCAAGCTAATATGGCGCCCATCTTTTTCCTCATCGCTGCTGTTCCCTGTGCCATCTCCATCTTGATCTGTAATTTCTACTACATCCGCCTCCGCTATTTCTTTCACCACCTTGTCACCTTCCTTGCTGTCTTCAAGTTCAACGCGATTCTCTCTGCATAATTTCTCAGTCTCTCCTTCTGGTTTTAGTGTTATTGCAGGTTTGGTCTCATCCTGAAACTGCCCTTTTGCGGCCACCTTCTGATGCACTGGCAATGTTGATTCGACGAATGTGTCCACCTCAATGTCTTTAATCGCTGACTCATCGGAGAAGTCCGCCGCAGGTGCCACTTTCCTCAGGTTATTATTCTCTCCAGAGCTTACGCTCTTGCTATCATCTTCAAGAGGGCGATCAGATGCAGAAGAGGTGTCATCAGAACCGCCGTCTTGGAGAAGTTCTTTTCTCGAAAGGGTTTTGTTGTCCTTTGAAGAGTTTGTGTTCCTCCGTCTCCTGACATCCTCCAACCTACGGTGTAGAAGAGGTTTGACCTTTGCATGTACCATGAGTTCATTACTTGCAGACTCATGCTTAGATCCTCCACAACCCATGATTTTAACTCTTACGACAAAAGGAGAGCAAGAGAAGAGAAGCAATCGACAAAGAAAGAACAGAAGCGAAGTGCTGCAATGGAAAATGCTTGAGAGGGCTGAGAATTTGAAAGGAGAAGATCCATGACAGTTGCAAGAACCAGAAACAAGTTGGATTAAGATTGTTAACTTCTAACAGATGTTCATGTCCATTTTTAGCAGATGATATGTTGTTTAGCTAGAACATATGTCCTGTAACTAATCAGTTCGGTCACATATCGATATCCAAGTACTTGTAATCTCAAGAACTGAATTCCTTTTGAGTTTTGAGTCATTGTTCGTTCAGAACAATCTCCTAACTTCCATGCTTCGTTGAAAGAGTCTAAACTTGTTCACCAAAACAGCATTGAGAACCAGGAATTATGGGATAAAAAAAATTCCAGCATGTAAAATAGATTTAACTAATCATTTTAGTCCCTCGCTATAATAAAAAATGTATGGTCCGGAGAGAACTTGTAATGCGCAGCCTTACCCTTATTTAATAAAAAGACCGGTTATGATAGATTTATATGTAATGCAAACTAATGATAGTAAAAAATATAGAAAAATACATATAAATAAAATATAAAATATGTAATGCAATACATAAAACAACACATATAAAACATGTTAAAGATTAACAATAAAAAAATAAAATAAGTAAATAAATAAACAAACTATAAAAAAAACAAGTACAAGAATAAATATAACGAGTCGTTATAAGAAAGTAATTAAACGAAGAAGTAAGAAACTACTTAGGCTAATAACCAGGAGAGAAGTACTGCGTAATCCAAATATTAAGGCTAATTATAGCACGAAAGATAGATGAAATCTTTAACTATCTAATTTTTTAGTTCGATTTATTTAATAACTTTTGTTATTAAAATTGATCAATTTATTAATTAATTGGTCAATTTTTATTAAATAATAAGTTTTTATAAATTAAAATAAATTAATGAAACTTTAAATTCTTCAATAGTTAAGGACAATCTTTTTCAATCATATTTTAAATTCTTTAATTTTATTCAATTTTTAGCTCATTTTATAACAGGCTAATACCAATTGAATCTTTTAAACTTAAAAAAAAAGTGATACATTTTTGTAATAAATTGATATAAACTCTTTTAGTTGATGGAACTTTACTTTTAAATTCGATTTTTTGAAAAGCATTACCATTTTTTAGTAGCTATTAGAGATCATTATTGAAAAAATAGTTTATAAAAATTATTTTACTATTACAATAAATACTAAATTAATTTAACCGTGATATATTTTAATTCAAAATAATTAAATTTAAAGTTAGATATCTAAATTTAATTATATCCGAAATTAAATTTGACAAATTATTTTTTAAAATTGATATTTAGATTTTATAAAAGCAAAATCCACATTAAATAAAACCTTGAAATTAAATAAATGTTGAAAACATACTGCAAACCCCAAAAAAGCTATTGCCCACATCAATAGAGGAATGTTTGTTTTCTCAAACATATCCTTTTTCTTCACAGAAAATCTCTCGAATAGGACATGTAAGTAATGTTAGTATTGCTATTTAATCGTAGGTAGTGTTATTTTCTTCATAGTCATTCTCGTCACACGATGAGTAAATGTCTGTGATGTTGCTAGAGCTCGAAGACGATGTACATGGAACAGGAGCCTCGTTTCTAGCCAAGAAATCATAAAACACAGGCTGGTTCACTGCTACATCGATCTTAAACTTGTTGTCTTTACTTGTCTGATCAACCTTGTAACCTGTTTGTTGTGGTGCTGCATTTCTTCTCTTTGGGAACACTCGACATAGAACCCAGTTTTCCAGTTCACTAAAAGAATCCTGAAGAACATAGAACATGTAATGGTTAGCAGCGAAGACTACCATCTTTCGGATCAGACATTATCAGAAACTTCTTAACATGCCTGGAAAGGGTTCTTTGTACGTTGAGTATGGGAAGAGACTGAAGATCCTACACGAAGAAGACGATATTCATGCATGATCCAATCAGTTCTACAACCGTTTGGAGGCTTTCCACTGTAGAAAACGAGAGTTTTCTTCATTCCCACGACGTCAAGATTCCTGGTTGATGACACGATTCTTTTGTCGACGCCGGTGGCTTTCCAGTAACCAGAACCAGTGGCTCGGTTGATTCTGTTTCCGTTGGGATATTTGGTTTCGTTGGAGCTGAAAAAATATCTCTCTTGCTCCTCCGAATCACCTAACATTCACCAGACAACCATCGACATTCACTCTAAAATTGCATGAAACAGTAATAACGATCGTTCCTGAAAGAATGGTTTTCATCCTAACCTGGCAAATCCCATGGATCATACTTGCAGACATTGATCTCTGGTATGACAGAAGCTGGCAAAGGCCATGAAAAGACCTTGCATTGAAGGTACTGAAACACCAATTCTTCGTCTGTTGGCTGGAAACGAAAACCAGGAGGCAATCGTCTGGTTCCACCTCTGGAAAAGTTGAATTTGTCCATTTAAAAACTCTGAATATTGATCAAAATTGAGAGGTTTGTTGGATGCTAAATGCTTGGTGGAAGAAAAGAGAGGGGTCTTTATACTGATGCGAGAAGGAAGACTTTATCGGGAACGTGAATTGTGGATCGAGGGAACAGGTATTCTCCTGACAAATCAATCAAAATCTGAACCAATAATTAATCAAAAGAGACTGCACTAAAGATAGCTTTGGCTAAAACCCTTTTTCTTTTATTCACTTCTCCATGTTCTTCGATGTTTTCTAGAATTAAAAAGTAAAAATTAGCAAGCGACAGGTGTCTAAGTAGACGAGTACGTAACTATTTCTTGATTGTTTGTGAAGTGCTTTAGCTTTTAGTTTCTGTAAAACCCTATCTCCTAAGTAAGAGAGTTTTTAATACATAGGACTCCACAACTGTGACTTTCTGCAGTGATGTATTAACATAAGAACAGCTAGTAACGAGAAGCCATTTATTCTGGTAACTAATGTCGAATTAAATAATGTTTTTTGGATTTTTATTTTTATTTTTATTTTAAAAATAATTTAAATTAAGTGTTTAAGTTTTAAAAATAAATAATTCAATTTAAAAAGTATTATCATTAACATTTTATTGAAGTTGCTAGTAGAGCAACATAAACACCAACTTTTAGATGGATTATATAAAAAACAACAATTGTTTTGCGACTTTAATTATACGTAGTCTTTCTTTTACATTTCGAATTTATGATCTTTTGATTATAAAAGAGTAACCTTATCAATTACTTCAAAGCTCACTCTAGGATTGTATAACTTTGTCTTCTTCGATGTAGATTTTGATCATTATATTATATATTTGAAATATATTTATTTGATTGATAAAAAAACTCAAAATATTATTGAAAAGATCATTTAAAATGAATTACTGGTTTTTTATTATCCCTTTGTAATTTATTATCCCTTTCCACATATACATTTTTCATATTTATTGCTAATACATATAAGTATATATAATGGATATTTTATTAAGATTAAAAATATTTAATCTTTAAAAGGGTTTTTATAATTAATCTAATTTTAATTATAAAAATTTGATTCTAATGAAAACTTCAATAAATTTATATAAAAACAATTAGAGTTTTTACTTTTTTAAAAAAAATAAAGAACTTGTTCTTTAATAATTTTGCAGATTTAAAAAGAAAATAGTAATTTGTACTTTTTCAAGTATTCGTCGTAACTAAAAATATGGAAAGTAAAGGTCTGACGTTTAATTACCTCATATTATTTATGTTTAGTATTATATGAATTGCATAAAATTCATACAAAATTAGGGTTTATTTACGAATAATTTGAAATTTTTACGTGGTTAACTAATCTATAAAAGCAAGTGATCACTTTAGCCGAGTGATAAGTTCCTCAACTGAAGCTGATTCCCTCAATTCAACTTTCTCTCTCTTTTTTTATACTTTATGATAAATTTAGATTTTTTTTCTAACTTTCCGAGCCTGAATCCACCTTTTCTCCTATTGAAGAGGGACTGACACTGGACCATCCGATAACAACAACAATAACATTCCATTAAAATGTAGGCCGATTCGAGGAGGTTCAGTATTACGCAACATTACCTTTATTATATAGAGAGACTATTTCTGATAGATGTACTTAGCTCTCTCTATTATGATCAAAATAAGCATAATTTAGTGATCTAAGCCCGACCGTGGGACTTTGTAAACAAAATTGAGCTAAAGATGAGCTAGTAATGTCAAAGAGACCAATAACAAGATTAAGTGCTAAGAAGTTCAAAGAAGCATTTTAATCCTACATGGGTCAAATTATAGATGACATAGAATCTCCATAGATAATGAGGGTCAATGACATCATAATTAATCAAGTTGGGTGGAATGTGCAAGAAGACGTTCATTCTTATTTAATTAATTATTTTACGTTAGAAACATAACTTTCAGCAGTCCACTACTTGTGTCTTGAGCTTGTTTAATTCTTTTAGATTTAATGAGCTGTATTTTAACGTTTCAAAAAAAAGAGCTGTATTTTAAAAATATTAATTTGAGCTTTAATTATTTTAGTGAAAGGCTCATGTTTAAAGGTCCTTTATGTAGTTAGGGTTTCTTTTTTTCAAGGGTATAAATACATCATAATAAAAATTGTTTAAGATTAGATTGGATGAATAAAACGAATTTTATAGAGAGGATTTATTTTCTTAGTTCTTCTATTGCATCAAGAACATAACTCTTTTCAAAGTAATCACTTGTGGCGAATTTTTATTTTTGTTTTCAAATCAATTTATTATATACATTTTCTTACATATAATTGATTGGCGGTTCATTAAGATTGGGGATTTCTTCCTGTTCGTATTCTACCCAAAGTGTATGTTTAAGAAATTTCAGGTTCTTTAGCCGTGAGCTTTCACATTATTTAGTATACCAAGTAGAACAATAATTTGAAGAAACTTGTCTAGATGATTTGGTGCCTTTGACCCTACATGACACTGTTGAATGAGAATAGAAATTATTTAGTTTTTGATTATAAGTATACCAAAGCAACTTCGAGCAGCATGATGGTCATATTACAATTTCCCAAGTATATTCTTGAGTGGATGGAAATCTTAAATTTTCTTATCCACTGTACCACACATGGTAAAGCAAATGACATGATTATCAAGACTGCTTTTTATTCTCTTATCTATTCAATTTGGAGGAATAGGAATAGAAACCAGATCCTCTGTCCAGTTTTACTCTGTTTTATTCTGTCTCATAGAATCTCAACCATTTATTTTGCGGGTCCCATGCGGATCCTATACGGACCCTACATAAATAAATGGCTGAAATTTATTGGACACAATAAGACACCATAATATTGGACAGAAGATCTGGATTTATGTTCTGAAACTAAACTGGTCGTTATAATGCTATATATTGATGATACTTTGTATTTTGATTAGTGAGTTTTATTTTGTAGCAATTCATTGTAATGGTTGTATTTAGCTCTTGCTTTATAAATTAATATATAATTCTATTTTATCTTTCAAAAAATAATTTGAAGAAACTAGCTGGAAAGTGATGTCCAGTTCCATTATCAGGATTTTAGAATTAGCTACTAACTAGACTCGAATAGGTTGTCCAAAGAGTTTGCAACCAAAAGAAGTCAAACTGATGTGTACTCCAAACCAACACTAATACCTTAATTACATCAAAGTCAGTAATAGAAACAAAAGTTGCACTGTACAGTATTCTGCCGGTTCTGCTGTCTGTTACATGACCATGAATTTGAAGAATCTCCAGGAAGTTTTAGGAATCAGGTTTCGTATGGAATTTACGCAACAAGGCCAATGGAATAAGCTTGTAAGTACGTATGCATCTATCTGTCAAAAAAAAACCAGCACTAGAGACACATTTTCATTTCCCAGAGGCTTCAAAACTTTGTCAAGAGACTGTGAATGTAAAATAGCTGAGAAGAAACGGCAGAAAGTAGGATACAGGTGTCCTCTAACGGCACAGGTTCCAAAAATTATGGATTCACACATAAACCAACCTGATCATAACTCTATTCTAGCATATCATAAAACTTTACGCGTTGGTGGTGTTTGGCAAATAGCTTATCAGTTATTTTTTAATTTATTGACTAAAAGTTAAAATTTTGACTATCTTAAAAAGTTATGGATGTATTTGATAAATAATTTATTGGTTAACTTATTTAACCTCAATAAGCTGATTTCTAAAAGCTCTATAGAGGAACTTTTTGGACGATCAGCCAAAAATTAATAGGTAAAAAACTAATTATACCCTCTTTTTAATGATTTTTTAATTATGATATATATGGTATTTGTGTCATACTATAATTATAGATATTTTTAATTTATTAAATAATAAAATTCATACATATTATATAAAAATATTAATATAATGTAGCTCGCAGCATCATTCATATTAATAGAAAATTTAACATTAGATTATTATTATTATTATTAAAGTTATAAACTTAATTTTGTAAAATTAAATATTTAAAATCAAAATTCTTAAAAGAATATTCAACGAAATACTAAGAAATAAAATATTCATGCTCTTATATTTTTTTTAAATCATGCCCTCATAAGTCATTTTACACATCAACAGTTAATACTAAATAGCTAATTTTAGCAAATATCTTTAATAAACAGTTGATGTTATTCGCTGCCAAATCAGCTGATATAATTAGTTATCAGCTAACCGCTGATAGAATCAGCTAACAACTAATACAATCCGCTATTTGCCAAACATGCCCATAAACTTATACGTTAGTTAAAATTCTTGAAATATTTCTTCTGCTTTTCAGATTTAAAAGAAAAACTATTTTTCTTAAACTTCAGTTAAAGAATAAAAACGACAAGTTTTGTATGACTATGAAACATGAAGTAATCAAATATTACTAATATAATAACCCAACCCAACTCTTAAACCAGACTATAAGCAAGTTTAACTTAAATTAACTTAATAATTTAAAACAATTAAAATAAACTATTAATTTAAATTAATTTAATTAATTTAATTCGAGTTTAAGATTTCAGTTGAATTATCGTATAAGTAACATTTAATTAATAAGCGGTAATTAGAGATTAAATCCAAACCTGGTACCTGTTTAGGTCTTGGAAGCAATTCATGCCCACAAACATGACAAGAATTTTGTGACATGAATAAAATAAGTATCAGGAGAAACTCAGATATGAGTTGTTTAATTCCAATAAATGAATTATCTAATTTCAAAAATTCATCTTGTGACTATGTAAATAAGTTTAAGTAATCAGCAATAATTTAAACTTTTCAGTTCAATTTACTTAAATAATTCTTGTTGTTAAAAATTAATTAATTTCGTAATTAATCGATCAATCTTCGTAAATTAATAAACTTTTATAAACCAAAATAAATAAACAAAATTTTATTTAATAATTTTTTAATTAAACTTTAAATTCTTTATAAAATAAGGACAATCTCTCTCATTCATATTTTAAATACTTTAATTTTGTTTAATTTTTAGTCGGTTTTATAACGGTCTAATGCCAGTTGAACTTTTTAAATCTTAAACCTCTTATCTTAACGGTTTAACTTCCAGTTCCGTTTTAAAATTATCGGTTATTAGTAATTCTCAAAATGTAAGAGTTTACTCGATCAATACGTATTCAAAAAATAATAATATATATATTTTTATATGAAAAAAATCAAAAAGCAAAGTTTCATTGATAAAGAAATCCTTCTTTCCCAGAGTGGCTAAACTTAAAACTATTAACAATAATGCACAAATACTGTGGTCACAGCTCATATATTATACGTTCAGGTCCATCTTTTTAGAAACCATGATCCTTTCTTAACTTGAATCTTTCAAAGTCTCTTTAATTACTTCCATGGTTTTACATACCGTGCTAGATTTGGAGAAAAAAAGAAGATCTCACTTTCGAAATATAAAGCAAAGCTCCTTCAGAAGAAAAAAAAAAAGTCAAAGAAGATGCATTGCTACTTTCCTTCATTGCGAAGATGTTGCTTTACTCTTTACATGCAATATGGTGATGAAGACCTCCTCGGCCTCTTCTTCCTCGATACAAAAACAAAGTGAAGTGTTTGTGCATGGCGTCATTTGCTTAAGACAAGAACCACCAAAAGTCACTAACTTTCCTCATCTTTTCAAGTGTTATATTTATATATACTTGCACATGTGGTACCATACATGGGTGGATGTCTCTTTATAGGATAACTTGCAATAGTGGATTCTTTCTTTTAATAGCAATTTTCTTTTGGGGTGAATGGAAAGTGGGAAGATACTTTAAGAACACGAGCAAATTCTGTGAGGAAAAAGAGTTTAACATAACAATAAAAAAGTATTAAGTATTAAAATAAAAATGTCATCCCTCTCAAAATGACTATCAAAAGGTTAAGAGAAATAGTTCAATTCTCTTGATTGCTCTAATTAATACAAACAAAACAAAACAAAAGGGCTGCTTTCCTTATCACCAAAGAAAACAAAAAAGCAAACAACTAACATGTTATTTGGCACATATTATACACTCACTCAGAAATCTTAAGGTTTAATAGTTAATAGTAATAGTTTAAAACCTGGACTGAAAATTAATTCGATAAAATAAGATGTTTAAGGTTTAAATATTTAATTGATATTAGATCATGATAAAATCGGTATATAGTAAAAATTGAATAAATTTGTAGAATTTAGAGTATGATTAAAGAAGGGGACTATTATACCTTTCAAAAAGTTGAAGTTTAATTGAAGAAAAAAATCTCTTAAATAAAAATCAATTTATTTATTTTTATTTATTAAATCAGTTAGTTTACAAAAATCAATTAATTAATCGTCTGATTAATTAATACAAATTAATTTTTAATGATATATTAAGATAAATCGAATTAAAAATTAATCGATTTAAACTTTTTATAGTTAAATCTATCGAAACAATTTATTTTTTAATCATTAGTCAATAGAATAATCATCTCCACTCACTACAAGAAAATGGAGTTTAGTGACGGAATATCTACATTAGAGATACAATCGTCGGTAATAATTTGTGACGAACCACAAAATGTCCGTCGCAAATTTACCGACAGAAATTTTGTGTAACCGTCGGTGAATATACTGACGGTTATTCTGTGCTGTCTTCGGTAGGTAAAGTTACCGACGGAATAGATATATCCGTCGACAAACTTATCGACGATTTTGATTATTCTGTCGTTAAATTAATGTTGTCATTATTGATAGTTATTAGTTTTCTGTTGGCAAATCGAATAAATTTTATCGACGAACTTTGATTTCCCTCGGTAAATTTACTAAAAACTATTTTTAAAATTTCTCTGCATTAAATTTTATTTGATGATGTTATGGATGATGCATAATTTAAACAGTTATGAGTTATCTGTTGATAATATTTTGTTTTGTTTCAACATTTAATTTGTTAAAACAAAAGTTGATTAATGATATAAAGTAAAAAATATCTTAATTTATAATAAAAAATTATTTTATACATAATAAGTATTTGTAATTCATACCAAATGACTACAAATACGCTATTCATTTGGTAACCGTGGATGCTCTGATGGACTTCATTGGGTGCGGACCACCTACTAGATGTTGTTGTACTGGATGTGGAGGATTGCGAGTAACGTGTGTTCGCAAATGAATTTAAGCCAAATATCCTTCCACAACGGTCTTTACCACCCACTGCATGAAGATAGGTTTGAGTCTCAGCAACATCTTCAGACTGCTAAGACTGTCATTGAATGCTTTCTTGTATTTGGTCCTATTATAAGGCAATGTTTATGTTAGTAAGTGATAATTATTAAGCATTAATATTAAAGCATAAATTTCACATAAATTTAGTTCTCTACATCGGGTGTTGATGAAGGTCACACCTAATTCTTCTTTGAGAGATGATTTTTCTTCGTAATCTGGATTAGTTCGCGACAAAGGTTACACCGTCATGCTTCTCATTGTGAGTGTGCAAAAAGAGTTGGCAGGGTGTAGGCTTCGTGCCCATAGACTTTTCCTGCATCAGAATAAAAATGTTATAAGTGAGCTACAATTTATAACATTATTATTCTTCATAATATACATATTTTCATTAAAAAATTCACACACCAAATTAAATTGAAATACACCAAAGTAAAAAAATCAGAATATAAATGTAAAGTGTAGATACTTACAAGTCTCTCTGCATGCTCGTGGTGAGTAATAGATCCTCCAGTATGGACGGGAATACTCTCTCCCCCCGATCCTCCACGTCTGTTGGTAAAATTATGCTTTGAAATGGACATTGCCTCGGGTGATATACAATACTGCTGCCAACGACTCCATATTTGTTCAGAAATATAAGGTGGTCGTACATCAGTCTTGTGTATCGCATCAACAAAGTCTCGATAACGTATACGTGCTCGTCTCTCCCATACTTTATAAATGACTGTGTCAAATTCAGAATCTCAAAAAATTCTTTCTGAAATAAAAGGAAAACATACGGTAAGTATTTATAGTATAATAATATTTATCTAACAAATGTATAAAAATAAATTTAAAAACAAAAATTATTTTTTTTACCTCAAACTCCTTATAGTAAAATTCCTTTGTCGCCTGAGAGATATTCTTTCATATATAACCCTCAACATCAATCTTGTCCTTGAATTTGGATGTCATGTTTTTTTAGCATATTCCAGACGGAATCAACCTAATATTAACACAAATAATTTTATACCATTTTTTAAATTTAAACTTATAACTTAATCATAAACTTATGGTGGTTCATGTATTTTCATTTACAGATTGCTGACAATTGTGATGTAAGTTCTTCCATCAGCTCCCTCAGCTCTAAACTAGAGGATGCCTCCTTCATTTGCATCATTTACCCCTGATATGTTGGTCAGTATAGGGGTGGTGGATGGTGTAGTAGCAGGTATGGAAGGTGATACCTCATCTGCAAGTATAGTAGTAGCTGGAGGTATAGCATCTTATTCAGTTGCAACTGCAGAATGTGATGCTTCACCTGGATAGTAACTGGCTCCAAATAGTGGTCTGAACCTTGGTCTCATTATATCATGTTTTCTCTTTGGTGGCATATTTCAACCTGAAATTCATATTCCATCCTTTAAATTAATATTTCACATTTTCATCATTACCATTACCCTCGTTTTGATTACATGCTTCTTGATTGAAATTAAGAACCAAGATCATCTATCTTGGTGTGTTTATGCTACTCTTACGATAACTCTATCAAAATTAATCAATAAAGAAACATCAATTCTCTTAAGGAAACTAAGAAAAAGAATTACACCAGACCTCGTGTGTCCATGCAAAAGCTGGAAGTTAAGAATAAATTCCAACATTGGTGACAATAAGCCTACTAAAACTATATAGGCATGTGGTAGTATGGAGTTTTTGGATGAGATAACTGAAAAGTTGGTTGTTTATTATATCAGCATTCCTCCATTATCATTTGGCTAGGAAGTTAAAAAAAAATCCTAGTGACATTTCAACAATTTCGATCCAATGTAAGGAGACCAATATATGCAAGCTTATGGATAACTAATTGATTTCCTCTCTATGATCCAAAATCTCAATCTCTAGATTTACCTTAGATTTAATATCTCTATTGTATGTGTACCACCAATTATGAGCCTTTAGGTAACAAGTAGAATCATAATTTTCCAGCCTAAGGACTAGTGGAAGAACAATTTGATAGTTCGAAAGCATCTTCTTGGTCGCATATATAATTCAATCATTTAACTAAGCCAATTAGAAACGATAAGATGTACAAGTCGAAACTAACAGGTACAAAATAGCTGTACTTTTTCATTCTATGAGTACAACTATAGGAATAGGTTCCTTCTAAACACATGTACACGTAGAATGGATGGCTACAAGTCTATCTGTTAGAATAATCACTTCTAGTACTGCTTGTATGTCTCTTAATATTTTAATTTCCTACTTTATTAACAAAATCCTTGAAATAATAACGATATAACCTTACTATAGCCCTATGCGAATTGGAAGCTAGGAAATCTCACAGTCCAATCACTGTGGATTAGTATTCAAGCATGGAAATGTTTGATATCTCGGATGGTGGATAAAGCGCATATAAATAACATTTGTCTGGTATCAAAAACATATTATTAAGGTATAGTAATCTTGTCCTTGAGGTCCAATTTGTCTTTGTCAACCTGTCTTTGGTGTTCTTCACTTGTGTATATATATATATATATGTGTGTGTGTGTGTGTGTGTGTGCAACCTAACTAATACCTGTCCATTGCACCAATCAGTAATCTCCCTTCAATCCCTCCTCAATTTCACTTGCTCATACTCAAATCTCTTTCAAGAACCAAGGCATATCATATTATGCTATAATCTAAGCATAATGCATTACAAAAATATCAATGTAAGTCATATCATATTTCAAGTAAAAGAACTGAATTTATGAAATTCATACTAAAAAAGAACTGAAAATAAAGAATTGAAATCATTTTTTCAAAGACCAGACATTTCATCAAACACCTTACATGCATCAGAAATTCATCTCAATATCATAATCAAAATTACGTCTTGTCCCTTCTATCACTAACATTTATACCTTAAAGTTATTTTCCAATCGCAAAATACACAAATAAACGAAAGTAGTCGAATTCCCAAATTAACTTTCATCCAATATACGAAAAAACACATGATAGTGGTTGCAAAAACACCTTCACTGAAGGACACGATGACAATGGTCGGAGAAGACAACGCTGATGAGCAAAAGAGGAGACAACGTTGGAGTGAAGAAAATCGCACGAGAGGAGACCCAACAGGAAGAAGAAGATGTAGGTTGGGGGGGGGGGGGAGAGGAGAGCTTTCGAGTGAGTTTAATGTAAAAAAAAACAACGTCGTTTGGTGTTGGGAGAGGAGAGCTTTCAGGAGAGTTTAATGTAAAAGAAAATGACATCGTTTATTGTTAAACCAAACAACGTCGTTTTCTTTTACTTAAAGCGCTAAAGCTAAAGCAGACGACGACGTTTACCTTGAAAACTTACCGACGAACAAATTTCCATCGGTAAACTCAAAACTTTTTCATTCCGCCAACATTTCCTACCTTCTTTACCGATGGACATTTTATACCGTTGTTAAATTCTGTCGCAAATTTTGTTGGGATAATTTCCCTCCATATTTAGCGACGAATATTACTACCACTGCTAAACAAAATTTTTTCCTTAATATTATCGACGGAAATTGATTTTTCGCCGATAATTTACAACAGCTTCTTTTTCGTCGGTAATTTTCCAACGCTAATTCCTACTTTTCTTGTAGTGACTGTAAGTTGAAAGGACTATCTCATTCTTCAATTTATCGATAAAATGTATTGTGTGGTACATAAAAGTTGATGCTTAATGCAATTAAAACTGTTTGTTTAAGTGAAGAAAGAGTTTAAGGGGCGGTTAGTTTACATGAGAGAATGATAATAGGAATGAGAATAAATATAGTGAGAAATGAGAATTAATATTATTGTTATAATTGTGATGGTTGGTTCATCACCATTGATAGAGGTTGGTTTGTAAAAATATTAAGAAATAAAAAATTATTATATTTTAATTAATTATATCATAATTAATTAATTACAATATTTTAATTAATTTTAATTGTATTAATTAAAATATTGTAATTAATTAATTATGATATTTTAATTAATTAATGAATAATATTGTAATTAATTATAATGTAATGTAATGTAATTAATAATAATAATTTAATTAATTATATTGTAATTAATTAATTACAATATTTTAATGAATGAATGAATTATATTATATTTAATTAGATTGTAATTAATTATATTAATTTAATGAATTATATTTTAATTAATTAATTAATTAATTACAATATTTTAAATAATGAATGAATTGTATTTTAATTAATTATATTGTCATTAATTAATTAATTATATCGAAATTAATTATATTTTAATTAATTTATTGAATTTAATTAATTGGTATTAAAAATATTTTTTTAAAAAGGGTTACTACAAAGGAATGAGTTTCATTCTTCTATTAAATGGAGGATACGGAGGATTCTCTAAAAGCGAGATATTAAATTATGACCCCTATAATGATAATCAACAATCAACCACCCATTTTTCACTCCTTACCTATTAACCCCTTCTCAAACCAATCAATCAAGTACCTCCTTAATTGGGCATCATATCAGCTGTTCCATGAACATTGTTCCTATGCTGTTCCATAATTAAAACGTCGAAGTTGTAATTAAATCAAACCTCTCGGCTTTCCTAAGCCAGGCCGATGCTCCTCGTTCTTTTGATTTTGCTTCCCGCTTCATTTCTTTGATCTTGCGCCTATTCTTCTTAACTCTTTCTATCCTCCTTTTGTTGTCCTCCTTTTGCGTTAATTCTTCTTTGAGGTATGCTCTTTACCAACAAATCTTCTTAATTTTGTTCTCTATAAACTACATATGGATATCTTATATTTTTCATTTCTTTATTGCTTCTCAAATTTGTTCATTTTTTTATTGGTTGAATTGTAAGGGTACGGAGAGGTCGGAGTTGCCATTTGATACGGTGAGGTCTAGGAGTTCTTCTAAGAGAAGCAGGGCTGCAGAGGTTCATAATTTTTCTGAGAAGGTTAGGAATCGAAAGACTCTATTTTAGCCCTTCTATTCTTGTTTCTGAGTGTGGAGTGACATTAATTGAAACAGAGGCGACGGAGTAGGATTAACAAGAAAATGAATTGCAGAACCTAATTCTGAATGCAAACAAGGTGTGATGTCTAAATCTTTTATGGATTTTATGTTTGATTTGAGTTGTACATTGAGTGAATGATTTGATGTTATTTCCTTTCTCTTTGTGGGAATAGACGGATAAGGCTTCGATGCTGGATGAGGCGATTGAGTATTTGAAACAGCTTCAGCTTCAAGTTCAGGTGGATGCTCTTCTACCCTTTAAAGCTTGTCTTTCATATTGCAGTTTTGATCAATTGCTATTAAGATTTTGGTGGTTTGGTTTTCATTTAGATCCTTTTGCTATTGACATGTTCCTCGACCAAAAGCCTAAAGATGAACTTTTATCTATCGTTCCCATTTCGTCTTATTCTGGCAATTAGTATGCAGGAAAACAATATTTTCTTTTCTGAACTAGGGTATCTTGAACTCTGATGGATTGTGAAGCTGATTATAACATACATGTTAAACTAGATTAAAGATGGTCAGCAAAGATTTTATGTAAGTGATTATATAAAATGTTGACGAGTAACGTAGTACACGGAAATGGATGAAATGTAAATTCAGAAGAAAGGAATTCAGTATTTGGTGAGCATATTGAGTTCAATGAATCATCATCCAGTAGTGACATCTGAAATGCATTATGTAGAAGCTTCATTTTCTTTTTACTGTGATGCTGTTGTAGTCACGAATTAGCAAAGCTTCCATTTTCTTTCCGAAGACATGTTGACAAGGTCCTTTCTTTCCTTATTTCCTCATTTTTAATCTTTCTTTTCTCCAAAATTCTTTATATTTCTTGAGTTTCATGCAATCCATGTTTAGAAGCAAATGTGAAAGAGTTCACTCTCTTTTCCGTTATATTTCTTACATTTCTCAGATACAGTTAGTCTTTTATCAACTTAAGACATAATGTGAAGTCTTTGCATTTGAGGTTTGAGTGTTTTCCTAAAGGCACTGACTAAGGATGAAGGGATCAGTTCTTAGGTCATGTAGACTTATGAATAGTTTTGGAGCTAGTTCAGGTTACAGAACTATCCATACTTAACTATGGTATATCAACACCTCTCACTCAACTATCATGGTTGGTTGCAGCTTTAACAATTTTACATTCCCTTAAAAGAAAATGTGAACCTGATTTCAAGTTACATATTGTATCTTTTATTATGCGGATTAGCCTTTCTATTTTTGACATAGAGACCCTGACTGTACAATTTGTTGAGTTTTATTTGTATAGCCTCTTAATACCCACATGGAAAAACAAAACAAAAACAAAAGTAGCTGCCTAAAATTCAAATTGAATTGGTAAAGATTCAATAGTTGCCGACTTCTTTTAGTTTCTGTAGTAGCTTCAATTATAAACCTATGCATATGGATCTCCTCTTTTCTGATAGACAGATTAACCATATGATAGATCTTCTTGTTATTAGTCATCTGTACATGAATCCTAGAGCAATCATTTCCATTCTAGGAGTTCATTTCACTGATCATGAGGATGTCTTTGTTTGTTAAAATCTTGCTTATGATGGAGTTCAAATTGTGCTATTATATTGGATTATTTCTTTTGATGGATTTCAATTATGTGTATGCATCTTGCAAGTTTTTACAAATTTTTATTCTCCAAGCATGAGTGTGAGAAACAAGAAATTCCTGCCACTACTGAAATGGCTTGATGAGTGCATGGCGTAAGTGAACATTTTTCTTACAGCCATATCTGAGGCTACATCTCTGCAACACATTGTTGGACCCCGAACTTTTGATGAATATGAGAGATATTAAAATGAAATTAAATGAGAAAGAAAGTGGATGAGTTGATTGAAATGAAGTTAAATAGTACGAATTAAAAAGAAAAAGTGTGAAAATTTGAAGAATTTAGAAAGTTTGACTTTTGGAGAGAAAATGTTTGACTTAAGA